>JAXIVH010000003.1:13380002-13692043 GCA_036785325.1 Urophycis tenuis | reverse complement strand
GTTTCTTGTCCTCCCGTTCGGACGCGGGGGACCCGGCGACGGTAGATGTCCGGGTACTGCTTCCGGAACTGTGGACGAGCCGAGGGCAAAGACACAGACTAGTGAAGAGCTACCCAGCTAATGAAATGCTTCCGGTCCTGCCGCAGTGATTGACACCCTCTTTGTTTTCTAAAGCTGAATAGTATAGACGACCAGAGTCCAACTTACAAACGAGTTGGCCCTTGTTATAGCCTGACGGTTTAGCTCTAGGACGAGAATGAAAAACTTTCCACCCTCTCGTTGGACCGTACACGACATGCTTTCGGGACAAGACTCATACGCAACCCTTCACGCCTTGCCTGCTTGAGCCTCTTCTGCCGATCCTTGTCGGCGATGCTGCTGTCCGTCAGCAAGATCTCCAGCAGGTCCTCCATGGCCTTCTGGGACGCCGCCACGCGCTGCTGCTCAAACTCAACGCTGCTGATCTGCCGGCAGAAGGCGTGCAGGAGCATGGGAGCGCTGGCCGCGCCCTGGACACCGCGGGACGACGGGCCAGGCTACAGCCAGGCGCAAGAGAGAGATGGAAGGAGGATTCACGTTTGATTGATTCCATTGGGACAGAGTTCAAACTAAAGTTGTCAGTCCAGTGACTTAAAGCATTCGTTTTCAACATTCAGTAGAGCAGTTGATTGTGGACGGTGAAAAGCAATAAAAACCAACAAAAAAAAAACATGATCGTGATCATGTTGATCTGTTGATAACTAAAGGCTGGGTTATGCTTCATTTATGCTTCCGCGTTGACGCAACACTGGGGGGTTGCGGACCCTTTACGTCCCCCTTGCGTCCAACGCAAGGGCCTGACGTGCACCTCCCAAAAATCCTAGACGCGCGTCGAGGCGACGCAACCCCAACGCAGCGGCTTTGGCTGTGATTGGTCCGTGAACTACATTCGCTGGAAATCGCTTTTCCGGTTTCCACTCGTAAACACTGCTACGGTGTGATAAATGCTTCGACTGATTTGGCGACAACATATATATATAACTTTTGCCTTCATTTCTGTAAACCTTTTTTTACTCGCTAGTAATCCGTATGTAATGACCAGAATGGTCATTCTGGTTGCCCTCTACCGGTGTGGCATTGAATTGCATTTCGACACGTAAATCCCACGCAGAACAATCACGGGCTCATGACTGCGTTCGAGCAACTGCGTGGCCATTGCGTGATCACTGCGTAATCCCTACGCAGAAGCATAACCCGGCCTTGAGTGAGAGAGAGTGCGTGACTGAGAGAGGGTGTGCTGGCGAGGAGGTGAGTGCAGTACCTGCGAGCTACGCAGGTACTGCACGTGGTCCGTGACGGCGGTCAGCAGGTACTCCGGCACGGAGAGGATGGTGTGCTGGTGGTCCATGAGGAAGGACACCAGTCTGGTGGCCAGCAGCTCGTCCAGGTCACACTCCTCGGCGCAGCCCAGGACACAGCCGGAGAAGGTGTGCACCATCTGGAGGACCGACACAGAGACAAGGAGGACGCACGGGACGGGTCAAGGGAAGACCAGATGTGACATGAATAGTAGAGGAGGAGGATGGGGCCAGTGGCCAGGCCTGCAAGCCACTTATAGGCTTGTACTGCACATTAGCAACATGACCAGGATCCCTGCATCAACGCGACATTACATTCATTTAGCTGACGGTTAGAATAAGTGCACTCGATAATGAAGCTATAACCTAAAATGTACACACATGACTGTAATAATTTTGTGACCTTGCCTGGCGTTGTGCGCAAAGGATTTGGACAAACAATGTAGACCCATGTTGAGTCCTTAAAGAGCAGCAACACACCAGACCAAGTTTGTGGGTTTGGCGTCATCTACAGGGCAAAAACTTCAAGAGGACTAAGAAAAAACCAAACCCTACGACAATTTATGTTAAGCCTAGTTTATACTTCTCCGACTCCGTAATCCGTAATCCGACTGCGTAACTACGGCGACCCCTCGAGCCCTCATAGTTCTCCGTCGTGGTGACGGATACGTAATGCAATTTCCCGCTTGACCAGTAGGGTTCGCTACGCAAGACTGGCCATGACATTCACGCAAGTAAATAAGTACAAAAGGAAAAAATAGTTAAGGGGGGATCAATTATTAAATAGAAAAGGGGATACATTATAAATGAAATGCTTTTAAAAGTAAAAACCGTACACAAACTAAAAAAAAAAAAAACAACAACAAACTATTTACAACAATTTAGTGCAATTTGCCACCGTCTCTTTTAAGTTTCACAAGTTCAAGTAGGTCGGCTTGCATTTTGGAGCTTTATGCGTCCATATAGTAAAGCGTATATATGTAGCGTATATATATAGCGTGTATATATAGCATATAAAGCGGATATATATAAATGGCGCTGCCAGTATTAACGTTGTGATAGAAGTCGATAGTGATAGAATGTGATTCATTGTGAGTCAGTCATGTGTAAATGACGTGTTTAGAGGACCAATCGCAGCCCTTGCGGTCTCCGTTGTGTGTTGACGGAGTGACGGATACTTAAAAAATATTTCAGGCCGACGGAGACGACGCAGAGGCTCTCCGTCAGGCTCTCCATCGACGTAGAGGGCTCTCCGTAACCGACGTACGGCACTTTACGCAGGAGTATAAACTAGGCTTTAGACGAAGAGTGCTATAGGAATAATCCTGGTCTGTGGTAGTTATTTATTTTCCTTTGACAGTGGGCTGGGATTTGCTCAAACATTGCATTTGGTTTTCCTTTAAAACCAGAACTCCCTCCCAAAAAATTACGACAATGTTCTACTGAATCCAATGCGTTGCCACGGTCGACCGATTGGAACCCCTGGAAGACCATGTTCAAGTTGCCCCCCCCCCCCCCCCCCGCCACTGTCATAATTGGCGCTCATGAGGCTCACCAGAGTGCGTGTTTTTGATGGCGTGGTGCAGCCGCGGCATGTCGACGTTCTGACTGATGCGTGACATCATCCTCATGAGGAGCTGCAGCTTCCTGCGTGAGGCTGGCGGCAGGAGAAGGGTGCCCAGCTGCAGGGCCTCGATGGCCATGCGCTCGCAGTGGGACTGGAGCAGGGCCTGAAGACACGCACGCACTCATAAAAAGGTAGACTGCACATGCAAGACTAATTGTCACACGGTTATATACATTTTATATGCATTGCATGGAACGTAGGTTAGAAACAAATGGGCTGTGGATCACCTACGTCACATTCACTCGACACGACAAACAGATAATGAGCTGGACGAATGGTAGTCCACTGTGAACAACAATCTTTTCTCATTGTTCACGTTGACATGGGTAAGTGGAGTGCAGTGAAATATTAATACGCTTCTGTTCGAGTTTCTTCATTGCCACTTCAATGGTGGTTTCAAAAGCCCTTTTCAATCTTCCAACCATCTTTACTGTCTCAATCTCCCTATTCCTGTTCCTAGACTCTCCTGTTTGGAGCGGTTAGATGTTAGATGCTGTGAGTCACATGAACAACAGACAAAAAGGCTAGCAAGGCAGACAGTCAGATGATCAGACAAGTTAAAGTGGGTGGAGGAAGGGAAGGGGGACAGCTCGGGGTCAGGGGTTGGCGGGGGGGGGGGGGGGGCGGGGGCTCTTACTGTTTTCAGCGGTGGGCTGGGGGGGTCGGGACAGCCCAGAGAGGTCCAGGGAGCTGTGGCAGCGCCGTGCGAGGGTGGGATCATGGCTGGCAGCGGAGCCGCCGTGGAGCGACCAGAGGCTGCCGGAGATACTGGAGGAGGAGGAGCCCGAGGGTCTCGCGGTGAGCGGGTCAGGCCCGTGTGCCGCCTCAGATGAAGACGAAGAGGAGCAGGGCCCCCCGACAGAGGGCGAAGGGCGGGTGGACGCCGCCGAGGCGGCGCGTGTCCGTCGAGTGGGCGTGCGGACGTCCAGGCAGCTGGCCGCGCGGCTCCGCCCCATGGCCTCCTTGGGGCCCTCCTCCCGGGACTCCAGCACGATGTCCAGACAGCTGCCGGTGCTCAAGGGCCGGGTCAGGCGGGACCTCCGCGCGCTCGCCAGCCCCGGCAGGGACGCCAAAGAGAGCCTCTTCCTGCCTGCAGATTCGGCGCTCTCCTTCCTGTCCTCGGGCGTCGCCGTGGCGACGGCCTCCACCGTATCACGCTGCTTGGGACTTGACACGAGGTGCTTTGCACGACGGAGGTCGCCGTGGGCACTCCCCGACAGGCAATCGTTGGACAGAAAGAGCCGCTGGGAGAAGGGGGCGGAGTCATCCAGGACGCTCTCCATGGAGCAGCTTCGGGGTCGCGGTCCAGCGCCGCGGCACCCCCCAGATTGGCTGGCGCGGCGGCGGGCCTCCAGCCCCGTCAGCGAGCGCAGCTGCGACTGGGCGGCCGAGCCGAACACCTCCTTCATCGGGGACTCGGCCTCGTCACACGAGCCCTGTCTGATCAGCGACAGCAGGAGGCACTCGGTGGAGCGGAACGACGTCTTGGTGGGAGGGGGGAAGCACGGCGGGTAAGGCATCTTGCGCTTCACCCGCTGAGGCCTGGGGGCCGCTACGACATACCCACACAGCACTGGTGCAGAGCGGCAGAAAGGGGGGGCGGGGGCGGGGGTGGGGGGGGGGGGGGGGGGGGGGGGGGTGGGCGGAGCACAACAGAGAAACAGGGTCGCAAACAGTGTCAGTAGAGGCAGACGGCCAGACAGACAGACAGACAAGAAGACAAGAGAGACAGGGAGGGGTTTGGGTTAGTCAGTGCAGAACCAATCCAGTAGGAGAAAACATACCACGCGATGGGCCAGACGGGCAACGTTAGAACAGACACAGAGTAGCACGTGTTCGCCATCACAGACACACACGTGGAGGCATGGCGGTGAGCCACACCTGCTTCAGGATCCAGAACAAGAGAGCAAACAGGAAGGACTGGTAGCCATGTTACCATGCAGCCTTTGTAGTTTTGGATTGAAGGATTAAACACCAGTTTGACTAATGTGACATTTCTGACCTCATGACCCGGATAACGTATCCGTAGCGACAAGAGAAGCTGGCAGGTCAGACAGATTCCTTTGTTTGCAAGTAAGTTACTACTTTCATATGACACATAATACACAATTATGAGCACCATATAAATATACGATTTTTTATCTTATTCTATTTTCTAGGAAACTTCCTTTTCTCCTTTTCTCTTATTTAAAGTAAAGGGACTTACCCAGGACGTTGATGAACAGCTCATAGAGCTGGTAGGTAAGAAGGGGCTGAGTGAGGCTGTAGAAATAGTCAGACACCGTCTTAAATACGTCCCTCTCAAAGCCTGGATAGGACGGCTGGCCACTGTCGTACTTGGGCCCTGACCAAAACAGTGACATGTCATGTCACTGTCACATACCATGAGGGTAACGGGTAGAAAACAAACATGGGAGAATACGCACATAACAATCTCTTTAACCAGAGTCCCCAAGCCCTTTAGTTTCAGGTGATTTCAAATTACTTTTAATATCATTCAATGAAGTGAACGTGTGAAATATCTGGATCTATTATAAAGCAACGTTTCAGCTTTCTGCTACTCACAGTTGGCAAGGCTCTTCATGGCAGATAACACCCAGTGGGGTAGGTCACCTGGGGGATGGGGGGGGGACAGGTCAGGAAGTCATTTTAAAAGTCGTTTTACCTCTGCGCCATTTGAACCACACCTATTGACACTACGGTGGCAGAGTGGACTGGGAACCTACTGGTCTTATCGTCCAACGTGACCACGCCGTGTTTGTTCACTCTGGTCATGTTGTGGATGATGTTCTGCGGATTCACATGGCGCCGATCCAACACCTCATCCAGGGACGTGATCCCCAGGATCTTCTGGAGGCTGATTCAAAACACACAAATATTCAGCCTGATGTTGAAGACGCCGTGCTCACCTGACCTTTAAGGTTGCTAATAAATGACTTGCTAATAAATGACTGGTTTAAGCTTGTGCCTTGTCTTTGCCAATTGAGTGTGGCCAAAGAATTCAGACAGTCCTCTTTATGGGGACAGTCTACCCCCATTGGACGGATCGGATGGATCGGATCGGGTCGGAGGAATAATTGGACTTTGTGTTCTGTTGTGTTCTGTGTTCATACTGGGTGAGGGCAATTTCCTTCCAGATTTCATGCTCCTCTTCCTCGGTCAGTTCTCGTTTGTGTCCCTGCTGATCTCCAATTGGTTGATTTTCTTCCTCTGCCGTTGCCTGGAGGGCGGGGTCCACGTTCTCCTGCAAAGAGACAAGGCAATTTGACATTCAAATAAATGTACGGTTATATTGTTGTATGGATTTTTTTTAAGTAGCACATCGGAATTGTGCAGATAAGCTTTCCGGAATTATCTTTTCGTTTCTCAACTGATTTAAGATGAGATAAGATAAGATATTCCTTTATTAATCCCCCTTAGGAGAAATTCACATTGACCAGCAGTACAAGGGGATAGAGGACTGCAATAGAAGACCTGAGTATAGACAATAAACACGAAACAATAAATAGATTTACCTAAATTAAGATTAAGTTATATGCGAGCTCTTAGAATCAGGTCAGATGAAAAAATGAAAACCTATATACATACATGGTAGTCATCATTAAGATGAACAGTGCAATTAGTAGATGAAGATGAACAGTGCAATTGGTAACTGAGTCCTGCTGAGGTATATAAAAAAAATAAAAATAATAATAATAATAATAATAAATAATAATAAACGGATCAATTTCAAAAGGGACCTTCGTCCTGTTTCACAGGCTCGGTCCCTAAAAATAGATGTGCAGATAAATTGGGCAAAATGGATGTGCAAGTGTCCAAAATGTGCAAATATACAGAGGTAGTAAGTAAGACATGTGAGAAGACATAAGTAACAGCGGCCTAGGAAAACAGTCCTGAGGTGTGGGGTGTGGTGTTCAGTCCATTATCTGGAGGTGTTGGGGCTATGGAGACGTTGGGATTCATTTGTCACGATTTTCCATTTAACAAGAATAGTGGAAATAAAGTGGGGGAAATGAAACAGCACAGGGGCTCTGGTGTGGGGGCAGTCACCTGGGTCTCCTTGCTCGGCTTCTTTGTGCCACGGAACCTGAACAGTCCCTCCTTGTCACGGAGGGAAAGGCTCCTCTTAAGGCCGGAGCCTGGCGTTGAGGTCTGCTTGGAAGTTGGAGAAGGGATGGGCTTCAGTGGGGAGGTGGTGGGAAACCTGGATGAGGTGGGAAAAAAGGACAAATAAGACTCAGATCCATTGGGTGTGGCTTTCTGATCTGGTGCATGGAAAATCAGTGCCATCTGAACGATTTAGCTAATAAACCTTAAACAATGCTTCTGCTTCGGAATACCATTACAATTACAAATACATGATTGGTAAAATGTATCATGTCCTGCAATTAATACAATTAACTTGGCCAATTGCCAAGGCGTTTCCAATGATTCCTCAATGCAGCATTCCTTCAGTATCTGGTTTAAGTGCTGTCAGCATTTTCTGCAGCGGCATCTAATGCATTTGCTGGTGAGGAACATTTACGAACCATTTACCATTCCTTTCAAGCGATTGCCCGTGAGTACCAAATGATACGGTGTCACTTGAACCCATTGTTCAAGCTGGCCCAATGACCCCTCCTGATTCCGCCCCTTTCCTCTCTACCAGCACTGCTTTACAACGTGGTAGCCACCACTGCCTAATCCTCTTTGATGTGCTCCCGTCCTCCCCCACTGCCTTTGGTGAGATGGACTACTCTCACTCTCCAGGTATAGCTCCATGTAGGACGGCATGGATTACATAAGGATCCTATTGCCCCACCGCGCTTGGGAAGCCAGATGATGTGGTGGTGCAGCAATGTATTGACCCAGGGCCATATTGTTGAGTTGTTTGTGTTAATGTCACCCAGTCCGTGTGCTTTTGTATGCCGCTGTTTTGGTTTCAGTTTGGATTGATTTAGTGAATTGGCCGTTTGTGTTTGATTGGTTGGATGTGTGGGTGTGATGATTGGCTTGCCAGGTGGTGGCTATAAGTTTAAAGGTCAACATGGCCCACACGCATGTTGACAGCTTCAACTCAGCAATGTCCTCTGTGTCTTCATTTAGTTGTCATTTGTTCCTAAATATTTTCCATTCAATGTTATTTCCATGTGAGGTTAAGTTCCTGGAGGCCAAGGCTAGGCTGGCCATGGCAAGCAGCCTCACCTGTACAGAGAGCCGTTGTCCTCCAGGTCTTCTGAGCCCCAGCGGCCCTTTACATCCTCGATCACATGGTTCTTCAGGAACTTCTTCAGCAGCTGCACTGTCTGCTGCCTGGTGACATCGGGCCCGAAGTTGCTGTTGCTGCGCAGCAGCTGATGCAACCAATCCACGGCGTCCGTGGCCGTGAAGCACGCCGAGTAGGCACGGAAGCTCTGGCGGTGTTTGCGGATGGGCATGCCCGACCTGAACAAACGGGTGACCTCATTCCACTGGAGAACGAGGCAAGACGGGAAGGGGGGGGGGCGGGGTACTGGTCAGTGTGTTGCGTTAGATTTAGATTTTGAGTAAACATTAACAATGTCTGAGAGGCTCAAATGATTCCGCTGGGAGGACATACTGTATTATTGCTTTCAGACACCACCAGTGGGCAGTGCATACATTTAGAAATTATGTCTTATTAATTTGGACAGATTATGGAAAGAAATAATAAAGACAATCCTATTGGATGGACATCTGACACGATCATACCAGTATGATATATATTGTTTTAGAATAGAGCCAGTCCAATTAATGTAGGCCTTACTGGACAAAATAAAATAGTGTGTAGGTAGTTGCTGGTACCGGTCATGTCGGTCTTGACTGGATCAAATAGACATCCATTCTATCAAAAGCAAGCTTATGAAAACAATGACTTTGTGGAGATGTTTCTAGTGACTACAGCTGTATCTTCTATTGAACAATGCGATAATTGAGGTAGGTACGAAATACAATAGTAATCAAAGGACTCAGCAGGGTCGATTGTCAGCTTTGCAACTATTAGTCATACATTACATACACATTACATACACCGATCGAAAGATAACAATGCCAAAACTAACACTCTATATAAATAATCTTGGCGTAGAGCCCATCGACGATCCACTTGGAAACGTAGCAGACGGAAGGAGCGTTAAACGTCGCATATTCTACACAGCGTTTGGCCCAAAGCTTCATTCAATAACTTACCAATTTAGTGGCTCTATAGGGTCCTGGAGTTATAATGTGGGTATCCATGGTTGACGCAAATAACTGTAGCTCTCCTTCAAATCATTGGACACCACAAATAGTTTATACATCCATTGGTAAAGAACAAAAACCCTAGTTACTCGCTATCCGTTTTCAGTTTCGACGAATGGAGATTAACATACATACTGCTCGTCTGACTTCACTGCATTCCCCTGTCTGTTCAAAATTACGAGCCGTGAAGATGCGATAGAGGATTGGACAACGCTATGATCACGTGACTCTGGCTTGGTTTGAGGACCAATGAGATTGCAAGAGGGCGGAGTTAAAAACAGCTACACAATAATGCAGTGTTCTCTCCACCTAGTAGCCATTCCCGTGGAAATAGTAAACAGCCGATCCCGTCTCCCTGACACAGCGCTCTGCTGGCACAGTGCTGGTTGGCTGCAGGGCACCTGCACCAGTAACTGAACGTATGCGGCGGAACATCGTCTGAGTGACATTTCGAGGACAGTCTCGAAAATAGTCTGTTGTTGGCCCAATTCGATTTACAACTGTTATGTTGTTATGTTATGTTTCTTGGAATTAACTAGGTACTTTCAACATATTATTATCGTTTATTTATTTATTTTGAAAGAAACGGATATTAACTTCCACCATCCACAATTTTAATTTCGTTTGGCAGCTGTCTCCTTTGTGACAAGGAGTGGATGGGACATTAGGTGACAGCAGCACCAGGGGGTCTATTCGGCTCTAATTCTACAACTTGGGAGGGGGGACTACAAAGTATTTTACACCTCTCCTGATAGGCTTTCACTCATGCTTTTGTGAGGATGCAGAGAAGAAAGAAAACTAAGACAGAGGGGATCAACAGTTAGTTAGACAGCAGATAGGAGCGGATAGGTCAGGAGGGGAAAAATTCATAGACATGCAAATGTCCGATACAGTCTGGGTAAATGCTCTAAAGTGATAGATAATCGCTTTAGAGCATTGATTGATTATAAGGCTTTACAGCTTTCCAGGCTTTTCAGGGCCACCATGGCTGTTAGTGGGGTTTTTTCCCAAGTTGTTTGTTATGGTAATTTCATGCATCAACAATCAGAGCAATGTATGAATTACAATTGTACAATCATTTTAAAGAATAAAATAAACATGAAATTAAGTAACTTGTTTTTTTTTACATATATTTATATACAGTATATACTGTATATATTCATATTTTTTGTTTAGTTTAGTTTTAAAATAACAACTTTATTTAACACTGAGTTCAGTTTATAGTCTCATAACACCATTCCAGTTTGGCTTCAACAACTAAGAACTATCAAGTGTTCATCATAAAAACAGAGTGAAGGGTCGGTCCTCTGTCCTTTCTATGTGTTGGTTTCCTTGTCATTGGTTGTGTGAGTGATTGTGTATCGTTGGTTAAAGCTGCTGTAGGTAAGATTGATGAGTTGTAAATAAACCCGTTTTCAGTCAACGTCATGATTACCTCACAGTGTAACAAGGTTACCGGTGTGGTGGTTGACATAATTCACCCACGGAACTATGGGGCGGGGGTGTGTTTTACACACGGACCCTTTAGGCCAGCGGACTCCTCGTTGTAGTTCAGAGCGTGATGTTGTTTGGTTCGGCTTTATGCCTGTTTATCTTGTTAACGTAAAATAAAGTTCCGTTCTGGATACTCCGCCTCCGACTCCCGTCTCTCGGCACTACACTGGTGACCCCGACGTAAGTCCCGCTGAAGTCTCAGGGACCGAAACGAACATGGCCAACAACGCCGCTTTTGTCAAGTTGCCGGAGTTTTGGGAGTTTTCGCCAGCGGCATGGTTCGTGCAGACGGAGGCGCAGTTTGCCATTCGTGATGTCACCGATGACGACGCACGCTACTTCCATGTCGTGGCGGCGCTGGGGAGATCCACCGCGGCCCCGGCCGTGAGTTTCATCACGAATCCCCCGGCCCACGGCAAGTACAGAGCTCTTAAGGAGTTCCTGGAGGAAGCATTGGGAGCGGTGGTGCCAGGAAGCTGTACAAGCCGGGGAGGACGGCGAGCTCTGCAGTGGGGATGAAGCCGGACTGTGTGGAGGCGGCGACAGTGAGGAGGACGAGGGGAAAGCTGCTGGAGACCCGGAACTACCCTCTCAGCCTCACTATGCCGAACTGAAGCAACTCAGGAACACGTTCAGCCACATGCTCACTCAGCCAAGTGCCTCAAATGCTTGGGCGCTCCCTCATCCCACCAACCATCAGGCTCAGGAAGCTCCAACACCACCAGACAAAAGACAAATGGAATGGACTGAACTTCACATTCACATACACCACACCACACACCGTGGACTGTGTCCTAGCCGTTGTTATTCCAGGTCTATTCATATGTTGTACCTGGAATACCTGTATAAATGTGCACATCTTGCACCTTGCACTTTCCGCATATTTGCACTATCTATCGACTTTGCATTTTGCACCATAAACAGCTATCAAGGACACTAGTATGCATACAGGTTCTCACTCGTCACCGACCTGACTTAAGAGCTCGTATTTAATCTAATTTATTGTTTATTGTGTATTGACTTAGCCAGGCTCTTACTGCACATCTATCCCCTGTACTGCTGGTCACTGTGAATTTCTCCTAAGGGGGATTAATAAAGGAATATCTTATCTTATCTTATCTTCCTGCTCAAGACTTTTGAGCTGTCGAGTTTGGAACGGGCCCAGCGGTTGTTGGACATTCGGGGCCTCGGGGACAGCAAGTCGTCTGAGCATATGGAGATGATGCTCAACCTGCTGGGTACGGAGGAGCCCAACTTTTTGTTTATTGAGCTGTTCCTCCGGCACATGTTGCCGCAGGTCAGGACGTCGCTCGCTAATACGAGGATTACCGATCCCCGCGCATTAGCAGAGGAAGCTGACCGGTTTTTCCTGGCTGCCCGGAGTTTCGTCCCCGAGGTACTGGCCCCGACGCACACTTTGAAGGCCCCGGACAGCGACAGGCGATCCGGCAGGGCCCGGGCGCGACCGCCAGCACGGGTATGTGCTATTTTCACGCGCGTTTTGGCGTGAAGGCGAAGAGGTGCCGATCCCCCTGCAGCTTCAAACCGAAGGGAAACGACAAGGCTTGCGCTCAGTAGTGGCCGTGAGCGCAGGCGCATCGACACGGCTGCTATTCTTCAGTGACACTGTTTCGGGCCGCAAGTGCGACAAGGGGGCCCAGAGGAGCGTCCTGCCGGCTACGACCGACGACACCGTGGCTGGTGGACGCGGCCCGTGTTTGAGGTCCGCTAACGACACCCCTATCCGCACGTATGGCACAAGGGCCGTCGACCTGTGCTTCGGGGGCCGGCGGTTTAATTGGACTTTTGTCGCAGCAGACGTCTCCTTTCCCATCCTCGGCACGGACTTCTTGTGTGCGCATGGCTTGCTGGTGGACGTCAAGAACAGCCGTCTGGTGGATGCAGTGACGTTTTCTTCGTTCATGTGTGTCAGCGGTGAGGCGGCGTATGGTGGCCTCTCCAGCTCGCTCTCGGAGGGTGACTGCTATCAACGCCAGATGGTAGCTAGTAGCTGTGCCTGGTGGTAGCTGGTAGCTGGGCCAGATGGTAGCTGGTAGCTGTGCCTGGTGGTAGCTGGTAGCTGGCCAGACGGTAGCTGGTAGCTGGCCAGACGGTAGCTGGTAGCTGGGCCAGATGGTAGCTGGTAGCTGTGCCTGGTGGTAGCTGGTAGCTGGGCTGCGAAGGGAGGTGACAACCTCCCCCTAACAATAGTGGTGGAGGCCCAGTTTGAAGCTAGCAGGTAGCCAGGTGTGGATGGTGGAGGCCCAAGTTGAAGGTAGCCAGGTGTGGATGGTGGAGGCCCAGGTTGAAGCTAGCAGGTAGCTAGGTGTAGGTGGTGTAGGCCCAGATTGAAGCTAGCAGGTAGCCAGGTGTGGATGGTGGAGGTGAAGGATCAGTATTCCACTAAAAAGTCTTAAAAGTCCATATGCCCAACAATCATGGTAGAAAACTCACTATAAAGAGATGCCATTGTCCAACACAGAACGTAAGTTATGGATATAACTATGGATCTATGAGCCCGAACGATGACCGTCACTACGGTCATAATTATGGATGAATGATGCCCTCATCGTCACCTATACCGAGATTGAATCACACATTGTCACGACCACGTGACCCGGAAGGAGGCGTGGCTTACCATAAAGTATGCCCAGTAAGCGCGCCGCATCCTCTATCCTCGGAACGCCTTTATGGTCCGAGCGACAGAAGGTAGTGACGGTCATCGTTCGGGCTCATAGATCCATAGTTATATCCATAACTTACGATCTATTTCGCCCTCACTTCTGACCGTCACTACGGTCATAATTATGGATGACCTATACCAACCGGGTCGCGAGGACCTGGAGACTCAGCCCCAGCAACACCTCGCTGGCCAGCCGCATATAATACAGTGGTCCCCATAGACACTGCGGACGCCACATTCAGCCTATAAAACCTGGCGAATGTGCAAGGCACAGACCATAAGGCCGCCTCACAAATCTCCGCCATGGGCACGCCCTTCAGAGCAGCCCAAGAGGTAACCATGCCCCTTGTGGAGTGAGCCACCACACCCCCAGGGGCCGGCAGGCCTTGCCCCACATAGGCTGCAGATATCGCATCCACCACCCAGTGCGATAGGCGCTGCTTGGACAAAGGACGGCCCAATCTCTCCCCGCCGTAGCAGACAAACAACCTTGTGCCTTCGCCCCTCAGCAGTCGAGTGCGGGCAACATAGGCACGCAATGCCCGAACCGGACACAGCGTGGTAAGGTCCTCAGACCCAGCAGCCGGATCCAGTGCGGCAATCCGGAGCTTCTGATTCACAGTCTGCGGTGTTATGACCTTGGGCAGAAATGCCGGATTAGGCCACAGGTCGACCCCTGAGCCATCGGCCTTCCACCTCATACAGTCGGGACTGATTGACAGCGCCTGCAATTCCCCCACGCGTTTTGCCGAAGCAAGCGCCAGGAGGAGTGCAGTCTTGCGAGACAGGGACCGGAGGTCAGACTGATCAATGGGTTCATATGGAGCCTTGGTCAGAGACTGCAATACCAGCGGAAGATCCCATGCGGGAGCTCGCAACACACGCGCAGGGCGCAGCCGATGGACACCATGCATGAAACTGATGACGTCCTCGTGCCTCCCCACCGGCCGCCCATCCACCTTCACATGGTGGAGGGAAATAGCCGCAACATAACCCCTTAGAGTGCTAGCTGCCCTGCCAGCATTCAGAAGGGACTGAAGAAAACGTAACACGACTAGAACAGGACAAGCGACAGGGTCCACCTGATTCGTTCTGCACCAGGTAGCAAACAAATCCCACTTGTAGCCGTAGTTTACCCGAGTCGACAAGGCTCTGGCGTTCTGCATCGTGTCACGGACGCCCTCATCTAAGTCCCTAAAGAGGGGCTCCGGAGAGGCCACGCCCAGAGCTGCAGAAACGCCGGCTTGGGGTGCCAAATCAGACCCCTTGCCTGGGACAAAAGGTCTGCTCTGACTGGCAGAGGCCATGGAAATCCGGACACCAGCCGCAGCAGATCCGGAAACCAGTGTCTCCCTGGCCACCGGGGTGCAATCAGCAGAAGCCTGTAGCGGCCCAGTCTGACCCGATGCAACACCTGAGGAATCAGGGGCAACGGGGGAAAAGCATACAACAAACCGTCCGGCCACTCTGCGGACAGAGCATCCAGGCCCAAAGGCCCCCCTCGGCCCATCAGGGAGAACCATAGGTCGCAGTGAGCGTTCTCGCAAGTCGCAAACAGATCGGCTTGGGCCACGCCGAAACGGGCCCACAGCTGCCAAATCACCTGTGGGTGAAGCCTCCATTCCATGGAAGGAGGCGCACCTCTGGACAACAAGTCCGCTGCCGTGTTCACCACACCTGGCACGTAAATCGCCCTGAGCGAAGCCAGGCGGGGTGCTGCCCAAAACAATAGCTCCTGGGACACCTGTAGACACCGAAGAGACTTCGTGCCCCCCTGATGGTTTATGTAATAAACCGCAACCGTGTTGTCGGTTCTCACCAAGACGTGCCTGCCTCTGATGAAAGGGAGAAGAGCTCTGAGGGCAAGGTGGACCGCCCTTAGCTCCAACACATTGATGTGTTCGGCCGTCCATGGGGGAGACCAACGGCCTCTCACTGACCTGCCCTGCCACACAGCTCCCCAGCCTGTCAGGGAAGCATCTGTTGTCACAACGGCCCTCCTGAGAGGGAGGGTCTGTAGGGGGACCCCTTGTCTCAACATGTTCTTGTCCCTCCAAGGCCCCAGCGCCTGGAGACAAGACCTTGTTACCATCAGCTTCACCCGCCTGTCCCGCTTGGGATCGAGACGGAAAGAGTTTAACCACCTTTGCAAAGGCCGAGCTCTGAGAAGGCCCAGCGGAATGACAGCCGTGGCCGAAGCAATCATTCCCAGCAGGCGCTGT
The DNA here is from genome assembly GCA_036785325.1 of Urophycis tenuis. Classification (NCBI taxonomy): domain Eukaryota; kingdom Metazoa; phylum Chordata; class Actinopteri; order Gadiformes; family Phycidae; genus Urophycis; species Urophycis tenuis. The sequence goes on along the minus strand of JAXIVH010000003.1, from coordinate 13,676,443 downwards.
ACCAGACTCATCTGGACACGCTTGCCGAGACGGAAATGCGGTAGGAGAGAAAGGATCCGGAGAACCCTCTCCGGGGACAAAGAAACCCGCATGGCCACGGAATCCACCCATAGGCCCAGAAACAACGTTTGTTGCCTGGGCTCCAGATTGCCTTTCTTCAGATTGACTCGGAACCCGAGGGCCTGGATATAAGCCAGCACCCGCTGAGTATCCGCCACCACCTGGCTGCGTGACGGGGCCACTATCAGCCAGTCGTCCAGGTATGGTAATACCTTCAGACCCGACAGTTGAAGAGGGTGCAGGGCAGCCGCCACTACCCTCGTGAATGACAGCCGTGGCCGAAGCAATCATTCCCAGCAGGCGCTGTACCAGACTCATCTGGACACGCTTGCCGAGACGGAAATGCGGTAGGAGAGAAAGGATCCGGAGAACCCTCTCCGGGGACAAAGAAACCCGCATGGCCACGGAATCCACCCATAGGCCCAGAAACAACGTTTGTTGCCTGGGCTCCAGATTGCCTTTCTTCAGATTGACTCGGAACCCGAGGGCCTGGATATAAGCCAGCACCCGCTGAGTATCCGCCACCACCTGGCTGCGTGACGGGGCCACTATCAGCCAGTCGTCCAGGTATGGTAATACCTTCAGACCCGACAGTTGAAGAGGGTGCAGGGCAGCCGCCACTACCCTCGTGAATACTCTTGGCGACAGCGACAGTCCAAATGGAAGCACCCTGAACTGATACGCCTGCCCCCGAAATGCGAACCTCAGAAATGGCCTGTGGCCCGGCCAGATTCTGATGTGGAAATATGCGTCCTTCAAGTCCAGAGTGGCGAACCACTCCCCTTGGCATATAGTCTGCAGGATGTCCCTGGTGGTCAACATCCTGAATGGCAACACTTTCACATAACGGTTCAGTCGTCTGAGGTCCAGGACTGGGCGGAATCCGCCGTCCTTTTTTGAAACCAGAAAATAGGTCGAATAAAACCCTGTCATCTGCTCTGCGGTACTCACTTTGGTAATGGCACCCTTCCGCAGTAGAGTTGACACCTCCTCCGCCAGGGCAGCTGCTTGGACAGGGTCCCTGACCATCGTCATGCGGACCCCCAGGAAAGGGGGTGTACGCCGTCGAAACTGGATCTTGTAGCCCCTGGCTACCGTATCCAGTACCCAGGGGTCTGATGTGTGCTCCACCCAGCTGTCCAAGCGGAGCTGGGAGAGCGGTTCGACGGCGGGCCCCAGCCCATCACATAGAGCCCCCCTGGCGCCCTCTGCCCCTGGCGGGACGGCGCCCTGAGGGCCTACCTCTGGGATTTCCCTTGGCCTGCTGTCCTCGGGACCGGGAACCATCCTGCTGCGGCACGCCGAAGGTCCGAAACGTCCCTTCGTGACGGTTGCCGCGTGCCCAGTGGCCAGGACGCTGCCCTTGAAAGGAGGGCCAGCGCGAGCCACCGTAAGACCCCAACCTGGATGTCACCGACCAGCGACCAGTCCGCCCACCGCGTTGGTCCTGGGTCTGGAGTTCGTGCTCATGGCGGTCCAGGACCCCCGGAGTGTCCGGATGGAACACCTGGGTTGGCACCACCGGCTTCTCCAGCAGCTCCTTCCTGACGTTGTCTGGCAACGTCGTCTGAGCCAACCAGACCTGACGGCGAGTCAACATAGCTGCACTCATTGCAGCCCCAATGTCCCGGGTCAGCTGAGCATGGATCGTCACCGCGGAAGCAAACAAATCCGAAGAGTCGCCGTCCACGTTATCGTACCTCCTGCGCAGGGCCGCCAGCATAATAGCCAGGGCATTCCCACAGCGCGCTGCACGTGCCGCTGCATTATAAGTGCGGGTCAGGTGCCGTTCAGTCGCCTGGCACAGCGACCAGGGACAGGCCGAGTTATCAGTCACCTTAGAAGGGTCCAGAGACGTCCATGCGGGCACATGCCGTCCGACTGACGGCATATCCCCCAACCCTGAATCAGGAGGATACGCCATCTTCGCCAGACCTCTACACCCAGCGTTGTAAAATGAATTACTCATGGGTGTATTCCATCCCTTCATCAGCATATCTGAAAACTGCTGCGGTGCCGGAATAATAGGCTCCGAGCGAGGTTGGGACACCCCGTCCCAAATACCCCCCGTAGGGATGGGTTTCGGGTCCGGTACAGTAATGCCAAGCACCTTCACTGCCGTCAAAACACGGTTCACCAGAGGTACGCTCCCCGTGTCCGACTCATTATCCCTGGTGCTTCCTGCATCTGACACCACCTGGTCTGAATAGTGCCCAGACTGCCCACTGCCCGTAAGGGAGCCCTGAGCATACAAGGACATTTCGTCTGGGTCACGCTCTCGGAAGGTCTCCCCACTCACTGGGGACATATGTGAGGCGCTGGAGCCACGTGACACCGATAGTGACGTGCGCTCCGACTCAACCCTTCCCAACCGTTCATTAAGGGTTTTAATAGCCCTCAACAGCTTCTCCTGATTACCTCCCCGAGGATCAGCAGATCTATGAGAGCGGTTAGAACGTCTATGTTTATGACCTGGGTCACTTGAATGGCGGTGCTGGTCACCTGAATGCCGGCGTTTACGTGAACGTGAACGCCTAGAATGCCCGTGTTCCCGGTCCGGTACCTGAGACCGAGGCTCTTCCTGCCCCAGTCCAGCACGTCGGACCCTCTCAGCATAGGGCAAGTCCAATGCTCCATCGCAGGGGTCGTCAATGTCCCCCAGCAGATGAGCCTTACCCAAACACCTTGGACATTCCCGGTGGCCGTCACGGGGGTCCAGACAGGCCTGGCAATATCGGCAAGCCACAGTTGCCATAGCCACAGTAACCCAACTCGCCTAGCGCGAACGCAGGAGAGGGAAAGACCACAGTCCACTAGCTGCGCACAGCTAGCACCCGGACAATTATGTTACCGCAACAATTCAGGAGGTGATGTCGGCCACAGCCCTAGGCAGCACACGCGAACGTAGGCAAGGGATGACCAGAAAACCACAGACCCACCAGCTGCGAACAGCCAGTACCAGGGCAAGGTGATAAGACTGACAGTCACACTGAAAATAGTAAAAACTAACCCCCAAACTGGACGCGAACGAACCCGGGGATGAGTGGAAACTGAAATAACACAGCTCTCTACCTCCTAACAATACACAGATGTAAGAGGGATACTGTACATGAATCAAAAAACGTTGTCAACAGCAACGTGATAATTACCACCAACACTCCCGCGAACGGGGGCTAGTGATGTAACACATAAACACCCAGTCCGAAGACGGGATTACAACCAAAACCCGGCAATACTGCGTACAGCGCCCAAGGGCTAACCACTTAACTCAAAAACACAGCGAGCCACAACGGCCGCTTGGTCCGCCGGACCAGAGCCCACCTGGAGGGGGTCCCCCCCGCAGGTAGCAACACAAACACGCTAACAGTCCTTAGCTCGACAGGCGAAGTTACTGCAGCAACAAAAACAGCGGCAAAGTCACACTGCACAACCCACAGGGGCTCAAGGCGCCTGCACTTAACAGAGTGTACGGGTTGACAACAGCAGCGTGACAAACTGTAAATACAGACTTCCAACACAACGTAAGTGAAACGGGTACTCACCGATACTTACCGTGCGGTCTCTATCAGCATAAAGGCGAGTAGAGGTAAGAGGATGCGGCGCGCTTACTGGGCATACTTTATGGTAAGCCACGCCTCCTTCCGGGTCACGTGGTCGTGACAATGTGTGATTCAATCTCGGTATAGGTGACGATGAGGGCATCATTCATCCATAATTATGACCGTAGTGACGGTCAGAAGTGAGGGCGAAATAGATCAAACAATTACGAGACAAACACAGTTGCAAACACAGTTGCTGCCATCTTGGATTGGGGGAGGTGCCAATCCAAGATGGCTGTCACCCTCCTGGCTGTCACCCTCCTGAACTCCACACCCAAGTGAACGTTGCCTGGACCAACAGTTTTATCTATTGTATTTATTTATTTCAATGGACCTCACTCACTGGGCATATTATCTGTTTATTTATCACTGTACCTTTATATCCATACCAATTGCATTTAGCTGTTATACCCATTTGTATGCTGGTCATACCTGTACTGCATTAGTGTACACCACCCTGTTACTTATTATTTCCGTACTGTACTTTAAAACTGTATGCTGCTTGATAATTAGGCTACTACCTATCAGTGGCGTGCGGTGAGGTCTGTGGCAGGGTAGGCAGTGACCATTAACAAATGTAAATTCCAATGTACACTCGCTATTAATATACTTTCATGTTAATACTCCATTTCTCACAATATAATTGTTCTCATTTTGAGCTCCAGAACCATTCTGGCAGAACTTGTACATCACATATAAAATACTCCAGTGTGCTGACTTAGGCCCCGTTTACACGATGGGAAAACGCAGATATTTCCATGCGGTTTGGCCTCTCATTTACACGAAAACCCCGTTTTTATCAGAGAAACCGATTATTTCTAAAAACTCCGGGCAAAGTGGAGATTTTTAGAAAACTCCGGTTTCGCGGTTGCAAGTAAATAGGGAAACCGGCGTTTTTGCATTGTGACACGTTGGTCTGTCGTTTTTGAGTCGTTCGTTTGGCATTTCTGATTGGCCACCTGTTTGCTCGAAGTGTTCGTGACACCCTTCACCGGCTGTTTTTATCATTGGTGTAAACACAATTATTTTCACAAACGAGGAGGAGAAAATAGCCGTTTTCCAGAATACCCTGCTATGTGTAAACGTGGTCTTAGGCCCCATCTACACTAACCCGGGTAAATCCAGAAACGCATAAATATTTATCCGTTTAGCCCTTCCGTCTAGCCTGGCTGACGCGTCCACATCTCGATGAGATGGTGGTCTGGGAACTAGGTGTGCATTTTCTCGTATTTGAGGCGTGGTTTACGAATGCCTAGAGCCGTTTATTGGGCGCTACGAATGTCTATCAAATGGCGTCTGGTTCTTCACATGCTGCTTTGCGCGCGATTCATAGCCAATTGCTACTAAAAATTAGCTACTAAAATTACATTAATTGCTACAAAAGCTACTTAATACACTTTCTAAGGCTGCATCGAACGGTAACGTTGCGTCCGCTGCCATGTTGGATTAACACGCTACAAGCTTCGGTGTCTTGCTGCCCCCCGTTCTGTGATTGGTTCCCTAACTCAGGGGAAAATAAGGGCGGTGGTTTCCAGGCTGTCTTTGCAGTGAGAATGAAATCGCGCGCAAAGCAGCATGGGAATTCCCAGGCTACCTTCCGTCCACATTAGAACGGAGAATTCCGACGCTGAAAACGATGCTTTTCAGAAACGGTCGGTGAGGTGGATGAATTAGGCGGTGGGCCAAGTCCCTCTATCTCGCTTAGTTTTTGAGTTTAGATATTCCCCCAAGGTGTGTAGCTCATATTTTAATCGACTGTTTAAATAATTCATGAACACTTTACTGATTGTTTCCACCGTGAATTGTTGCACATTTACATATAATTTAGAGATAATTTCGAGAGACGATCACAAAATTGTGGTGGGTTGAGCTTTGGTTGAGCTCCAATAAAAGCTTGTGTTGTGACGTTGTTGAATTGAGTTAACCAATCACGTTATTCGTTTAACCGGCGTCACTCCAAAGCCAGGAAGTAAACATCCAGTTGGAGGAAGGGAGAAACGAGTGCGTGTATCTCCGTTAGACCAGATAAACTTTGTTTTACATTGACACTTCGACATGTGAATATTGCTTGTTATGTTTTGGTTGAAAAGAATCCATGTAATGTCTTGCTATTGAATATTAAAAAATGTATTCAGTCTGTAAATCCAAATGAACAAGATATCCAAAATCAGTAAGAATGTTCTGTTACAACAAGAGATATGTTGTCTTTACACTAGGATTTGGTGTGTATTATTTGATCAACAACTAGCTAGTATTTATTTTACTATAATCTTATGTTTCATTTGTGCATCTTTCCCCTGTTAAATTCCAAACTTCTCTGTCCAAATGTGTGAACAGTGGCAAGCACTTCTCTGTTCAAATGCGAAGATGCAAAAGTGTACTCTAATGTGATGTTCTCACAGGCTTAACTCTGTGTAATGTCTGTCTGGCAACCTGGTCATTATCTAACTTCAGTCTAGTGTAGTGTAGTGTAGACAAAATTAGACAAAATGCTACCAACATCTGTCTATCGATACCTCTGAAGTTGGAAGTCCATAATCTGCAGCAGAAAGGTGTTCCACATCAGCAAGACTACAGTCCGTTTTCCTATGGTAGAGCTGTTGCAAATTCGTCTACACAAAAGTATTACAAACAGTCAATTTTAGAAGTTTATGGCAAAAATGCATTCATTCATTCATTCATCCATTCATTCAAGAGAGCGGCACACAAGCGTCCCCCCTCGTTGTTTACTTCCTGTTGTCAAGGGAACGCAGCGGATTTCTGTAGCAGTCTTGTGGATTTGCCAGTTTAAAAATGTGAGCATTTTGAATGGTTTTTACGTCTCATGTGCGCGAAACAAAGTTGGAAACAATGTCTGTAGTGCTTAGGTGATTTTTTTAAATGTCATCAGTAAAAAAAATCTTACACACCCGATCGGAATTTACGAAATTCACAATATCGAAGCTCGGCCCACCGACTAATATCGATAAATGCGACTTTATAGAAATCGGTTTTAAACCATTCTTTGCTATAACATAGCGTTCAATGTTTGGGGCGGGGCTTTGTGCAGTTTAAACATGGAGAGATTGTCCGATTGGTTGGGGGTTGTTTATGGGAAGCGATTCAAGAATTTCACCGTAACCCATTGGACGACACGGAAACGGCAGTGGACGACGATTGGCTGTGAGATGAACCAGCAATTTGAAAATGCGAGTATCCGTGTTTGACTGAAACGTGTGTATGAAACGCAGAACGTCAGTTATTGAGGCTGGATAAGAAGACGTGACTATCGTGTGTATCTGCTTTAAAGTTATGTAGCGGATCATATTTGAGTTGAAGATGACCGAGACGTCGCAGCGGGGTCTTTTGGACTTCAGTCCAGGAAAGAAAAACGACAGTAACAAAGAAAACGACGTCCCCGTGTTGAGTTTGATCCAGTTCTCAAGGGCTCCGTTTGTGCTGTTTGGGACCGTAAAGTTGGGCACATCCAAGTCATCTTGTCTGCGAATTGAGAATCCCACCGACGACGCTGTTGCGGAAGTTACAATTGAAAAAATTTCATCAACTAAAGGATTTTCCGCTGACCACAATAGATTCCTTATTCAGGTACGTTTGCAGATCAACATACACATTGTATTAATTATTAACAATTGCATGATTAAATGAAGATTATCTCAATCAACGTACTTGTTGTACTTCACAAAGGCCACTTAACATTTTACGTCGTCCCGTTAACCGAATGAATGAAATCATTCAAAGTGAAAGCATGCTGCTCTGTCTTACGGAGGTGTAATTCATATGGCGTGGTGCGTTATCTATATCTTGATATTGAAACGCGTGTGTGTGAGAAATGCCAATACCAAATACAAATACCTACTTTGTGTTGTGCTTTTGTAGCCGGACAGCTCCTTCACTCTAACAATCACTTGGACTCCAGCTGAGGAAGGTGGGATCAGAGAGCTGATCGTCTTCAGTGCAAATGGAGTACTTAAACACCAAGCTGTTCTCCTTGGCAGAGCCGAAGCACCAAAGAAAAAAAAGGTATTTTCTTCGACATGCTATACTTTTAGCCTTTTACTTTTACCTTTGTCTAGCCTCATAACAGTAATTTAACTCATTGATCACAATATAGCTTGTTTCATGCCCACCAATTCACATTAAGTGCTTTCATTGGACATTGAAAAATGGCTCGGATGGTCCCTTTTTTATATTTTGCTTCTCACTGTATTTCCAGAAAAGCTTATGGGACTCTATCAAAAACAAGAGGGCAGCAAATTCAACAGTGACACCCAGATGCAAAAACATTGAATCCACCCTGAAGATCACTGCAAACAAGACCTTCCAAGTGCCTCGAAAGCCACAGTACAAGCGGGAAAAGCCCCGTAGCCCCCTGGCGTTGTTCAACGAGGGGGTAGCCATAAGAACCAGATCTAAACCCTCTGTTGAAGATGGTCAGGAGCACCAGCAGCCTCCAAAGGCCACCCTGAGGCCCAAAGGTTCAGCTTGGTCAGACCCGGCTCAAATCAAACATGTCCAGGAGAATAGTCCCGTCTTGCTGCTTGCTCGGGCTGCTGAACTTGGTTCAGCTGTCCCGCTGGACTTAATCGGCACACCTGACCACCCAAGGTCAACCAGGGATCTAAACAGGACCCTCTCGCCAGTTGACACACCAGAGGTGTTTAGAAACCTCATGCCACGCATTCAGTCTATGGACAGCCCAGTGATTGATGCCTTCCTTGCCAGCAAAGGAGATAATGTCAGGGGGCCACCTGTTGACCCAGAACCGCAGCGATTGGCCCCAGCTCTGACGGTGAGTGACGCTCTGGCCCTCATCGATTCTGATCTCCACACGGGGAGCGCCCACTCTAGCTGTGACATTTTCTCTGATTCCCTGGAATCTGCTAGTGGGAATCCCTGCCCTGGGCCTGTTAAATTGTCCCTTGACGTGATCCCAGATAGCCCCGATCTGTCAGACTGCACTGGGCAGAGATGTACTTTCTTCGTCAGCAAAAACGCCACTGCCAGAGGTGCTGTTGTAGGGACCGAGACGGTGAGGGTTCACACAAACCAAGAAGTCCAGAAGGCCTCCTTCACTTCCGCCACAGTGACCAAAAGCAAAGCGGTTGCAGCGGCTAACGCGTGCAGCCCCGGGGGGAGGCGGATCAGGAAGTCTAAACGGCGCCTTCTGGAGAAGACACTTGAGTTGTCGGAGGGCAGCAGTCAGTGTGAGTCGTCGCCGGGCACGCCGGGCCTCCCCGTCATCGACCTGGACAGCGGGGCCGAGTGCTGGCCGCCTACCAACTCCCAAGCCACCAGTTCACCGCACGGCGCCCCTACCCCCGTCATCTTTCCCATCACCTCCCTGCCGGACCTGTCCCAGGCCCCTGCTCCTCCCAGGGTCAGCTTCACCGCCATCACTCCGCTGCCTTCCCCCCACCTCTCTCCCGCTGTCTCTGCCCCCCTGATGTCTGACGAATCACGTTCTCTAGCTGGTGTGCCACTTTTGCCCGTTTGCCCCAAAATGAGTAAAGTGTTACCAGATGTGTCCATCCCAGCCGGATCAATGCCCCCATCAGCAGCAGCAGCAGCAGCAGCATCATCATCATCGTTGTCGTTGCCACCACCGCCACCTTTGTCTCAAGAGGTCTTGGCGTTTCCTGTGCACACCAAGGCCCAGCTGGACCTGGCAAAGGGCAAGAAGAGGAAGAGCGATGAGTACTTGAGGAGCGAAGAGCGGGCAGAGGCCGCGGAGAGACCCGATGGCGTCAAGAGGAGCAGAGTCGCCGCCGCGGCCACGGCGCAGGGCGGCGTGAGGCCGGTTCCCGTGGAGAAGCCCCAGCGCCAGCACAGCTCTGCAGGTGAGGCGTTTGGGGTTTGTTTGTTGTCGTTGGAAAGGTTTGTTGTTGCCCCTCGTCTTAATGACTGAGAGCTTATACCACGGTATGCATGGAAGCTGACCAACAAAGGTCATTGCACATGACCGGATAGACCTAATTGTCAATATCGCAGTTTTTACAAATTGTCTTTATTTTGATTTCAACCTGAGTTTAGAGATGAGATTGAGGCAAGTCAAACAAGGTGGGTCAGGTTCCTACTTTGTGGTTGCTGCTGGTGATTCTTTTTTTACATTATTTCTTAGGTTCAGTCCGCTCTACCTCAGCGTCATCCATGAAGAGCACAAGAGCAGTGGCTCCAGCAACAAGTCAGTCAACTTTGCAGATATACCATGTCTACCGCTTGGCCCTGTTTTATATTGTGTACATTAGGGAGATTCACTAATTGTATGGATTGGTTGTGGCATTATCTACATTGTGATATTTGTGAGATTATGTATTTGGATATTGTGTCACCACAGCAAGGTACCGTCATTATGTTGATGGATAAATGTAAAATGTGTAGATGGATGGATACCATGGTAGAAATTTGATCTCTACCTCAAAGTCAACGTGTACTTTATTGTCAATCCCACCATGCAATTAGTGCAAGTAATTACACAGGATCGAAATTGCGTTTCCCATACTCAAAATGTGCAGTTGTAATTGTAACCTACATTGTGCAATACCCAGACAGACGGTGGGCCTATACAGAATAGACTTATAGAATTCTAATAAGTCCAGTCTATTGACATATTAGAATTAAATGTCATATCATATAAGGTCAGTGACCCTGGACTCATAACTGTGACTTCCCTTGTGCTTTTTTGCTGTACAGTCCAGTGAATGTATTGCTGAATCCTTCTCATTAGGTGCACGGTCTCTGAAGGTGTTTCACACTAGACCCATGAGGAGGGCAAAGGTTGTTGCTGTGGCTCAGAAAACGTTGACCTTCATTAAACCAACTCAAACAGGTATTTATGATAATCATAATTACTCCTGCCTCATGCTTGTGATATGTATATCCTATTGATATATCACAGCTTCACAAGGTTTTAAAAATCAAATGTATTATAAATGAGATGATCCACAAATGCATCATCCGTGGCCGATATCAGATTATATTATCAATTATGTGATTATATTGAAATCTAATGTCTTTTTTCTTCTTTTCTACAGCCATTCCAAGACACCCGACGCCGTTTGCAGCCAAGAACATGTTCTACGACGAGCGGTGGATCCAGAAGCAGGAAAGTGGCTTCACTTGCTGGATCAACTACATCCTTACCCCGGACGACTTTAAAGTCAACCTGGAAGTCACCAAAGGTAAACGTGTTTACTGTAAATGAAAGTCACCACAGCTATTTTATGCTACTCTATGTGAACTAACCAGCCCAATTGTTGCACACTACTGCAGATGGCAATCCAAATGATGGCGATGCGCTTATTGAAGTACATGTCTTTCTTACCCAAATACACTTTTCTATATCCCAGTGAACGCCCTATCTATTGCCATGGGGAGTGACGACAAGTACAGTGTCCCTAAAGCGCCCACCAAAGAAGAGCTGTCCTTCAGCACATATACCGCCCGCCGCAGGCTGAACCGCCTGCGCCGCTCTGCCTGCCAGCTGTTCACCTCTGAGGCCATGGTCAAGGCCATCCAGAGGCTGGAGCTGGAGGTGGAGGCCAAAAGACTGCTGGTCCGCAAAGACCGCCATCTTTGGAAGGACATAGGTAAGGAGATATGGCAGGTAGAGAGCCCTGAAACTGCCGTCTTTTGAAAAGGCGTGGATGTACACCTTTTTGATGTTGGAAGTGTCTGCTTCTGATGTCAGGGCTGATTTATTCCTACACATTTGTAGCAAAATCCGTGCGAGGAAAAAGTTAATGGGGTTGCATTGTGCGTAGGATACTTTACAGTTGAACAAACTTGATGGATTATAAGTAGCCATCACAAATAATGGAGTATTTTCTAACACTAAAAGGCAGCAGGAAAATACAACTACATGAAAAGGAGAATATGTTTGTTGCGCTGTTTATGCAGTCAAAGAATAAGGGGGACTCAAAACATGCCTGGTTTGTCTCCACTGCTAGGCGAACGACAGAAAGTCCTCAACTGGCTGCTTTCGTACAATCCACTATGGTTACGCATCGGACTGGAGGTTTGTTTTTTTAGAGATTAGTTGTCTTTTTTTGTGAATTTGAGCATGTTGCTCAAGGAGGTCTACATGTACCCCGTGTGTCTGGACAATGGGGTTCTGAACCGCGACCTTTTGACTGAGTCAAACATCTTTTTTTTTCTTAAATTTCTTTCAATACAGACAATCTTCGGAGAGCTGATTCCGCTGGAGAGCAACAGCGACGTCTTGGGTCTGGCGATGTTCATCCTCACACGGTTGCTGTGGAATCCTGACATTGCCACCGAATTCAGACACGGCAAAGTGCCTCACCTGTACAAAGACGGTGAGTTGCAAATGCCGGGAGGGGGGGGGGGGGGGCTCTGAATCCAAGCAAGATTACAATTTTCCCCTTGTGCTTCCTGGATCAGGCCATGAGGAGGTGCTGTCACGCTTCACTCTGAAGAAGCTCCTCCTGCTGGTATGTTTCCTGGACAAGGCCAAGGAGTCCCGTCTGATCGAGCATGACCCATGTCTGTTCTGCAGGGACGCCGAGTTCAAGGTATTACCAGCCACCGGCATGTCAATGAGTCACAATGGCCCATCCTATGTGAAGATTTTCCGAGCACAGCGCTTCTAGCCCCTCCTAGGTTAATTGGTTAAAACTACTGCAGTCATGGCAAGGGAGGGAGTGATTTATAGTGCTTGTAATTCACCTTAAAACTGAACAATTGCATCATCTGAGCAAAACTGATCAATCTTGAAGTGTTACACAACCGCAACCATCACAGACCTAAGACAAACTTAAAATATATAAAGAAAAAGTGAAAGAGGTGTTTTACCATTATTTTATCATAATACTTCATAAGGGTGGGTAATGGCATAGATCCGTCACCACCTCAATTTAAGTAATTTAGAATCATAATTTACATTATAATAATGGGTGGCTAATTTGTTTAACTCAGTCCCATCCTGGTTGCATGCATGCCAATGGCATGTAGGCATGTTAATGTGGCATGTAACAAACTCTTTTCCCCCTGTACAGACTAGTAAGGACTTGCTGCTGGGCTTCTCCAGGGACTTCTTGAGCGGTGAGGGTATCCTCTCTCGACACCTGGGTTACCTGGGCCTGCCCGTGTCACACGTGCAGACGCCCCTGGATGAGTTCAACTTTGCCGTCAAGAATCTGGCAGTCGACCTGAGATGTGGGATTCGTCTAGTGTGAGTGAACTCTGCCCTCCGCTTCTTTCCAGAAGTGTGACGGCGTTCTCGTTCTAATTTTCGGCCTCAAAAGCGGAGAAGAGAAACGCATAAATTTTTTAAAAAGTGAATCATTCTATTGGTAACTGCACCAATTCATCACCAATTCAGCTCTAACTCTTAACGCAAAACTGATTGATGGTAGTAGCTCACAATTGCATGTTTATTTTAATAAAGGAAGTGTTCAAGCAGGTGGGTGAGGTTGTAATGTAAGGAAGTGAATCATGTTCCCTCCATGCATTCTGAAGTCCTAATCACCAAAGTATTACTGGTGTAACTTCAAACACAAAACCCGCCTATAACGTGCATGTCTGTCTGCAATAATGAGCTGTGTTATTAACCGTAACCAATGCTTTGACCGCCAGGCGTGTGATGGAGCTCTTCCTCCAGGACTGGAGTCTGTCCCGCAGACTGCGACTGCCTGCCATCAGCCGCCTGCAGAAAGTCCACAATATGGACATTGCTTTCCAGGTGCTCAAAGCCAAGGGCGTGGACCTCAGAGACGAGCAAGGTAATCTAATCGGTCTCTTCAACACCAGCCATGAAGCCAAATTCTAGGGTTTCCCTGACTAAGAATTTCGTTGGTCGTCTAAAAGCAATCTATCTAGACCAAGGGTGTCATACTCATTTTGGTTCAGGGGCAACATACAGCCTCAAGTGGGCCGGACCAGTACAATCATAACATAATTACCTATAAATAACAATAAGTCAATGTGTTTCCCTTTGTTTTCATGCAAAGACGTACAAGTACATCAGGACAATCTTAATATTTAATTAAATGTCCTTTTACAAAATGTATCATGAACACCATGGCATTTCGTTGTCCCTGTACTTGTCCTCTGCACAATGACAATAAAGTTGAATCTATGAATCTAATCTAATCTAATGAACATCCCCCGTCAGAAGATAAACATTAAGATTAGCTTCTGATTATCATTTACATGTGTGCATTACAACTGGTCAGTGTTTGTACAATTACAATCAACTGTAAGTCACAAGTATTTGGAATTGAAAAATATATTATCGCACTTTAAAATTCGGGCATGTAATGTCGGTGCTCTCATCAATTGCAACAGAAAATGCCACAAATGACTTGACTCAGTGTTTCAACTGGCTGTCCATATCTGCCAATAGTTCCATTATCCTCTCTGCCATGGTGTTCCTCGTCAGACTAATGTTGGCAAATGCTTGTCGCTTCTCTGGACACACGAGTTCTGCAGCCTTCATCATGTATGTTTTAACAAACTCACTGTCGGAATATGGCTTTGATGCTGATGCTATTTCGTTAGCAATTAGGTAGCTGGCTTTTACCACTGCTGCACCGGGGGAAAATTGACTGCTGTTTCCTCAGACCTACCAGCAATTAATTTATCTTTCTCTCTCGGTTGTCCTTGCAAGATATCATATTTTTCGCCATGATGAGTCTCATAGTGGCGCCGAATATTATATTCCTCGAACACCGACACTTGTTGATTACACACCAAGCACACAGGTTTTCCATTCATCTCTGTGAATAAATAGGAAGCGGTCCATTTCTTTTTAAAAACTCTACACTCTGTATCCACTTTTCTCCTTGACAAAGACATTTTGGCTAATGAGGGTGTGAAGGTGAGTAGAAAATAAGGTAGCCGAAACCGTAATTGGCAGAAGGCGCATGCATAATTCGAATTCCTGTCTTTATGCATTTTTTAACTTTCATAATTCATCAGCTGGCCGGATTGAACCCCCTATTTGTGCATTTGACACCCCTGATCTCGACTATTTTTCGACAATAGTCTTTTCTTTTCCTTTTTTTTAAATGTCATTTCGCAAATAGTGTTAGATGGTTTTATGCCATTTATGTATTTTGTTTCTACATAATTCTAGGTATTATTAGTGATGCAAGAAATACCCCCAAAACTCTAATGCAATACACCGTCACAAACAAATAGGCCTCTTGTTTTGTAGGCCTAGGCGCTTTGTTTGTTTGGTGCAGGAAAAGGAATCGGTGATAGTTTCCAGTCAATGTGCGTTACATTCACACCAGAGCTTTTTTTTTTTCATGCTTTTTACTGTTGAAGAGCTTGCGGGATGCATATACACCACTTTTAAGAAATTGTAAATGGAAGAATAAGTCGATGAAGGTGGATGTTTCTAAAGACACCTCATGCTGAATATGTGTGACATGACTCCTTTTTCCCAGGCTCCTACATTGACTCCAAAGACATTGTGGGTGGACACAGAGAAAAGACTCTGAGTCTTCTGTGGAAAATCATCTTTGCTTTCCAGGTGAGTGCAACCATTCGTAACATGGCCAACGCTTCCTCCCGTCTACCACAAGTCAAGTCATCCTGCCCCCTGTCTCTCTGGCTTTCCTCTTAAGGTGGAAGTGATTTTGGACGAGGCCCAGCTGCGTGAGGAGATAGGCTTTCTGAAGAGAACCCTGAAGACCAAGCGGAGATTGGCCTCTCTGAGGGCCGACATGGGCCTTCAGCCGTGCACCGCTGGCAGGGGACCGGCCCCAGGGCCGTTTGAAGCCAGCAGCACCAAGATTGGCCTGCTGATGGAGTGGGCCAATGCTGTCTGTGACTTCTACAATCTGAGGGTGAATAAATAATGACTGTGTGTGTGTAGATGTGCTGGAGGGTTCCGATCTGAAATCAAACATGCTGTTTGTCCATGTACTAATGTTTCTGGCTTGTTGAGTCTGAATATGTATTGATGTTTGTATTTATTTATGAATAATATTGATTTTCAATCTGCACAGGTGGAAAACTTCACCGTGTCTTTCTCAGATGGCCGGGTGCTCTGTTACCTAATCCACCACTATCACCCCGGGAGCTTACCAGAGCCGGCCATCAGCCGCAGCACCACACAGACGGTGGACTGTTCCCCTCTGGGCCATGTTGAGCTGGACTGCTCCAACAGTGACTCGGACAGCTCCTTCAACTTCCAACCATCCGTCCACAAAGGTGCGCTTTTGTTCATTCCAGTATTGATTTCAAGAAATTATTGGATTGAAACATAATCGAAACCTAATTTCTTATATTGTTTTGGCATGGTTGTGTATACAGGCCTGGAATCTCCCTCGTTTGAATTCAAAGAGCTCCTGGAGAAGGAAAAGAACAACTTCAAACTGGTCAACAGTGCGGTGGCATTCCTTGGGGGAGTTCCAGCCATGATCAACCCCGCTGACATGTCCAACACCATTCCAAATGAGAAGGTTTGATGCAGCTCCTGAAAATTGTGTATTGGGCTATGAAGAGATTGGGGTTGCTGGGCATTGTTTCTCATCCACCCCATGCAACATTTTTGCAGGTGGTGACATCATACCTTTCATTTCTCTGCGCCCGTCTCTTGGACCTGCGAAACGAGACGAGAGCTGCTCGTTTAATCCAGGGGGCCTGGAGGAAGTACAGGCTGATGAAGGACCTAGCACTCTATCAGGTTGGTTCAGTCTATACCTTTGCAAGATGGCTTTAGCTAGCTTTTTCAAATCAGAAATACATTGAAGCTAATTAATATCATTTTTGGTTTGTCATACACAGCAAAGAAATGTGTCAGCAGCCAAAATCCAGATGCTTGTAAAGAGCTTCCTTCAGAGACGGAGGGCTGAGCGAAAAAGGTCTGCAGCAATTCTCATCCAAGCCAGGTGGAGGGGTTACGCAGCTCGCAATGCACTGAGGCTAAAGAGAGAGGCTCAGCTTTGGGCCATACGACATAATGCAGCAACAGTCATCCAGGTACACTGATGATGGATTTGTATTGTTTGAAGGTTCTCTGCAAGAATCAGACATTTCTTCTCATTCCTGACCCCTTTTGCCATAAGTGAACCGCAGCCCACTCGTGCTCTAGCATTGCAAGCACTGTAGGGCAAGCTACATCTGTTGATACTAGGGGTGCAAATTTTGTGAGACAGCTGGGAGGGACCAACAGATGTGGTAATCGGCTTGGCTCTTAAAGTGATGGTTCGGAGTAAAATTCACCCTGAGGTAATTTCCACCAATAATCCAGCCAAATACCCCCTCAGATGCATTTTTAGCGACGGTCAATATTTATCAAGTTTAGGGGTATCAGCCGAATGGCTTAGTATTGGAGTGTCTGGTACAGTGTGTATATCTCGTAAATTACCCCACTAATAATGCATGGATTGTTACCCAACTTCTGTAGTAGTACATATATGGTCTGTACTCACAAAACGAGGCATTTTAAAGTTTGTAAGTACACCAGGAGTTTATTTAAAAGAGCACTTTTCTGATAGCTTCAACTCGCTGTTGCTAAGGCTACCGCTGCGTCGACGTCTCTTCAGTCTTTCCGGATAAGTTCGTAAAAGTCCTCTTCAAAACTCACAAGTGTAAGGAAAAGGTTAGTGAATTCAACACTCCATCGAAATGTATTGACAACTGGAATAATTGAATACTTGAAATTAGATGGAGTGTTGAATTCAGTAACTTTTTCCTTACACTTGTGCGTTTTGAAGAGGACTTTTACGAACTTATCCGGAAAGACGGAAGAGACGTCGATGCAGCGGTAGCCTTAGCAACAGTGAGTTGAAGCTATCAGAAAAGTTCTTTTAAATAAACTCCTGGTGTACTTACAAACTTTACAATGCCTCGTTTTGTGAGTACAGACCATATATGTACTACTACAGAAGTTGGGTAACAATCCATGCATTATTAGTGTGGTAATTTACGAGATATACACATTGTACCGGACACTCCAATACTAAGCCATTCGGTTGATACCACTAAACTTGATAAATATTGACCCTCGCTAAAAATGCATCTGAGGGGGTATTTGGCTGGATTATTGGTGGAAATTACCTCAGGGTGAATTTTACTCCGAACTAGGGATGTGACTTTCAGTCCAAAACACTATTCGAAATTCGCTAGACACTATTCGATTTTATTCGAAAATCGACCCCCCCCCCCCCCCAAAAAAAAACAAAAAAAAACACACACACGCGCGCCTGTGTGTTTTATCCCCCTCCTTCAACCACCACACACACACACGACAGAAAGGGTAGACTTAACCAAACAGTTTACTGAATCAATAAGAACATTACAGAACGGTAAAATGGGCATATTCCCTGAGCGATTTATCTCAGCTACAGCATGACAACAAACAAACAGTTTTACAATTGCAACCGCTGCGCTGTTTTTCATTTAACTGCCTGTTAGGCGGAACCGGGTGAAACAGTTTCAGCAACGAGATCGAATGGATTTAACAGAAATAGCGAAGTAAACCTATTGCATATTTTTATTCAGAAAAATCAACATGTCAACGTGTTCGGGGTGGAGACGTGTGCGCAGCCTATTAAAACTATTAAGCCGGCAGCGGAGAACACGCGCTCCGACGGCACGGACGTTGCAGGCACACACAAGTAGGCGCTCGCCAACTTTGCCAGGCGGGGGTATCTTTTTTGATTTGCTTTCCACCATGTCAGTGGGTCATTGTGGAGCGGTGGGCACACATCCTGGCAGTACTGAGTCAGTTCAGTGGTGTATGTTGCCCCCTCTGCACTGTACTCCTCCCCAAATAGGACCGCGATTGCCGCTGCAGATAAGCCGTCCTTTCGGGGATGTTTTAGGTTCGGACGTATAGTTCTATGTAAACAATGCAGCATTCTTTCCCAGTGAAACGCAATACTAGTCAATGCGGCATTCGAAATGAGTATTCTTTATTCGAATGTGTCACGAATATTCGACTATTCGAAAATCGTGTCCCAACCCTACTCCGAACCATCACTTTAATGTTAAATAATTCTATCCATTTGGGGAAATCAACAACTGAAAACCTGTATAATCGAACAAAAACCATCACCTTACATTTTGCATTCATTCTTTTTTGTCATAATACTTATCATTAAAACATTTTTGAAAAGGCTTCTGATTTCCCCCACAAATATCAACAACTTTTTGAAATCCTTCTTTTCTCCATGCAGGCTCTGTGGAAGATGTATTCTGCAAAGAGATCCTACCAGTGCCTTCGATATCATGTTGTTATTGTCCAGGCACAATGGCGTATGAGGAGGGCAGCAATTGCCTACAACAAGATTCATTCAGCTACATCAGTCATACAGACATACACTCGTGCTTGGGCCATGGCGCGAAGAGAACGAGGAAGGTACATATCACTGAGAACCGCAGCAGTTCAAATCCAAAGAGGTTTCCGGAGATGGAGAGCCCTGAGATTCGCAAGGGAATGCAGTGCAGCTATAGTAATCCAAGCGGCATTTCGGAAATGGCATGTGGAAAATGTGACCCAAAGAGCGGCTGCCGCCCTAAAGATACAGTCTTGGTACAGGATGCGTAGGTGTGTCCTTCAATACTTGACTCTCAGGAAAAGCGTAGTTCTCATCCAGGCTCACTTCAGAGGTCGTGCCCAAAGGTGCCACTTGCAGACAATGATGATGCAGCAGCGCTCTATCCTTGTTATCCAAAGTGCATTCAGAGGGCACGCAGTCCGGAAGCACCTGGCCAAGAAGAGACTAGCTGCAGTTCTGGTACAGCGCTGGTTCCGTGCCTGTGTGAAAAGAAACATTGAAAGGCAGAGCTTTTTATCACTGAGGCATGCTACCATTGCCATACAGGCATGGCATCGTGGGAACGCAGCACGTGCCTTTTTGAGAGAACAGTGCTGTGCAGCAACAGTAATCCAGGCAGCTTTCAGGCGGTTTGCTTCTGAGAGGCGCTACCTGGCTCTAAAAATTGCCACGGCAGTCATCCAGCAAAGGTATAGAGCAATGATTTTGGCCCACAAGACGAGGGAGGAGTATGGTGCTCTGAAGTGCTCCACAGTCATCATTCAGCGAGTATGGAGAGGGAGAGCAGATCGTAAGAAGCTGAAGAGGCTGCATGAATGTGCAACACTTATTCAGGCCAACTACCGACGACACAGAGCACAGGCATTGTATAGATCAAGTAAATTGGCAGTTGTAGTGTTGCAACGTAATTTCAGAGCTTACATTGCTAGAAAGATACAAAGGTCAGAGTACCTTCAGCTGAAGGCCGCTGCCATTACCCTCCAAGCCAACTTCCGAGGTATGAAAGTTAGGATGCAGCTGGACAGAAAGCACCGTGCTGCCACTCTGATGCAGTCTGTCGGAAGAATGATTATATGCCGGAAGCGATATTTGCTACTTCAAAGTGCAGCAATCATTATCCAAAGTCGGTTCAGGGCTCTTGTAGAGGGCAAAGCGCAACAGCTTGAGTACCGGCAGCAACGGCAGGCCGCTGTAAACATTCAAGCCGCCTACAGGGGGTTACAAGTTAGAAGAGTGCTAAGAAAGCTGCACACTGCTGCCACGGCCATTCAAGCTTATTTCAGAATGTACAGAGTACGTATGGCGTATCTCGCAACCAGATGTGCCACTATCATTGTACAGGAGCGCTACAGGGCCACAAGACTTGGAAATCAGCAGGCACAGAGATACACAGCTATGAGATCTGCTGCTGTGATTATCCAGGCTGGCTACCGTGGTCACATAGTCCGGCAAAAGCTCTCTGAAATGCACCGCGCCGCTACAGCCATTCAGAGATGGTTTCGAGCATCTCGAGACAGAAGGTACTTCCTTGCCATCAAGACTAATGCTTTGCTCATCCAGAGGACATATCGAGCTTTAATACAGAAAAGAAAAATTTGTTCAGACTACTTGTTGAGGCGCAGAGCTGTCATTTCCTTGCAGGCAGCCTACAGAGGCATGAAGGCCAGACAGCAGCTGCAAACACTGCGTAAGGCAACAGTCAAAATCCAGTCCTTTATTCGCATGTTCCTGCAGAAGAGATACTACAAGAAGCTTCACTGGGCAACCACCACAGTGCAGTGCCGCTACAAGACTAACAAGAAAAAGAGAGAAAAGATATTGGCTCTAAATTCACAGAAAAACTCAGCGGTTGTCTTGCAAGCTGCCTTCCGTGGAATGAAATCACGGCGGGGTGTGAAACGAATGCACCAGGCTGCTAGTACTATTCAGAGGGGTTACAGGGCCCATTCTGAACGCAAACAATATCTGGCCTTGAAATTGTCCGCTCTAAACCTCCAGCAACGTTTCAGGGCCAATTTGGTTGCCAAACATCAATTGCAGAAGTATCAGCAAACACGCCGGGCTGTGATCTTGATTCAAGCAGCTTACAGAGGCAAGCAAGTCAGAGAGGAGATTTCCCGCCAACACCAAGCTGCAACAGTCATTCAGGCCTCATTTAGGAGGCACAAAGAGCAAGTCAAATTCCAGGCAATGCAGCTCTCTGCAATCATCATCCAGAGACATTACAGGTCTTGTGTTCTTCAGAGAGCTGACAGAGTAAGCTTCCTCAAGGTCAAACAGTCTGCCATTGTCCTCCAAGCTGCTTTCAGAGGGCGTTCCATAAGGATGAACATTTCCAAGATGCAAAGAGCTGCAAGTGTCATTCAGGCAAACTACAGAAGGTACAAACAGCAATCATGCTTCAGAAGACAGCGCGCAGCAGCCTTAGTTTTGCAGCAGAGATTTAGGGCTCAAAAGCTGCAGAGTTTGGAGGTGAAGAACTATCAGCGGATAAGAAGAGCGACTATCACCCTGCAAGCTGCTTGTCGAGGGATGGCGTCTAGAAGGAAAACAAGCCGAATGCACCAGGCTGCAACTGCTATTCAGCAAGCATACAGAGCCCGCTGTGAACACAAAAGCTATCTTACCCTGAAATCATCTGCTCTCACCCTTCAGCGACGGTTTAGGGCCAATTTGGCTGGCAAATATCAGTTGCAGCAGTATCTGCAAATACGCAGGGCCGTAATCTTGCTCCAGGCAGTTTACAGAGGCCAACAAGTCAGGAATGAAATATGCCGCCAACATCAAGCTGCCACAATTATTCAGGCCTCATTTAGGAAGCGCAGAGAGCAAGTCAAATTCAAGGCCAGGCGGTTCTCTAGCATCATCATCCAGAGACATTACAGGTCCTGTGTTCTTCAGAGAGCTGACAGAGAACACTTCCTCAAGGTCAAACAGTCTGCCATCATCCTCCAAGCTGCTTTCAGAGGGATGGCATCAAGGAGGAAAACAAACCAGATGCACCAGGCCGCCAATACTATCCAGCTAGCATACAGAGCTCATTGTGAACGCAAACAATATCTTGCCTTGAAATCCTCAACCCTAAAAATGCAGCAACGTTTCAGGGCCAATTTGGTTGCAAAACATAATTTGCAGAATTATCAGCAAACACTCAGGGCTGTGATGTTGATCCAGGCAGTTTACAGAGGCAAGCAAGTCAGAGAGGAGATTTCCCGCCAACACCAAGCTGCAACAGTCATTCAGGCCTCATTTAGGAGGCACAAAGAGCAAGTCAAATTCCAGGCCATGCAGCTCTCCGCCATCATCATCCAGAGACATTACAGGTCCTGTGTTCTTCAGAGAGCTTACAGAGAACATTTCCTCAAGGTCAAACAGTCTGCCATCGTCTTCCAAGCTGCTTTCAGAGGTCATTGTATAAGAATGACCATTTCCAAGATGAAAAGAGCTGCAAGTGTCATTCAGGCAAACTACAGAAGGTACAAACAGCAATCATGCTTCAGAAGACAGCGCGCAGCAGCCTTAGTGTTGCAGCAGAAATTTAGGGCTCAAAAACTGCAGAGTTTGGAGGTGAAGAACTATCAGCGGATAAGAAGAGCGACTATCACTCTGCAAGCTGCTTGTCGAGGGATGGCGTCTAGAAGGAAAACAAACCGAATGCACCAGGCTGCCACTGCTATCCAGAGGAGTTACAGAGCCCATTGTACATGCAAACAATATGTTGCCCTGAAATCCTCAGCCCTAACACTGCAGCGACGTTTTAGGGCAAATGTGGATGCCCAACATCAGTTGCATCAGTATTGTCAAATCCGCAGGGCTGTGATGTTGATCCAGGCAGCTTACAGAGGCCAGCGAGTCAGAACAGCGATTTCTCGTCAACACCAAGCTGCAACAGTCATTCAGGCCTCATTTAGAAAGCACAGGGAGCAAGTCAAATTCCGGGCCATGCAACTCTCTGCAATCATCATCCAGAGACATTACAGGTCCTGTGTTCTTCAGAGAGCTGACAGAGAACACTTCCTCAAGGCCAAACAGTCTGCCATCGTCCTCCAAGCTGCTTTCAGAGGACATTTCATCAGAAGATCCATCATTGCGCAGAATCAGGCTGCCACCTTGATCCAGTCTCACTGGCGAAAATTAGTCCAGAGACGCGCTTTCCAGCATCTGAGGGCAGCGGCCATGACTCTGCAGAGAATCCTGCGGGCAGCGTGGCTAGCCAGAGCAACGAAGCAGCACTACATGCGCAAGAGAAGTGCTGCCATGACACTTCAGGCGTACTTCCGAGGCTGGACCACAAGGCGGCAGGTAACCTTGCTTAACAGAATTCAATCTTATATTGTGCATGCATTAGCAGAAGTACATTGAATATCCTGTTCAGTCCAGCCATTCAAATCAGTTTGAATCTGGGTTTGTATGCGAAGAGTATCTTGATAGTGATAATGAGTCTTATTTGTTGTCATTTGTTTTGCTGTGCTATAGTTTCTGGAGGCTGCTATGGCAGAGAAAAGGTGGCGTTTTACTGCAGCAGCATTCCAACACATCAGTGCCATGAAGATCCAGAGAGCCTTGCGAGCCCACTGGGTTCTGCAGTCTGCCAAGAAAGAGATGCATTCGGTCATCACCATCCAGGTACAGAAAGAGGACTGCTTTGTCCCATTCAGTTACAGTTAGCTGTAACAAGAAAATGCACACAAAGTAAATTGAAAGGAGAGTGACCTTAACAAGATTATACAATTCAGTTAAAACTGCCTTAAAATTTGGCATCAAACTGCATTAAGGCTTATCTAAGAAGGTTTATTTGCTCTTTCTTTTAGTATGTTCTCTTCTCTTGACAAACATTGGCGCTGAATCAAAATGCAATGTGTTTGTTCCATCAAATGTTTCTTCTAACCCAAATCTCCTATTCTCATGGTTCACCTAGCGGTGGATACGGGGGTGGCAGCAGAGGAGACGATATTTGGAAGAGAGAAAGAAGGTGGTCATTGTTCAGAGGATGGCCCGGCAGTGGCTGGCTTGCCGCAGTCAGGCTGCCACTGTCATCCAGCACGCAGCCAGAAGGTTTCTTCTGCTCAGACGCCAGCAGAGGGTCCTGCAGGGCGTTATCAAGACTCAGGTACAATCAGTTGCTTTTGAAAAGGCATGCATCGTTTACCACCAGCCTGCTTCACTTCAGATTGCAACAAGACCGGTTTAAATTATGGGATAGTTTAGTCATTTAGCACAACGATTCCCAACCTGTGCATCTGTACGTGGGCTGCCAAATTATTCCAAATAATATTTTACATGTATATCTGATAAAATGCACCATTGTTTATATTTAAAGGGGAATATGGGTAGCCAAGTAACTTCGGTATGACTTCTTCTGATAATGGGGTTATGCCACTTTTGAGATGGAGAAATGGGTCTTTAGTCAAAAAAGTTTGGGAACATAGAGTTTAGAAGACAAAGTATCCAAAATATATATTACAGTGAAGTTTAGTTTGATTTATTAGGAGATTGTAGGGTGATCTTGGTCTGCGTTTCAGAATACCTTATCTACTACATTTTCCTGCATCCCTTTTTGGGATATTTCTGCCTCCCCAGTCATTTTCACCAAGGTCACAGTACACAGGTCTGCATTGCAGTAAATCAAATATGAAAATCAGGTGTCAAGCAAAGAACACAAATTCAAAAGGAATTCCCTTTCCATTTTTACACCCTCTTTAGGCCCTGTGGAGAGGACATCGCTCCCGCAAGCTGAGTGATAAACCCAAGGTGGTTGCCGCCAGGCAGCGCCTGCGCAAAGTCTCTGCCGCCGTCCGAGAAGAGGACAAGCTGGGCAACAAGACGGCGTCTGCCCTGGACTACCTTCTTCGGTACAAGCATTTTTCCAACATCTTGGAGGCCTTGAAAAACCTAGGTATGTCACCAATGTGCTCTCATCCTCAACGCCACTGTAACTGACACTGACGGCAATGACAACAACGGCTGTGTGTATGTTTGTTTGTCTCCCTGAATAGAGACGGCCACTCGCCTGTCCCCAGAGTGCTGTGAGCGGCTGGTCGAGAGCGGCGCAACACTGGTCATCTTCACCCTCATACGCTCCTGCAACCGCAGTGTCCCGTGCATGGATGTCATCACCTTCTCCATCCAGATCCTCCTCAACCTCTCCAAGGTACACAGGGACATCACAACCACTGCCATTCTAGGACGTCACTAGTCTCACAAATCAGACTGTAGATTAGATGTATTATGTCAGGTGGCAGACAAACTGAAATCTGGGTGAACGGGTTGTTTCCCATTTCTTTTTCGCATCGTATTTGCTTCGACCAATCATGTTGCAAGAGGCGGGGACACACAAACTGAACCAGCAGCAGTACACAGTAAAAAGTGTCCAATCAACACTGTGTAGACTGAAGTTTCATCCATTGGCGCAAATTGGTTCTCTTCGGTAAAGGGTGTCTGTAACGCAACAGTCCGGCGGTTCCTTGCAGCCGAGCCTTGCTTCTGAGCCCCGGCTCCCCCAGAAGTTCTTGTATTAAAACCACTGGGTCCCACATCAGGCTGTCTCCATCTTGCATAATTATACCTGCATATTTCTACTTGCATCGCAAAGCACAACATTTATATATTCTTCAATATAAAGTTGTGTATATAATAATTTACAAATGGCTGTATAAATATCTATTCTCACTTTTGCCTGCTCTGATACTTAAATCCAAAGTATATTAATATTTTTTTTACCTTTTTTATAAACCCAGGGTCGGGTCACCATTGCATCAAAAGCTCCGTCCATTCCCGAACATGAATGATTTGTTTCGTACTTTAGTTATAAGCTACTATAAGTACGTCTTTGCTTTAATCGCTTTTTATTTTAAAATAAAAGAAAACACTGCACTAAACAAACAGTAGGCTTACATAGTACAGGTATAGCAGTTGTATGTTGTACGTCTTGGCACTTTATAATTGCTCTTTGTATCTTTGCACTCAGCATCTAAGGCCAGAGATGTTGTATACTAGCAATGGTTAACCTCACAATTGGAATGCTTGAAACTTGTTCTGGTGACTTACTTACTGCATTAACAGCAATGAGTTGATTTGTCAGTAGAATCCTTCTGACAAATGTACTTATTGTAAGTCGCTTCGGACAAAAGCGTCTGCTAAATGCCGTAAATGTACATTAACCATGTAATTAAATCACGCGTCTTCAAACTGCTGAAAAACTGTTGTAGATGCTACAAACACGCCCAAGCCTTGAGTGATTCCCTTATGCCCCGCGTTCATTAAAAGGTTTTGGCCGTAGGGATAGGGCTGTGCGTTATATCAAATATACTCGATATATCTCTGAAATAGATTTGTGAGATATATAAAATTAGTTTATCGTATGTATCCAGTATTTTATGGTCATCTGTTGTCTTTTTTTCAAGCGGCAGCCGAGACTTGCCGTGGTTTTGTGTTTAAAACATTTTCAGGTAGCTTTCTCCCTCTCCCTCAGGCAGTAACGTGAGTGACTGAGGGGTAAAAATAACCAAAACACTCGCGTCCCACACTCACCAAGCAATCCCACTCAACATGTAGGTGTGAAAGTGAGGGAACTTAGTTAGTTTCTTTCGGTTTACAGTGCAAACACTGGCGTAGACAGTGCAACCTGAGTGCGACCTATTGTAACAGTTGATCACTATGAAAATGTCAAATGTTTTGGATGGGGCCATCCTTAAAAATATTTTGGTTTGCCGTAACACGAGCGACCCTTTCAATTTAGGACCGACCCAAATATATATATATTTTTTCCCTTTTAGTCCGACCGACTTGCCGGTTGTAAACTTGCGTTAAGACTGACTGCTAAGACTTTTATACTCTTCAAACAACTAATGCAAATACAATAAAATCCTATTAATTATATTTTAGTAAGTATCACAAATATAAGTTGTCTACATACACATGTAGGCTACGTTCTTTTTTTTTTAAATATTCGCCGCATTTCATCAATGGTTCGCGCTAGTCTGTTATGATGGCTGTGGCTGCAGTAAAGAAAATGTTTGCGGTCACCATTGAAAGTTACATGATTTCAGGCACTATAGCAATACATAACAAAAATGCATTGAAATATCCCCCTGGGTGCTCGTCAGGGTGCTGATGTCAGGGAGACCGCTAAACTTCTACGGGTTGGAGACCCAGTCAGTGACGTGACGATATGCACATTTCTTTGAATTCATACCGACGTGTTCACCATGACCAAAATTGTACTTTTATTTTACTTTGAATTTTGAAAAAAAAAAAAAAAAAAAAAAAAATATATATATATATATATATATATATATATATATAATATATATATATATATATATATATAAACCAACCTACCAACTTTTTTTTTTTTTTTTTGGTTGTTGCTGCAAACAGAAAGATTTTTAAGGATGGCCTGGATACCACATGTGAAGTTAACCAAGAATGGTATACAATCTGCAGGGATTGTAGTCAAAGCAGTAAAAGGTAAAAGTGTGATTTCATGGGGTCCTTTAAAGGAGATTTGAAAATATTGAGATATATTATTATTATTATGGTTTATTTGATAGGGACAGATACAAGTCATGTGGATTGTAGAACAATCCAACAGAAAGCATCATAACATTTATAGCCTTAGCTAATTTCCAATGCCCGTCCCTAGTCCCTAATATATACCTTATATTGCGAAATGGAGAAAATGTATCGGTATATTCGTTTTTTATCCAATATCGCACAGCCCTACGTAGGGAGGGTTGGTATGTCGCTTTTGGTTTCGGCCCCTGCCGGCTTTGGTCTCCTCACGCTGACCAGAGATGGCGTCGCAACAAACATCTCGAGGGGTCTCCTCCTCCTACTCCTCCTCCTCTGCCAGCCATCGACCAGCACCCAGTAATCATCCATATTGCGTTAAATGTGTAATGTGTAAAATACCCACCATATGATAAAGTTCCGCTAATGTAAATGATGGTGGATGATGCTCTGATCTGCTGCTGATGGGTATCTGACAGATGCTGGCCTGTGTGTAACTGGCTGGAGTCTATGCATGGCTCTTTTTTTTTTTATCTCACACAGCTTCTTATGTTGCAAAAAATAAAGCTGCTTTTCAGCTGAAAGAGAGCTGAATGTACACAATACACTGTACAACGTTGGACCAGTTGTTTATTCAGTTTACCGCAGCAATCTCTTCTGGGTTAGCAGACCCGAGGAAAGCCAAGCGGTCACCTTTCTTTGCCTGTGCACAGATACTTTCAAGGCATGTAGTGTGTAATGTACGGATGTATTATGTTGTGAATGTGGATATGTTCTGTATCAACAGTATAGTTGGCAAGTAAATACTCCATTCCTTGCCAAAGGAGACCCTTTGTTGCCACAACAATAGTTGACACAGTGGTAAGATTCCACTAGCGTATCAGATGATAAATAAAAGTGGTGTTGAGCAATCACTAATAATTGTGTAGTTAGGACTCCAATGTGCTTAAATCAGCTGTCTAACCCCCCACCATACCGTATTTCAATCTGTATTTCACTGTGCCCATTTGCAAACCAAAACCGTGCGTTACGCCTCGTTATAAAATAAGTTGAAAAAAGAATAAAAATCAATTGTCACACATATTCCCTACACTTTGTCCCCCCATTATCAGTACCACAAGACTGTGGCAGCTGTGTACGTGGTGGAGAACTCGGTGGAGACGCTGCTGGACTTGCTCCAACGGTACCGCGAGAAGGCAGGCGACAAGGTGGCGGACAAGGGGGGCAGCATCTTCACCAAGGCCTGCTTCCTCTTGGCCCTCCTTATTCAGGACCACCATCGGGCCCTGGTGAGTGTGAGAGAGACTGGTCAATTGGCGTGATGACTCATATTTGCGACTCGGCTGTCCCTCAGACAAATGGGAGGCTTTTTTAACGTCCTTGAAACCCTTCTGTCACAGCACTGACTTGGTATGGTACAGCTGTGGAGACAGTAAGCCAATATAGGTGCATGGCCACCGTCGCGGATGATAAAACTACTGCCGATGCAAACACCGACTTGCTGCCAAAATGCCAATCGGAGACTGTTTTTCTAAAGAAGGTTGTGAGGGGTTTTGACGTTACTGATTACTCTCAAAAAATTGTTCATCTTTCAGTCAAGATCAGTTGGTTTGGCAGCCTCTGCACGATTAGCAAAAATAGGTTGGGAAGTATGGTACGATTTTGGCAGGAAACTATTAATAATAATAATAATAATAATAATAGATTATAGCGCTTAATATGGTACTCTAAGACGCTTTACATATTTGCCCTATCAAACTAAACAATATAATTTTATTAAGACAGACTAGGATAAAGTTAGGTGGGGAAGGCTAGTGAAAAAGGTGTGTGCAGATTTGAAAGAAGAGAGGGTTGGGGAGACTTTGATGTGGGAGGGGAGTGAATTCCAGAGGGTGGGGGCAGCAACTGAGAAGGCCCGATCGCGCTTAGTCCGGGGGACTTGCAGCAGGTTGGCAGAGATGGACCTGAGGGACCGGTAGGGGTCGTGGTGATGGAGGAGGTCGGCAAGGTAGTACTATTGGCATCCACTTGAATAATCTTGGCCATGTTTATCAAGTTAGTTTCAGTTCCCCTCAGAGTTTGAGAAAGAATGTTGAACATTTTAAATGAAAAATCTTTTCATTGAGGTTGATTACCTTTTCTTTTTTTTGTTAACATGAATGAAGTGATGAGACCAAATTACTGTTATGGTGCTTTGTTTTTCAGGAGGTCGGCAAGCTCCCCAAAGCCTTGGATAGGATCCGTAGTGTCTACCGCCTCACTGCCCGAAAGTATCAAATGGACACAGAGAGAACCATCACCAAGCACAAGATGAACGCCTCCAGCAACAGTAGCTTCTTGGTCCAAGCCACGCCTCGGAAATCCCGGCCAGTGCGAAGGTACACACACACACTCTCTCTCACACACACACACACACACACACACACACACACACACACACACACACACACACACACACACACACACACACACACACACACACACACACTCTGACTGCTTCTGTTAAAGACCCTCTCACCTTAAAGGGGAAGTGAACCCCCCTTTTTGTACTTGGTGATGTCTTATGAATGTTAACATGATACAGTGTGATCTTCAATGATGATGTAGGAAAGTCTGGATCTTCTGGATGCATGCTGCATGTATTACCACACATAAATCCTGGCATACTAGAAGACAAAGGTGAAGAGTTGAACAGGAGCCATTTTAGGTCCTGAGAGGATTTTTTTTATTTTTTTTATTATTTCAACCATTACATTACCATACCAGTACATTACATTTATTTTGTCCAAAGCAACTTACAATAACTGCATTAATCAATGAAGCTATAACCCCAAAAACTGCAAGAATAATTTGAATACATCAAATAAGCAAACTGCTGTAAGTGCTACAATATCAAAAGATAATTTGAATTAACATTTTTCTAATTGGCCAAGATTTGGTCTGAACAAATTTGTTTTCAGTCTGCCAGAAGGTCTTTCGGCTATCCTGATGTCAGTGTCAATGACAGGAAGCTCGTTCTACCATTGGGGCAGCTGGGGTTACTGTGTAGTGAGGGAGCAGCAAGCCGTCCACCAGTCATAGAGCATAGTGGACGGGCTGGGGTGTATGACCATGGAAAGGAAAGGAAGGCGAGATGGGGACTCGAGTTAGCGATTCGTACTCGAGTCACTCCTAAATTAATTTTCCGACTTGGCTTGGACTTGACTCACTCGTTGAAAGTGACTTATGTTCGTTCCGAGTCTTTGAGGCTCTGTGGACATTTCTACAGCGCACAGCTGTACAGCTGCTTAGCAACCGGGAAGCGGGAATGTAGAGCGGTGTACGTCCTCATCCTGAGTGCAAAGGCGTTGTTTAATTTGATATTTTTAAAATGCAACAGCTCTTTTGAGTAAAGTTAGTATACTATGCTATACTACAATGTTCTGAAAAATTCTAGACAGCGTAAAGATATATGAAGTATTTGTGTACAGTGGAAATTTTTATTTTTTATTTTTTTTAATGTTTTTGTTTATTGTAGTTTTAGCTTTAAAAAAGCTTCATATTATTATTGATATAACACTATATAGACTGTTATGCATCAGGAAAGACTTGTTTGTAATGCAGAGTTCACAGGAAGGTTCTTTCTTTGAGTTTATACATAACCTTATTTTTTTACAATGTTGCCAGTTTTGAACATTTAGACATTTAGGGCATTTAGTAGACGCTTTTATCCAAAGCGACTTACAAATGGTACATTTGTCAATAGAGGGTGAAACATTTCATTGCTGCTAATACAGTAAGAAAGTCACCAGAACAAGTTTCAAGCATTTCAATTGCTAGAATAACCATTGCTAGTGTACAATATCTCTGAATAAGTGCCAAGTTACAAAGAGTGATCAAAGTGCCAAATTACAAAGAGTTATTAAAGCGCCAAGATGTACAACAAATAAGAACATGAGGGTAGGGTTATGCAGGGTTCAGATTAATTCTGAACAAGTGGGTCTTGAGTCTCTTCCGGAAGATGTGTAGTGACTCTGCAGTCCTGACATTGGCAGGGAGCTTGTTCCACCACTGCCGTGCCAAAACGGAGAAGAGTTGAGATTTTGTCATCCGACCTTTTCCTTCTTTTAGTGATGGCGGTACCAGTCGACCAGCTCTTGAACCCTCTGGACAATGCATGTAACTGATGGCACTTTTTGTAAGAATCTACAAAGATCTACATTAAAAATGGGTCAAGTTATATATTGTTTCAGACATTTGGGTGTTCAAATGAGATACAAAGTTGAAAATGTGTATAAGCCTGATGCACTTGGAGGCATTTTTGGAGCTGTTTAAGTGAAAAATACTTTCTCGGAATGTTAACACAAAATACAGTTGTTAAGTGTATTTTTTAAACGGAGTGTCTATTTGTACCCTTGGTACTTTAAGTCTATCTGTGGCTCAGGCTATTAACACCGTTTTCAATGCGCGTGCACTGGAATTGTGCAGGCTTTTGTTGGGAGAACATGGCGAATCAGAACGGTTTTGGCTTTTACTGTCTATGGGTTTGTAATCACGGTTCTGGTGAATTTTCAGAATTTTTTTCTCTGTCTTTTATTTCCATAATCTTTGTTCAGTGAACACATAAACCTGTTTGTTAGTTAGCAGTAGGGCTGAACGATTTTAAGAAAAAATTGAAATTGCGATTTTTCTGGCAGAGATTGCGGTTTCGATTTCAACCACGATTTATTTTCTTTAAATCAAGTTTCAGTGTAAATTAATTCAAACAATAAATTTCATTGAGATAATGCAAGAATGAAAACTGCTGGCAACAGATTTCAAATGCAAGACTGTTTATTAACATCGAGTAATATATCAGTTATATTGACCAAAAAAATTAAATAAAAAGAGCCCTGTTTCTTCAGCAGCAGCATAACGTAGGCTACATAAAGATTATAAATTATAACAGTGGAGCAAAAAAAGAAGTCTTTCCTACTATTTAAAGTAGTGCAAAATGGCTCAAAGGAACTAGCTTATGAACATCAAATAAAGTGGCAAGAGGAAGTGAAATGTAAAGGTAGTAAAAATAAATAATAATAATAATTAAAACAAGTTTAAATGACCCTACATTTTCCTCATCAACAAAAGATTAATTTCGTCGGCCCCGCTTCTGCTCCCGCTTCAGCGCTGCTTGAAATTGAATGACGAGCTACACACTGATTGGGGTGGAGAACATGTCACCTGGGCACGCGCAGCCTGCAGCTTTCAGATTGGTAGCTGACACAGAGCCTTGGGCATTCATGTGAAATTATTGACGAAATTATTATTATTATGCACTAGGGCTGGGCGAGTAATTGAATTTCGATTACGATTTTGGCTTCCCTCGATCATTAAATCAAGATAATCGTAATAAAACGATCATTCTGCCACCCGCCGTGTTTTGTGTGGTAAATGGAGCGAACCCTTCTTTCTCCACCTGCGCACTCCGCTGCGCCCCGCCCCCGCCTGAAAACTTGCAAGATATGTCACGCGACGTGTCTGCACCTCAAGCGAATACGACCAATCTATTTAACCACTTAAAAGTCCGCACACAGAGTAATACATGACCAAGCAATGAAGGAAAAAATGAAAAGCTCCTCCACTCCTGCCACCGAAACACAGTCCTCAATTAAGGAGACCCTATACAATGCCACCCCATATCCAGCCAGCTCCCGCAGGCATAAAGAAATAACAGATGCAATCGCATACATGATACACCGTTAGCGACCCGGCGTTCAATAAACTGATAAACACATTGGACAAGCGGTATGTGTTACGACCACGTCACCATTTCAGTAGAATTGCGCTGCCTGCCCTTTATGACGAATGTCGCGGAAAAGTTGCAAGAGAAGTGTCAATATTATATTTCGCCACCACAACGGACCTACGTTTGAGTCGCACCATCAAAAACATTTTTTGATTTTTTTTTTTAAATCAATGAATAATCGTCTTTAATAATCGCAATTACAATATCAATCAAAATAATCGTGATTATCATTTTTGACATAATCGAGCAGCCCTATTATGCACCAAGAAAAACCGCAGCTTTGACGATCCGAAAATCGTGTTGTCTGAGATCGCGATTTTCGGTCGAAAGCGATAGATCGTTCAGCCCTAGTTAGCAGTTAAAAAAAATACGATCTCTTTGTTTACTGTTACCAAGCAACCGAAGTTTACAGACTGATCACTGATTACCAACTGGTCTTGCAACTCTTGCATTACATTTACTAAGAATTGCTGGTGTAATGGTTAGAGGATAGCTCTTTGACGCTAAGATTGGGGGTTTGATCCCCTGGTGATGCAAGCTTTTTCTTTCATTTTGGATTGTATTTGCATGCCATTTTGCAAGTGTATCAACTTCTCTAATGTCTCTAATTTACATTGTAGGCTACATGCTGTGTAGGGTTAGGGTAAACACCGGGGTATGAATAGCAAATACTGATAATTGTACCAGGGGTGCAAATAGCCTCACCTTTTTTTAAAATTCCTTTAAAATCTAACTGTTTTTGTCAAATCTAAGATCTAGTGATGATCCTAATTCAGTCCTATCTGTTATGAGAGAAAAAAATACAGGCCATACATTTTCCATAAAACAGTAATGTCAATTGGAACGACTACGGAGTAGCCATAATCGCATGGTAGCTTGGAGAAGGGAGGGTGGAGTAGATAGTGTAATTGGTACATTTAAAGTCCCTGTACTGGTGACTTTAAATTATGTAACTTTTATATTTCCACTCTAGGGTAGGCCTGCACGATATCAGCAAAATGTGCGATGTGCAATCATACTGTTCAATATTGCGATGAAGATATGACTTGCGATAATAAATAAGAAAAGAGTAAAATTTTGGTCATGGTGAATACGTCGGTATGAATTTAAACAAATTTGCATATCGTGACGTCACTGACTGCGTCTCCAACCCGTAAAAGTGTAGTGGTCTTCTTGACATCAGTCGACACGTCATGTTATAGCGGTGTCGAGATATTTCAAGGCATTTTTTTTATGTAGGACTATTGCTACAGTGCCTGAACCCAAAGTTATGAATATAGCCTTCTATAACTTTGAACAGTGACCGCAAACATTTACTTTACTGCAGCAGCAGCCATCATAAGAGACAAGCGCAAACCATTGATGAAATGAAGCAAATATAAAAGAAGGAACGTAGCCTACGTTTGTATGTAGGCAATTTATAGTTGCGATACTTTCTAAAATATAATTAATAGGGTTTTATTGTAGTTGCATTAGTTGTTTGAAGAGTAAAAAAAACAACGGTCGGTCTTAACGCAAGTTTACAACCGGCAAGTCGGTCGGACTAAAAGAGAAAAATAAATATTTGGGTCGGTCCTAAATTGACAGGGTGGGTCGGGTTACTGCAAACCACAATATTTAAGGATGCGTGGCGAACTTATCGCATTACAGACCAGCTTTTGTGATGTGTTTATCGCAAACGTTCACATCGCGATGACGAAGAACATTCGATTAATCGTGCAGGCCTACTCTAGGGGTTGGGCAACTTACTTGAAATTATTCCATGATTGGAGGTATTTCTTGAAACAGAACAAAACCTCAGGTTTTGATGTTTTGTCATTTAATTTTTTATGTATTACACTAAAAAATTGCGGGATCAGATGTACTTACCTTCGTAAGTACATCTCATCCCGCAATTTTGCCAGGACCTCTCATTAATCGGCACCACTGACCTATTAATTTTCTTGTTTTTTTCACAGATTTGCACCAGACTGGGTTCTTAAAAAGAATATGCTCAGAGACATTGTGGACCCACTCGGCGCCATTAGGATGGTAGCCGAAACTTATTCGATTGTTCTTTAAAATATAGTTAATGTAGTTTTTATATTTTTATGTTTCCTGTGTGCATTTTTCATTGCATAAACAAACTATGCTTTTTATCTGTATTTCCAACATCTATTATATTTTTGATTGGGTGTGTTGAATGTTCCTTTGTGTACTCCGATTGTGTACATAATAAAGTGGACTTGGCTTTTCTAGCAGTTTAAGTTTTTTTGTATTTACTTTCTACTGCTCCGTGTTCATTGCATTATACAGGTATATATATTTATAGTTATATTACTTATATTTTAATACTGTTTTTCTTTGCACCAATTACACCAAGTCAAATTCCTTGTAGGTGCAAACCTACTTTGCAATAAACTTGATTCTGATTCTGATTCTGATTCTGCTCAACGCACCAGCAAATTGATGCTGAGGCACTCATGTGCTGATCCGAAACCCTACATTAGTGTTCTGGGTAGTCACAGCCTAGGACCGGATCTTATCTATTTATGATGTATGCCTTTAGAGCAAAATTCTTACATCTTACGTATATCTTACCTGATTTGCTTAGATACAATGTATAACAAGAAAAATACAATGAAAATGACTCACTTAACTTTAATCCATTTAATTGACTTGTTTTGGTTAACTCTGTGAATTAGTGGCCAGCCTAACATGCCAACAGCAAGTAAATAATAATAATAATAAATTTTATTTAAATGCGCCTTTCAAGCCACTCAAGGACACTTTACAGAAAAATATCGGTTAAAATCATCATCAAACATCAATGGCATACAATAAACAACATCAGACACCAGTAAAATCATCAATAAACAACATCACACATCAATAATATACAATAAACAACATTTAAACATAAAATAAATGGATAACAGAGGAAAAGAATAAACTGTGCAGAAAGGGAGTGTTAGAGTTATGTGTGGTGGAGTAAGTAAGCAGTTTTAAACAGGTGGGTTTTGAGTTTTGTTTTGAAAAGAGGGAGAGAGTCGGAATTACGGATGTGAGTTGGTAAAGAGTTCCAGAGCCGGGGAGCAGAGCGACTGAAAGCTCTGCTCCCCATGGTGCTGAGGTGAGCAGGAGGTACAGTGAGGTGGAGAGAGGAGGAAGATCTGAGGGAGCAAGCTGGAGTAACAATGTGGAGGAGGTCAGATAGGTATGGAGGGGCGAGGTAATGGATAGCTTTGAAAGTGTATAGAAGGATTTTGAATTGGATTCTGAGTGCGACCGGGAGCCAGTGAAGTTGCTGTAGGACGGGGGTGATATGGTGGGAAGAAGGGGTTTTGGTAATAATACGTGCAGCAGAGTTTTGAACCAATTGAAGCTTATGGAGGGATTTATGAGGGAGACCGAAGAGGAGAGAGTTGCAGTAGTCAAGACGGGAGGTGACAAGGCTGTGGACAAGGATGGCGGTGGTGTTAGGGGTGAGGGAAGGAAGGAGTCGGTCGATATGTCGTAGATGGAAGTAGGCAGATCGGGTAGTGTTATTGATATGAGATTGGAATGATAGGGTGCTGTCAAGGATGACACCCAGACTCTTAACTTGAAGGGAGGGGGAGACTGAGGAGCTGTCGATGAGAAGGGAGAAACGGTCAATTTTGGATAGTGTAGATTTGGTGCCAATTAGGAGGATTTCAGTTTTTTCACTGTTTAATTTCAGGAAGTACGAAGTGAACCAGGATTTGATTTCAGATAAACAGGTGATGAGGGAAGAGGGTGGGAGTGTGGAGTTTGGTTTACTGGAAAGGTAGAGCTGGGTGTCATCCGCGTAGCATTGGTAATGAATGTTGAATTTATGGAAGATGGTGCCAAGGGGGAGGAGATAAGTGATGAAGAAAAGGGGCCCCAGGACAGAGCCCTGGGGCACACCTGTAGTGACTGGGGAGGGGTCCGACTTGAATGATTTGAGCTGAATGAATTGAGTGCGGCCTGAGAGATAGGAGTGGAACCAGTGAAGGGGGGTGTGGGTGATGCCAATGGAGGAGAGTCTACCAAGGAGGATGGGGTGGGAGATGGTGTCAAAGGCTGCACTAAGGTCAAGAAGGATGAGGATGGAGAGTGAACCGGAGTCAGCTGCAGTGAGAAGATCGTTGGTGATTTTTATGAGTGCAGTTTCGGTGCTGTGGCGGGGGCGGAAACCAGATTGGAAAGGGTCATAGAGGGAGTTTTGTGTTAAGTGGGTGTGAAATTGGGTGGCGACTACTTTTTCAAGGATTTTTGATATGAAAGGTAAGTTGGAGATGGGGCGGAGATTATTGTAATTGTTTGGGTCTGAACCAGGTTTTTTTTAGGATAGGGGTGATAGCTGCGGTTTTGAGGATTGAGGAAACAGTGCCAGTGGTGAGTGAAGAGTGAATGATGGCAGATATGAGGGGAAGCACAGAAGGGAGGCATGATTTGACCAGGTTGGTGGGGAGAAGGTCAAGCTGACAGGTAGAGGGTTTGGATTTCTGGATGAGGTCATAGATTTGAAGGTCGTCAGGGAGTTGGAAACTAGAAAAGAGCTGACAGTGTGGCAGAGGTGCTGGTGAGAGGAGGTGCAGGTGTAGTGGAAGGGAGTGGGCCTGAGTCTAAATGTTGGTGAATGTTGGAGATTTTGTCGTTAAAAAACTGTATTAGGGAGTTACAGGTGTCAGTTGAATACAGGTGGGGAGGTAAGAAATCAGGTGGCTGGAGAGATCTATTGAGCAGTTTGAACAGTGTTTTGGTGTTTCCTTCATTGGAGATTATCTGAGCAGAGTAGTGGTTTGTTTTGGCTTGAGTGATTGAGTCCTTGTAATGCCGTATGTGGGTTATGAACATTTCTTTGTGAATGGTGAGTCCAGTTTTCTTATAGAGTCGTTCGAGTTGGCGGCCTTTAGTTTTCAAGGAGCGGAGATGGGGGGGTATACCAGGGAGCAGTTGTGGAGAAGGAAACAGAGCGTGTTTTGACTGGAGCGAGGGAGTTGAGGATGTTGTTTAGACTTCTGTTGTAGTGAGTTATCATTTCATCTGAGGTGGTAGAGCAGTCCGGGATCAGAATATTGTCGATGTTGGAGCAGAGAGTGTCAATGTTGATGTTCTTAAGGTTCCGGAATGAGATGAAACGTGATGACTTGATTCTTGAGAGGCAGAGTGTAGTGCTAAAAGAGATAAGAAAATGGTCACTCACATGGAGATCATCAGCTGTGCAGTTGGAGGGGGTGAGACCAGAGCAGCAGATTAGGTCCAGAGTGTGTCCTTTTGTGTGTGTTGGGAAGTTGATGAATTGATGGAGTCCAAAACTGTATTATATTTGGTGATAGAGTGGATAGATGGGTGAGTAAGACGGCAAAATCGTTTAAGAAGTCACTGTGGGGCTTGGGGGGGCGGTAGAAAGCGGCAATGATGGTGGGAGTGGGTCCAGGGAGTGTAAATGCAAGATGTTCAAATGAGGAGAAGACAGGCATAGACAGTGGCTGTGGATACATAGACAGTGATGAAGACATTGACTATATAACACAGAAAATAATAGACTGAGCAAATTGGATAACCCTATCCCAAACTTTAAAAAAGTTTGAAAGTCAAGGTTTAAAAAAAAAAGAAAAAAAAAGCGTCCTCACTCCATTTAGAATGTTACCAAAATTGTCACACTCCCAACCACAGCCACGGAATTCCATGGCTCAGCTCCCAAACACATCACGTCATCCGATTAGGGGGGCG
The DNA here is from genome assembly GCA_036785325.1 of Urophycis tenuis. Classification (NCBI taxonomy): domain Eukaryota; kingdom Metazoa; phylum Chordata; class Actinopteri; order Gadiformes; family Phycidae; genus Urophycis; species Urophycis tenuis. Next base: position 13,637,534 of record JAXIVH010000003.1, on the reverse strand, counting down.
ACACGCCAATTTATTGCGGATCAACCAAAATGATTATTTACAACGTTATCTGGATATGGATATGAACTGAGTGGAGTTATGGCTTTCAAAATCTTAACACAATAAAACCCACGCTATTTTATTCATTTAGAGCTCATAAACAGCACATTTCATCGACCATTTTTCCCTTGGCCAAGGAAATCATCTGAAGGGTACTTTTATCTGTCTTGACCCTCGCCAGACCCTCGTGTATTTCCGCTGAACTTTCTGAGAATGTTCGGGGAACAAGGCGGAGCCCATTCATCTGGCGAGAGTCAGTTAACCTCAAACTGTCTAAGCGAAAGTTACAAGCTACCCCAAAACGTCACGTTTATAACCCATTCGCTACATTCGACTCTATCTAGATGGCAATTTCACACGTTGCTATGTCTATACCCCCGTACGGGGGTAGCCACGGCCGTGGCTCCTCATTTGAACAGCCACGGCCGTGGCTACGGGGGTGGGAGAGGTAAGTAAAGTCCGGTGGGGTGGAGTCATTCAGTGATGAAAAGTCATTTGGTAGTTGCCAGGTTTCAGTGAGACAGAGGAAGTCGAGCTTGCGGTCAGTGAGGAGATCATGGATGAGGTGTCCCTTGTTTGTGAGTGAGCGGATGTTAAGAAGTCCGAAGCTGACAGATGTGTTATCATATTTGGTGTGAGTGGAAGCCAGCATAGATGGGCTGGCTAATACAGAGTGAGTAACAGACCGGGTGGAGTTTCTGCCAGAGTGGTGTCTATTTGTGATATGGACAGGAATAGGGAGCGGTTGGATGTTACTGTAGTTATTGGACAGAGGGGAGTTAATGATGAGGAGACCAGCGGCAGGGGGAGTCGGCCAGCAGGGGGAGCTCTGGGGAGGGACCTTAGACAGTGAGTGCACCACAGAGGGAGAGGGGGGAGTGCGTGAGGGGGAGGTAGACAGTCAGTCGCACCGGGAGGAATGTACAGTGTACTGCAGATTAGCCGCCAATATGCGGCTACCTACGTGGTTAGGATGTAATCCGTCCGATTTAAAAAGGGACGGACGGTTCCAGAAAAGATTAAAATTGTCCACAAAGGCAATTTTGTGAGCTTGGCACGCGGTCTGGAGCCAGGTGTGCAAATTAAGAACTCGGCTGAAACGCCCACATCCGCGGCCAGAAGTGGGGATGGGACCGCTGATAAATGCTGACAGGTCACAGTTTTTCAAGAAGTTAAAAAGTCGGATGAAGTGATTCTTCGTGAGCTCAGTCTGGCGGAGGGATGTGTCATTTGTACCGACATGGATTATAACTCTCTGGATGGAGGTTGGCAGAGTTGTTAACAGAGCGGGGAGAAGTGTTAAGATGTCAAGGACCTTCGCACCGGGGAAACACCGTGTGACTGCGTTGAAGAAGCAGATGTTTTTTACGATGGAGTCGCCTACGATTAAGGTCGTAAGGAGGGAAAAGTGGACGTGGAGACTGCGTGGGTGGAGAGGGACAAGACGATGGAGGGGAACTCTCCGGGGAGGACAGTGGGGATGCGACTGGAGGGACACGGGCCAGACGCGGTGCAGAGGTGAAGCACGGTATTGACCGCCGGCGGGACCCGGTGCGGGAGTGCTCCGGCACGGTAGGTGCACAGGACGGGGACGACGGAGAGCTGCGGGAGCCCTGGGACAGCGGGGAAAACGCAGGCTGGGATCCCGTAAGTAGGCAAATCCATCACTCCATTAACACAGAGGGGCCTCATTGGCCTGTGTTCGAATCCTTCTTGGCAAACAAATGTCTTCATCATTGTGAGAACTGCATCTCCTTAATATTGTGTCAAAGGAATTTGATTTAATGTTGCAACTGGATTGTGCATGGCTCTGAAAGAAAAAGTTGAGAATGTGGATAATAAGAGTGCACCTAACAAGGCCATGAAGACAAATGAACTCATGGAAGGCTCAATCAGTCCTGTTGGAACGATGCTCAGTGTTCATTGGGTGACCTCTGGTTCTTGCACCGAACAAGTTTGGTATGTGGTATGTGTACGATTTCCCAACCTGCTTTCTGGAACAAATCCCAATATTTAAGTTCAATGACCATGGACAATTATGTTCAGGGACGCCGACAGGGGGGGACAAACGGGTCTTTTGTCCCGGGCCCAGGAATGGGGGGGGGGGGGGGGCACAACTGGGCCCCCATGAAGTTGCAATTAATTATTCTGTTTACTTAAAAATGTGTTAATTTGGGGGAGAAAACTGCTATATTTGCATTCAATAAATGATTTCTAGATCGTTTGCCTTCATTGCCCTTGAAAAAGGGCCAATAACCCCCTATCACCCCTATTCCAAAAATGGTTTGGTCTTTGATTACGGAGAAGAAAAAAAACGACTTCATTCGATCATAACTGTCAGTGTGCGCGAGCCAACTTGTCAGACAGACAGGTCATTGAATCATTTCATAACCACAACGGCTTAATAACACTGTTTCATATATCTAATAGAATCTAAGAATATGCGCATTAGCCTGCAAATATGTCCAAATGTTTCAGGCACGCACGCCCATCAGGATTTGAGAATCATCCCTGGTCAGCTGAATGACAGCCAGTGGAACGCTGCTCTGGTTTAACCTTATTTTATTTAAAATAAGACAGTAGGCCTATAGACATAGCAACGTGTGAAATTGCCATCTAGATAGAGTCGAATGTAGCGAATGGGTTATAAACGTGACGTTTTGGGGTAGCTTGTAACTTTCGCTTAGACAGTTTGAGGTTAACTGACTCTCGCCAGATGAATGGGCTCCGCCTTGTTCCCCGAACATTCTCAGAAAGTTCAGCGGAAATACACGAGGGTCTGGCGAGGGTCAAGACAGATAAAAGTACCCTTCAGATGATTTCCTTGGCCAAGGGAAAAATGGTCGATGAAATGTGCTGTTTATGAGCTCTAAATGAATAAAATAGCGTGGGTTTTATTGTGTTAAGATTTTGAAAGCCATAACTCCACTCAGTTCATATCCATATCCAGGTAACGTTGTAAATAATCATTTTGGTTGATCCGCAATAAATTGGCGTGTCGCCCCCCTAATCGGATGACGTGATGTGTTTGGGAGCTGAGCCATGGAATTCCGTGGCTGTGGTTGGGAGTGTGACAATTTTGGTAACATTCTAAATGGAGTGAGGACGCTTTTTTTTTCTTTTTTTTTAAACCTTGACTTTCAAACTTTTTTAAAATTTGGGATAGGGTTATCCAATTTGCTCAGTCTATTATTTTCTGTGTTATATAGTCAAATTAAATGGTGGGGGGGGGGGGCCCATTCATAGAATTTCGTCCCGGGCCCAGCCAAACCTGTCAGCGGCCCTGATTATGTTATCGACCCTATGTGAAAGGTCCTAAGTAAAGTGATTATTAAAATGCAAGCCAGGTGCCATCATTATTGTGCATAGAAATGCACAATCCTGTTATCCTTTTTTTTTCTTATTCTTCCCACCAAAATGTGAAATTAATTCAGCTCTTCATACTGAATCATATGATACAATTCAAACGTCATGACAAAGGTCTTGTTGAGCCTAGGTGTGCTACTATATTTTCATATTTGTAAACTTTACACTTTTTGAGATACAAACGATTTAAAAAGTAAAAATATAAAAGGCTTTCAATGGCTCACAGCTGTGTGACCACAGCTCGATGACTACTAATTAGGTGACATTTCCAGCTGGGTACATTTAAACACGCAGCTGTGTGAACCTTATCGTCGGCTCCACTTTGTGCTCCTAGCGATAACGTTTGATTCGCTCATAAGACTCGTCTTTGAGATATATTTCTGAAATTACATTCTGAATTAAAGTAAGTGCTACTGTTTTTGGGTCATTCATTTCGTCGTCAAATGTTACGTTAAGTCTTGATATGAGAACGCAAACTGTCTAGCTGCTAGTCGAATCCATTTCTAGAACTAGCGCTAGCTGCTCTTTTTTGTAAACTTTATACTTTGTGAGATATTTGCGATAAAAAAAAGAAAAGCAAATAAACTCATAGGGCTCTAATTTCGTGACAGGCGCAGGCGAAGCGCAGGGTGTCGCAGCCCGTGCAGTGGTAATTTCGACCGGCGCAACACCGCGTGCAGCGTACGCTGAAAGCCCGCCAGCTCCAACCTGGTCTACTCTCGGCGCAAGGCGAAGCGCAGCCGGTCTAGTGGTAATTTGGTAGACTGGTGCACAGTGCGCACACGTCACACGGGCAGGTTTCCAGAATGTCAGGCACATTTCAATGCAATAAATAATCACAACAACCACAATTTAATGCAACTATCTGAATCTGCACATAAATTGATATCTATATTGATTGTCCCACATCTCCTCGCATCTGACGGCAGATCAAAGACGTTTCTCACGAATAATGGGAACTCAACCTGACTTAATCAACACAGCTGAAAGTGGGATGCAAACTAACAACTTCACATCTCCTCTCAAGATCCGATACTCAGTCATATAATTATTTCCTTAGATCGGCAGACATTTGGCCACGGACCCTTGCAGCCCCACCAGATGAAAGCTGAGCCTCTACCCCCATCCCCCCCCCTCCCCCCCGAGCATCTCCGCCTCGCCCGCGGCGCATTTGAAGGCGAGGAGAGGAGCTCCTTTGATTGGTGAAAATTTCACTCAGCTGTGTTAAACCCACTCACGCCCTCTCTCCTCCCTCTTTGCCACTTGCACTGGTGGGAAGGACGGAGGCGGGCTTGCGCGAGGCTGCGCTTAGACTGCGCCTGGCACGAAAATTGCAAAACGCGCCGGACACGCCCCGTTGGCGGGGCGCAGGCGAAGCGCAGCGTGGGTGCGCTTCGCCTGCGCCTGGCCTGTGAAATTAGAGCCCATAGAGATAACAGTGAGCCTAGATTTCCAATTATTACTTTTGACTCCGCTAATTGCTTTCCAGCTCAGGCAGCCTCAACTGAATTCAACTCAATGATCACAGGCATTCATATGCACAAGGAATTGCTCGCGTGGAATTACATTTTCTAGTTTTTATTGATATAATTGCAGTTGACTAATCAATAGAATGCATTTCTTGGCAACAACTGTTGACTGACCAATGTTGCAATATTGGCCTTGATTTTACTTAGAGTTTCAGAGACTACTTACTGTAGTTGTACATGTAATTAACATGTAATCTCTCCGGTCCATTCTCCGTTATCACAGGTCTTGACAAATGTACGTCCCCTCCACCTTAAAGCTTGCCGCAGTCACCAGTGCCAGTGATGTAGAGCAGTGTTTCCCAACCTTTTTTGGCCTGAGTACCCCCTGAGCCTTCTTGTCACACCACGATTACCCCCTCATACATACAACGCCTGCGATTATTCTCCAAAAGTAGAGCATAACACAGTGGTTATTACATGAAAATCATTTTATTTAATATCCTTAACTTGGACATACAATTCTCAGGCTTTCTCTTTCTTTTTTAACCTCAATTTAATTCAACATAAGAATAAAAAACATTTTCTTGAAATATAAATAATTAACCAAAATAGTGTAAATACTAAGTCAAAATAACCTTCCTTTTGTTATATCTAACTTAAACAAGTAGCATTTCTCTCTTTTTTAAGAATACATGAACATAGGCCTAACTCATGTAGCCTAACATTCATCACAAACTGGAGTCTCCTTCATAAACAGTCCTCCATAAACATGATTTTTAATAGTTAATATCTGAAACAAAACCTTTATGAAAATACTCACTACTTTAGTATAATCTGGTCTTTAGTGAGACACTTGAGCTTGCTTGTCTTTCATCAGCTTTGCTAGATCTGGGGACAATGTGGAAACAGCTGCTAGTAGGCTGTTCTCCACATCCAGCCTGTTCCTCTTATTTGTTTTTGTTTGTCAGAGCTGAAAAGGTCGCCTCACACATATATGTTGACCCAAAAGGTAAAAGTTCAATCAGTGCATGCTTTCCCAATTCAGGATATTCCTTCTCCACATTACACCAAAACTGTGTCAATGTCTTTTCTCTGTGTGCCACTTTCCAGCCCCGTTCAGAAGACACATCCAGCAGCTGCTCCTGCAGCATTGCAGGAAGCTTGTTGCTGCTCTCAGTTGGGGTGAATGGGTCCCTCACCCAATCCAGGCTTTCTGACTTTTTATCAATATCCTGAAAGTATTGATTAAAGTCTGAGCTGAGCTTGGATAGATGTTCTTCCACCAGTTTTACCACTGGAGCCCTGCTGACATCAGTAGTGGCAAGATGTGCATGAAGTAATGGGAAATGGCTCACATCATCCTCTTCACATTTCCTTTGCCACAGAGTGAGTTTCTTTGTGAACCCTTCCACTTTCTCGTACATCCTCAGGACGTGTGACTCCTTGCCCTGGAGTGAGAGGTTGAGCTTGTTGAGTTTGGTAAACACATCAGCGAGATATGCCAGACGTGCCACCCAATTGGCATCCTCAAACACCAGAGCAAGAGGATGCAGCTGCTCCTTCAAAAATGCAAAGACTTCGCTGCGAAGTTCATAAAGCCTCAGTAGCGTTCTCCCACGAGACAGCCAGCGGACGTCTGTGTGAAGCAGTAGCTGGTCGTGTTGCGCGCCACTCTCGTGGCAAAGAGTTTCGAACAGTCTGTGATTCAGTGGCCGGGATTGGATGAAGTTTATAATTTTCACAGTGTCATGCATAACAGCGTTTAGATCAGGGCTCATTCTCTTACTGGCCAGTGCTTCTCTGTGGATAATACAATGCATCCATTTAATGTCGGGGTTTACCTTTTTCACTTGTCCGAATAGTCCCTTCACGCACCCGGTCATAGCAGCCGCGTCATCAGTACAGATGTGGCTGCATTGTTTCCACTGTATATCGTTCTCTTTGAAAAAACTGCCGATAACCTGAAACATTTTTTCCCCGGTTGCCTTTCCTGGCAGTCTTTTGCAAAACAAAATATGCTCGTTAATGTCCGACACATCTTTGTAACGAACGAAGGCCAGGAGCTGCGCTTCCCCGCTCACATCTGTCATTTCATCCAGCTGCAAAGCGAACTGACCGGCTTGTTTTATTTTGTCCACGACTTGTCCCGCAATATCAAGAGCCATATCATTAATCCGACGGGTTGTTTGACAGGGGAACTTTCTTCAATGTCTCAGCTGCTTTTTTGTCTATCATAATTTCAGCCATGCAAGTCGCTGCAGGGAGAATTAGTTCTTCAGCAATTGAGTGAGGAAATTTTGTTTGTGCTACAAGCAGCGATACGGCGTAAGACGCCTCCAGGGCTTTGCTCGACACATTTGTGGCTTTCGTCATTGTATTCTGAATCTGACTTGACTTAAATTCTGACAGCTTTCGTTTGTAGTATTCTTCAGTTTTCCCTACTTTTGCAGGGTGCTTGGTGCTCTGGTGTCGTTGCAAATGTGCTGGCTTCATTGCACTGTTAGCCAGAATTTCACCACAGAAGAAACACTGAGGCTGCGGTAGTTCCGAAGACGTTGACGTGGTGAAACCATACAAAATGTAGTTTTCATTGTATTGCCTAGGTTTAGCTTTGGTCTCTTTCTTCCGTTTCTCTGCTGTCTCCTCCGAACCCCCTGGATCCAGAGAAACTGGACGTTTTAACAATTTATCCATCTGCACGTAGCAGCCAGACTTTTTGTAGACGTTATCGCTTGTTATGATTTTGTATTGTGTCACAGGTGTCTTCCCGGGGAAACGGGTTGTTGTAGCCCAAACATACCGTTAGGCCTATTGATGAGCTCGACATGGGCTGAGAAGATTTATCTTCTCCAAAATGTTATTAAGTAAATAGCATATATATTTAAAAAAAAAAAAGGGGTACGCGTACCCCCGGTTGGGAAACACTGATGTAGAGGGAGGATTTGAGGCATGTGATGAGTGTGGAATGGTTAATAAACTTTGATTAGAGCAGTCAAAGTGAAATGTTTTGAGTGGAAACCAGACTGAAAAGGGCCATAGAGGTCATTAGAGTCAAGTTGTGATTTGATTTGCAACAACAGTATTTTTGACAGTAAGGGCAAGTTACTGGGGGAATTGGGGTCAAGACTAGGGGCCTCATTTATCAACCGTGCGTAGAAAAGGTTCTAATTTATTTCGTAGGAATGAAATTTAGAATGTGTGTAAGTCCAAAAAAATCTGCATTTATCAAACATGCGGACACCGGTCTTACGCACACGTACTCCGTGATGATAAATCCCACCTGTTCTCAACTACCATGCTCGTGCACGGTTAGAGTCATTGGCCTGGTCCAAATGTCCCGGTGGCCAAAAATCCCAGTGTGGACAGGAGCTGGATGTGCACTGGGATGGCTTTGGTTTGTTTGGTCTCTCGCTCCAATATAGGTTGTAAATCCCGGCATAAATCCACAAGTATATTTTTTGGGAATCCGTACCTGCTGAGAAGCCACTCTGTGCTCTGACTGAGCAAATCCACACACTCTTTGTAAACGCGCTCCCTGCGGAGCGCACGGTTCTCTAAATCTTCCAAAAGTGCAAGATGCGCCATCATCGTCCTTATTTCAAGTTGTCTTTTTTAGGTTGTCCTGTCACAGCTGTCTTTTATGGCTTGTCATAGCAATTATTCAAAAATGTCTGCTAACTTACTCATTGAGAATTGTTATTAATTAGAGCAGGGGTGGGGAACCTTTTTCATATCAAGGGCCATTAAAATTTTTATAAAGTCATCTGAGGGCCATCAGAATCAGAATCAGAATCAGAATCAGAATCAGAATCAAGTTTATTGCCAAGTAGGTTTACACCTACAAGGAATTCGACTTGGTGCAATTGGTGCAAGGGAAAAAACTGTATTAAAAATATAAGTAAGTAAAAAAAAAGTAAAAAAGTAGAAAAGTAAAATAACCATAATAAAATAAAATAAATATATATATACAATGTACAATGAATATGAGTATGAATATGAATATGGATATGGAATACAGAGCAGTAGTGCATGCAGAGGAAAATGGAAAAATGGTGGACCCGAATGAGTGCACACTGTACACACTGTGCGTTAATGTAACGCAGACGATCTGAAGATGCCACGTTAATGTAGCATGTAGGTCTGTGTGGGGGGAGGGAGAGAGTCAGTGTCAGTGGGGGCTCCGGGCCTTGTTGACAAGGCTAGTGGCAGACGGGAAGAAACTGTTCTTATGCCGTGAGGTTTTGGTCCTGATGGACCGCAGCCTCCTGCCAGAGGGGAGTGATGCAAAGAGATGGTGACCGGGGTGGGAGGGGTCGGCCATAATCTTACCTGCACGCCTCAGGGTCCTGGAGGTGTACAGGTCCTGGAGCGACGGCAGATTGCAGCCAATCACCTTCTCTGCAGACCGAATGATGCGCTGCAGTCTGCCCTTGTCCTTGGCGGTGGCAGCAGCGAACCAGATGGTGATGGAGGAGGTGAGGATGGACTCAATGATGGAGGAGTAGAAGTGCACCATCATTGTCCTGGGCAGGTTGAATTTCTTCAGCTGCCTAAGGAAGTACATCCTCTGCTGGGCTTTCTTGATGAGGGAGCTGATGTTCAGCTCCCACTTGAGATCCTGGGAGATGACAGTTCCCAGGAAGCGGAAAGACTCCACAGTGTCAATTGTGTAGTCACAGAGGGTGATGGGGGCAGGTGAGGCTGAGTACTTCCTGAAGTCCACAACCATCTCCACTGTCTTTAGAGCGTTGAGCTCTAGGTTGTTCCGGCTGCACCATGTCACCAGATGGTCTATCTCCCACCTGTAGTCAGACTCATCACCATCAGAAATGAGTCCAATGAGGGTGGTGTCATCCGCAAACTTCAGAAGCTTGACGGACTGGTGACTGGAGGTGCAGCTGTTTGTGTACAGGGAGAAGAGCAGAGGAGAAAGAACACAGCCCTGGGGGGAACCGGTGCTGATGGTCTGTGAGTCGGAGATGCATTTTCCCAGCTTCACATGCTGCTTCCTGTCAGACAGGAAGTCTGTAATCCACCATGAACGCCATGAACACATATCTAGGGATGCAAAAAAAATACGGAAATAAGTCTATAACCACTGTGTTACTAAGCCTCATGATTGCTGCATTTCTACGCATGTCAGACTCACCTAATGCGAGGGCTGGAACTGTTTATCTTTGGCGAGGCGTCTGATGTCAGCTGGCAGTGATGATGATGCTACTCGAAGCTGGTTTTCCAAGTTCGGGTCAGTCAGTCTTGAGCGGAAGCGAGTCTTTGCAAGAGTCAGTTTTGAAAAGAACTGTTCACAGCGGTATGTTGTCCCAAACAGAGATGCAAACTTCAGGGCATGTCTCCTCAGGATGGGAAAATCCTCAGCACGGATGTACAGTTTGTAAAAGTCCAGCAGAGAGAGGTTGTTGTACTTAGCTTTGAGCTCGTTGTTGTTTTGCAGCTCAATTATTTCCATTTGGAGGTTCTCTGGCACATCAGATGGTTGCACATTAAACGGCGTAGCAAACATGTCCAGTTCCTTTTGTATATTTTTTACATCATGAAACCTCTCATCAAATGCCTGAATGAGTTTTGCACACTCATCAGCATATCCAGTCGTAACATCGGGCTTTTGTTCTTGCAGGGTGGGAAAGTGAACAGTGTTTCCCCTTTCCAGTTGTCCTTGCCACAGCCTTAACTTCACTTCAAACGATTTCACATTTGAAAGCAGAGAGCTGACGAGCTGGTTGGGACCTTGCAGCTTGATGTTCAGCTCTGACAGGTGCTTGGTGATGTCCACCATGAAGGCCAGATCACTGAGGAACTTGCCATCACTGAGCTCCATGACAGGTTTCCCCTTCATCTCCATGAAGTGTCTGACTTCTTCCCGCAGTGTATAAAACCGTGCAAGCATATTTGCACGACTCAGCCAACGCACTTCACAATGATAAACCAGATCACCATACTCTGACTCAAGCTCGCTGAGTAGCTCCTTGAACTGGCGGTTGTTCAGCCCTCTGCTTTTGATGAAGTTTATGGTGGACACAACGGTTTTCATCACATTGTTAAGCTTCAGGGAATGTGCACACAGACTCTCTTGGTGTATGATACAGTGGCATACAACTAAATCACTTGGATTCAGACTCAGACGGCTCATTTCTTTTTTGACTAATGCAGTCAATCCTTTTTGCGCGCCAACCATCGCGGGTGCTCCATCAGTGGCGATGCCACTCAACTTCTCAAATGGCAGTTCAAAATTGTTCATGGCCACAACAACTTGATTGAACAAATCCTCACCTTTAGTAGTGCCATGCATGGCTTGCAAAGACAGCAACTCCTCCTTCGCTTCAAACTCGGCCGTAATCCCACGCATAAAAATGGCAAGCTGCGCTGTGTTTGTGATGTCTGTTGTCTCATCACAGGCCAGGGAAAAATACTGAAAGTCTTTTGCAGTGTGTTTCAGTGTTTTTTCAATATCTTGTGCCATATCAGTGATCCTCTCTGCAACGGTTCTTCGTGACAAACTGATGCTTTGAAATAATTTCACTTTGTCGGGCGCAAGCAGCTCCGCGGCGGCTACCAGGCACTCCTTCACAAACTCTCCTTCTGCATGAGGTTTCAACTTCTTGGCTATTAATTCACTCACCACAAAACTTGCACGCGTAATATTCTCTCCGTCAGCCTGTGGTCGTGTGAAAGCTGCTTGTTGAGCACTTAAACTCCGACGAAGAGCGTCAATTTTATCCAAACGCATTTGTCTTCTCAACTCGCGGAGGTTAGCATGTTTCGTGCTGTGATGGCGCTCGACATTAGCCTTTTTCATCACTGCCAGCGCCTCGCCACAAACTAGACACACTGGCTTGCCTTTTACTTCGACAAAGAAAAAATCATTTGTCCATTTTTCCTGGAATGCGCGGCATTCTGCATCCACCTTCCTTTTCTTGACAGCCATGATGCATCACTTGTCATCCGTAATCACTCCAGCCAATGCCAATGACACGTACATCACATGCTGAGTGCATTCACTGACCCTGACGTTGACTCGGAAATACGTAGTTTGTTTGTTTGTTTTCGGAAAACTAATTCATGATTTTTATTAATTCATACTATAAGTGCATATATAAAATATAAAAATGTTAATGTGTTGTGGGCCGGCTGAAATGGTCTCGCGGGCCGTACACGGCCCGGAGGCCGGACGTTCCCCACCCCTGAATTAGAGGATACAGGGTAGGGGTGGCACGGTTCACAAAATCTACGGTTCGGTTCGTATCACGGTTTAGGGTCACGGTTTTCGGTTCGGTACGGTTCTTGTTGTTATTTTTTTCTTTTAATCTTTAACACTCCAGAAACATATTTCAGCATGTATAGCTTAATCATCCACAATTAGGCTAGAGTATTTAAAGAATAGTTATCATGTAATAATGCACAAACTTTTCCGCGACATTCGTCATAAAGGGCAGGCAGCGCAATTCTACTGAAATGGTGACGTGGTGGTAACACATACCGCTTGTCCAATGTGTTTATCAGTTTATTGAATGCCGGGTCGCTAACGGTGCTGATAGGGCACATGTCTTTGGCAATCGTGTATGCGATTGCATCTGTTATTTCTTTATGCCTGCGGGAGCTGGCTGGATATGGGGTGGCATTGTATAGGGTCTCCTTAATTGAGGACTGTGTTGCGGTGGCAGAAGTGGAGGAGCTTTTCATTTTTTCCTTCATTGCTTGGTCATGTATTACTCTGTGTGCGGACTTTTAAGTGGTTAAATAGATCGTATTGGTCGTATTCGCTTGAGGTGCAGACACGGTCGCGTGACAAATCTTGCAAGTTTTCAGGCGGGGGCGGGGCGCAGCGGAGTGCGCAGGTGGAGAAAGAAGGGTTCGCTCCATTTACCACACAAAACACGGCGGATGGCAGAATGATCGTTTTATTACGATTATCTTGATTTAATGATCGAGGGAAGCCAAAATCGTAATCAAAATCGAAATTCAATTAATCGCCCAGCCCTAGCCTGAACCGTAGGACCGTACGACGAACACACATTCCGAACCGTGACATGCCATCCGCACGGTTCGGAGCAGTTTTCAAAAACCGTGCCACCCTTAATACAGGGGGACATGTGTGAAGTTTGTGATTGCTGAACACTGCCACTCTTAATGGGTTCTCTTAGTAGTTTCACTATTCTACCACTAGGTTTTGTGTGTACGCATGGTCAGAGTTGTGCTTAAATTTAAGTACAAGTTGATAAATTCCATACTTTGCGTGGGAATGTTCTTACGCACTCAGTACGCACAAATCTGTGCGTACGCACGGTTGATAAATGAGGCCCCTGGTTCCAGTCTTATCTCTCTGACAGACATTAATTCATCTCAATCAATAACTGCAAATCGCCCACAGCTCCTGTCACCCATGGTGTCCCCCAAGGTTCGGTGCTTGGTCCCCTTCTCTTCCTCCTTTTGGACAGATGCTGCTGCTATGTCTCTGCACCTTATGTTACTATGTTATTTGCACTACTTGTAGCTCTGTGAGCAACCTTGTCAAACTTGCCTAACTCTGTGAGCAGCTCGCTATGCTCCTGTACTACCATTATCCATTATTCATTATTTCACTTATCTACCTCACCAATTTTACTATGCCACTTATTTTACTATTAAGCTGCTACTTAGCTGATTTGTTGTATATTGCACATATACTTCTTTTTTTAATTGTATTCTATCTTATTTTATTATATTTTATTTTATTATGCAAAGTTGAGATCACCCGAGCTGCAAGAATTTCACTGCTGGTCATGATCTAATGATGGAATGGTGTTATCTGGTATGTGACAATGAACTTGAAACCTTGCCTGTTGGACATTAAAAAATGGATGCAAAGAACTACAATAAGTCTGAAATCCTAATCATTGGCCCTTACTCTCTCCACAAAGGATTTCACACTCAACATTGATGGCTCCACCGTAATCCCCTCCACCCAAATCCGTAACCTTGGAGTCATCCTTGATCCTGCCCTGTCTTTCCTGCCCCATGTCAACAACATCACCAAAACAGCCTTCTTTCAACTCCGCAACATCGCTGGCTTCCGACCCTCACAGTCACTTGCTGCAGCAGAAACACTCATTCCTGCATTTGTGACATCCATGTTTGACTACTGCAACAGTATCCTCGATTGGAACCACCAACAAACTCCAATACTATAGAACTCTGCCGCCCACCTACTAACCAATACCCACTCAAGGGATCACATCACCCCAGTCCTCCATGACCTCCACTGGCTTCTGGTTAAACACAGGATAAACTTCACGATCCTACTCACCACCTGCAAGGCCCTCTACAACCTGGCTCCACCCTACCTCTCTGACCTCCTCCACCAGCATGCCCCCCCCCCCAGATGCCTCAGATCTGTTGATGCCAACCTCCTTCACATATCCAGGACCCAGCGCCAATCCTGGGGCGACAGGGCATTTTCATTCGCCGCCAGCTCCCTATGGAACTCATTACCAAACCACATCAAAAATGCCCCCGTACTCTCATCATTCAAAAAAGCTGCGAAAAACCCACCTCTTTAGACTTGCCTTCCCCAGCTAACCCCGCCCCTCTTTGTTCTTACTCCCTACTTATCTTTGTTTTTTTTCCTAAAGAGTCGTGCTTGTTGTTTTTGTCTTATATATATTGTATATTGTATATTATTGCAACGCTTGCTCTCGCCTTTTCAAAACATACTGTTCACATCACATCCTCATCACCTTTGGATTTGTACGTTGTGTCAGAGACACTATAGAAGGAGACGCGTAACTCCCATTGAAATGGGAAACTTTGTAACGCCAAGATTGCAGTTGTTTGCACATGTCCGGCCTCTTCCGGTGCTGTTGCTCCTAACATACACGGTCACGCTTAGCAAATCAGACAGAGGCAAGGTTAAAGTTATGTTGTTGATCTCTTGCTTTATCCAAAATTGCGGCATGATCTGCGATAGCTGACCGTGAGCGATGACGTCTTGCTATTAGTGCCGGTGTTGTTATGCCGTAGATGAAAACAGTGTTGTGAAGCATTGCAAATGTGCAGGCATGATTACCTGTAAGAAAAAGTGCTTTAAAAAATGTTGATTTGATAAAAAAAACTGCCAAACCCTTTCAGCACTTTTGGTCTGTTTTTCATTGTGATTTCAAACATGTGTTTTTATGCCCCTTAGACCTCAGAAAATGGAGATTTCTCAGCTCTCCCCCTAAACAGTTACATAGGGCCCTGGTATGGCTAAGACCAAATAGCTGCCTGAAAGGCTTTGCCAATATGGCCGCGAGTGAGAGGACTTATAAGGACTTTGGTTGTGTGTAGGCTACTACATGACAGTGGAGGGACAGCAGGAGGGATCATTGGTGTAACCTTCTGTTGCTCCAGGGCATCGGCTGGCTCTCAGAGTAGCTAAGCAATGGACTTTACCATTGTCTTCCCTTGTGGTTGTGTGTATGCTTCTTTCCATGTATTTGTGTGCAACATTCGCACCAATGGGGGGAGTTTGTCCTGCCCACTGATTTAAATATTTTCCACTTCAAAGCAGGCATGTTTTAAAAATGCAAATAAAAATCGGATGATTCTATTGTAATTAGGTATTCACAGAGTATCTGTGGGTACCTATTAGCCTGGCTGACGCGTCCACATCTCGATGAGATGGTGGTCTGGGAACTAGGTGTGCATTTTCTCATATTTGAGGCGTGGATTACGAATGCCTAGAGCCGTTTATTGGGCACTACGAATGTCTATCAAATGGCGTCTGGTTCTTCCCATGCTGCTTTGCGCGCGATTCATAGCCAATTGCTACTAAAAATTAGCTACTAAAATTAAATTAATTGCTACAAAAGCTACTTAATACACTTTCTAAGGCTGCATCGAACGGTAACGTTGTGTCCGCTGCCATGTTGGATTAACACGCTACAAGCTTCGGTGTCGTGCATAGACGTTGCATCGTCTTGCTGCCCCCCCCCCCGTTCTGTGATTGGTTCCCTAACTCAGGGGAAAATAAGGGCGGTGGTTTCCAGGCTGTCTTTGCAGTGAGAATGAAATCATGCGCAAAGCAGCATGGGAATTCCCAGGCTAGGTACCTATAGTTTTTCTAGTTTGATTTATGACTCATATAAGGCAGTTCATATTATGTAACTTGTTTTTATTTGCAGATGATGCTCATCTCGCACAAAGATGAGAACACGCTCCAAAGTAGACTAGGAGAGGAACTCACCAAGATAACCAGTTGGCTGTGTGACAATAGACTGTCACTACATCTAGGGAAGACAGAGTCCATTCTATTCGGGTCCAAACCCAGATTAAAGAAGGCTCAGGAGCTAAGAGCAGAGGTAGGGTCTATGAGGTTAGCAACAAAAACATCAGTGAAGTACCTAGGGTGTGTTCTAGATGAAAGTTTGGGTGGGGAGGGAATGGCGTTACAGGTGCCATGGGCAAAGTCAACGGCCGCACAAAGTTTCTTGCCAGAAAGGCCGATCTGCTGCACAGTGAAAGCCTATGCCTTCTAGCCAACTGCCTAGTGCAGTGTCATTTCGATTACGGCAGCGTAGCAGGTCTCCCAGAATAAGTTAGTGAGGGTTGTGATGGGGCTGGGCCCTCAAGAACACATTGGAAGGAGGCACTTCCAGGAGCTCAACTGGTTATCAGTTCAGACCAGAGTGACCCAGCTGAGGCATAATATGGTACACAAGGTCATTAACAACAGGGCCCCAGTGTACCTAAATAGCCATTTTTCCAGAGCTGGGGAATCTCATAATCATAGGACAAGGGCTAGCGTAGCCAACCTGCACCCTCCGAGGTGTAGAACCAGAATGGGGCAATGCTCATTTCCTTATACAGGAGCACTGGAGTGGAACAATCTGCCTTTATTTATCAAACAGAACACAAGCCCATACAGTTTTAAAGGGAATGTCAGGAAATGGCTTTTAGCTAAAATTCAAGAATAGGTAGGCTGGTGGGTGGGTAGGTAGGGGTGGGGGGCTTTGTTGAGTTTGAGTAATGTGTCATGTAGTTTTATGAGTTCGTGCTATGTGTTTTAAGTGTTTTATATGTACGTTAAGATCAAGGACCACAATGGAAATAAGTCTATGACTTTTTGTGCTATCCTTGACACTGTTTTAATGCATGATTTGTACCGACATGTATTTCAATGGTTTGTTAAATAAACTAAACTAAACTAAATGACAAATGAAAAGCATTTGTGCTGTTGCATTTTCCTTTTGACTTTTGATTTACATTTGAATATCGTCCACTTTATAGCTGGGCATTTTTGGAAACTTCTAATAAAAAATTGGATGATTGCATTTTCATTTGATTTGACTCAAATATTGCGCTCGTATTATGATAAATAAAAAGTGTTAGTGCTATTGCATTTTAATTTTTAACATGATTGATTACTGTCCTAACTATGCTTCCATATCAAGCAAGTTACACATAAATTAAAAACGCAAAATATAACTTTACATCTTATCTGAATTTACCCCCCCCCCACCCCCCCCAAAGAAACAAAACAAAACCCTTAACCTTCTGTTTAACTCCACTAGTGCATACTCGTCTTCTTGTTTCATAGTTATTATTGAGTCTTTTTCTGCAATAACTGCCCTTATGGCTGTGTTGACTATGGTAACGTTAACACTTGTTGCTTCGGCAGACGCCATTACTGTATTTCATGTCATCAACTACGATACAGAAACCAAAACAGTCAAAACATGAGAAATAAAGAGACAATGACTCATCTTACGTAAGATGTCCTTTTAATTTACTTGTTTTAATTAACCCTGTGAATCAGAAGCCAGCGCAGTTTCCTTTTTCTGGCAAGTAGGAAAATCCATCACTCCATTGACACAGCGTAGTCTTATTCTCGGTCGAATGTAATGAAATCCATCTTTGCAAACAATTGTTAAGTGATCATTGTGAGGACAGTGTACAACGTTGTAGAATTGTGATACCGAGTCGTAAGAATTCAAGATTATGTTATTGCAACTGTTCTTGTCTTACGGTGCAAGGCTCTGAAAGAGAAAATGAGGGGAATCTGGTGAACACGAGTTCACCAAACAATGCCATGAAGACAAATGAACTCTCACTGAAGGCTCCAAGTTAGTCCTGATGGAAATTGTTCCATATTGAAATGTATCATTCATGAAACGTACAGTAGCCCACATATGTGGATACGTATCGTCTTATATGGGAGAGCAGTGGAGAGGAGAGCAATGCAGAGCAGTGGAGAGGAATGGAGACAGAATGTGAGCAGCTGAACAGAGAATAGTAGGAGAACATGTTTGTGGAAGCTGAATAAACAATGTTTTCAAGTGTTTAATTAATAAATGAAATAAAAAGAGGAAATAATCAGGAGATCTCTGCAATCTGACATTTCAAAGTAATATTTTTATGGTCATGAGTGAAATCAATACGAATTATATATGTATATAAGAACTGCTTTTTTAATAGAGGTGAAACTCACTTTCACACTGAGGTGTTAGACAGGCAGACTGACTACTCTTTTGTCAATAACCTTTTCTATTAATATAAATTATACCAAACATGTTGATGGGACAAGAAGAACAAATCCCAATGTTTGTTAACATATCACAAGTTCCATGAACATCATGGATACAGGCCTGGCACCAGGATGAAGTGACTGGGGGCTGTTACATTTTGCAAGGGTGCAATTTTTTCATAAAATACATGCCATTGATTTACCCATACATAGCCTCAGAAAGGCTAAAGCACAACAGCATAAGGCCACTGTGTTAAAATCAGCATCAGTGTACATTTTGCAAGAAGTCATAGAGTTATGGTTTGTATTACATTACAAAAAACATCACTTACCAATGCACTTAGGATTTCCTGGAGACCATTGACCATTTGTGCATTGAATTGTACTGTGTCCTTCCATTGTGTAATTGGTACGGCATGTGTAGGTTACTTCAGTTCCATGCTGGTATCCCTCCTTTTTCCCCTCCATAATAAGTGCATTCTCCACTCTTGTTGGTAAACTGCATGTGCGGTCAACTGAAGGAAAAGAAAGCGGCACACACAATGGTAACACAAACCAAAATAACATTTTCGTCATGCATTGATGATGAAGCAAATCAAAACAATAGAAATAAACACAAGGTGCAAAAGGATGTGAAGACAAATAGTGACGACAAAAACTGTACTCTTGCTTGGGCTACCCATGCCAACGGCTGATGGTTTTGCACTGGGCTAAACAAATGAAATGGTGAAAGGCTTTATTACAATACAATCAAACTTATGGTAGCTATTCACTTCCATGAACTCTGCCACTTGGCATTTTGTGTTCAAACCACCTTTAATCGCTATGGTTGTTCTGAGCCTTGTTCAGTCGCTTTCGATTGAAACATCTACTAAATGACAAAATGCTGAATACAAGACGCTATTGCAATAGAAATTGTTGACTTACTTTCAAGCAAATGTGTTAAAATTTTGGTATTTCCTACACAGTAGGGCTGCGCCGATTTTGTTAGAATTATCTGACTGCAGTGATCGACGTAGACAATAAATGTAATATATTTGACATCCTTTGGCTCAATCCATTCACCCCACACCTCTATACTGTCTCGTCACTCTGTCCCTGGTGCTAAAGTATGGTACAGCAGTCTTTTTGCTGCCACATGACATTCAACAGGAGTGGCTGTCTCTCTACAATCACTCAGACGTATGTACAGTGGTCGAGGTCAGGGGTGTAATGCAAATACAATTGTCTTTTGCTTTGTCTCCATAAAGCACCTGTGGGTATTTCTACTGTTTAAAATTGCATAAGGAATATCATAAAACATAATGAAAATAATTAAACCTAGCTAACAAAATTTGCAGCATAATCTTGCGTGTATTATGTTTTATATAATGTCATGTAATCCACCGCTAATGGTTTTGGATAAGCAGCTATTCCGAACACATTGGACATCTTTGAGAAGTAATTATAAGTGTATTCCGCTGACATGAACAGGAGCTTGGCTACTGTAACAATGGAAGCCGCTAACAGAAAGCAAATGCTAACCCAGCAAACTCCCCTTCTGGAAATATAAGGGAGAGTTTGGAATTGAACAATTCATCTGAATAGGGGTAAGACAGGCAAACATCAATTTACAGATATCCAGTTGTATCCCTTTAAGCTTACTACATATTGGGACAATGGTTACAATAGAGACCAGGATAACTGCAAATGTATGAGGTGAGCACAGAATTGTATTACAAAAATGACACAGATCAGCAATCACAACTCAGATAACTGAAAATATACATACATACTGTACATACATATATACAAATTCCTAAAAATACCTTCACATAGTGGGTTTGGTTTCCATCCATGCTGTGTGCATTCGGCCCTTCCACCTGATGTTGTTCTGTAGCCTTTTTTACACGAGTACAGTTCATACTCATCCATCTTTGCACTATGAAGTGGGCTTTCCAAATAATGGTCATTTTGAGCCTCACATGTGATCTCTGAAAAAAGATGCAGAATTGTGTCTGTGTGGGCACTGAGAGAAGTTTTTGTTTTTTGTACTATATAATGTCACAATACATACAATACTGTCAGTTCTGTATAGAGATAAGACCTTTGTAGACATTCTTAGCTGCAGACTATTAGCAACAATTGTGTTCATGACAACAAAAAACGTTTATCATATAATCCAGCCTGTTTATTCATATTCACTACAAAATGTTTATGAGCACATTGACAGAAAGTTGCAACACAATGGCATCCGTACAACAATGTAGAAAATGCAAGAAAACACACATAACTGGATATGTACATATATAGATAAAAGTCCCTCATGAAAATACCTTTACAGAGTGGGTTTGGTGTCCATCCATCTTCTGTGCACTTAGCCCATCTATCAGATGCTTTGAAGCCTTTTTTACATGAGACGGTTGTATATTCATATAACCATTTAGATGGTAGAGGTCGTTCCAAAACAGGGTCATTTGGATTCTCACATCTGATCTCTGAATAATGAAGCACAGTTGTTTGAGTGGATACGTATGATGGTTTTCCAAAACCATACACTGACATCGACATAGTTTGCAGTTTAGATGATTGGTTCGCTTTCATTTCAATTTGATTAAAATTGTACTTTTTTAATTATTTTATTTACTGGGACCGTGTGGTCTTCATTTGTCACTCCCATGTTTTTTAGACATGGGAATGAAATTCGTTCTCCGCATTTGAACCATCTTATTGTCGTAGGAGCAGTGGGCCGCTATGATCAGCGCCCGGGGAGCAAGTTGGGGTTCAGGGTTCAATGTCTTGCTCAAGGACACTTCGACATGCAGACTTGCAATTCTGCATTGTCTGTACTATTTGTAACTATGCTGCTGTTTTGTCTTTCATGGTTACAAGTGTGATGCTGACTGATCGAGACAACCTGGTTTGTTCATCTAAGAGGACAACAATCCCAATTGATAAACCAACAACTAAATGGCTGGTAAAGAAGTTAATTGGAATGTGGTGCTTATACAGAATTATTGCATGCTTGGATACATGCTGTTGAACAAACACAAAGCACAGACCATGTTAAGGGAATTCTAACAATTTGTACAATTAATATGTGAAGATAATGTTGCTTACCCATGCATATCGCAGATGTATCCCATTCCCCAATATCTGAACAGGTAATTGTTTTTTCTTTACGCTGATCAGAGTAGGAAAACCAGTAGCCTGGGTTGCATTTCACCACAATGCTTTCGCTTGGTAAAACATTGTTCTTATTAACACCATAAGTGGTTCCTCTCACTCTCAGCAGTTGACATGTCTTTCCTGGAAATCAAAAAGTTGGATAACAAATGAATATTACCATTACCCAGCCAGCAATAGCCGCAATATTGATGTCTGAGCTTGATGAATCCCTGAGTTAGACAGGCTAACAATGCCTACTCATCTTCTTCAAATTATGTTTCAGACAATTTTAACATAGGTGTGATAGTGTAGTGCATGGTCAGCTCTTCATACTATATAAGGAGATGTATTGTTTCTGGTCAGCAGTTCACACTATGTAAAGGAGATGTATGCTTTCCTTGAGGTCATTTGCAAGGACTGGGAGTTTATGGTGCTACGAGGTCAGAGGTGAAAAGAAGCCTGGTGTTGTGGCAGTACAGAGCACAGGAGGTGCTTGACTGTAAAGATGATTATCTGAGGAGTAGCATTTAAACTGTGTATTAGGACAAGGATGGCAGAGTGTGCTCATAACTTTTTGACACTGTTCTACTTTGTAATAAACCCTTTTTAATATACGTGGGACGTGTCATGGTGGTTTTTCCTTTTCCTCAACACATCAAGATCCATTAGATACATGAAGCTAGGGAGTTGTATTTTTTTCTAAGTCACATCATTGCCATTTGTAATATGGCAGTGGACTGTTGATGCTATGTGTGTTTAGGCAACTACTATTGACTGGACAGTATCGTAATACTGGCCTCAATTTGACTGAAAGAGAGTACTTACTTAGACATGTAATCTCTCCGGTCCATTGTCCGTTCTCACAGGTCTTGATGTCTCGTTCAATGATGAACCCTATATTACAAGTGTAACTAACTGTTTCGCCATGCTGGTATTTAGCCTTCTCATCACCAAGGACGACTCCATCAGGGAGCAACGGTGGTTGCCCACACGGTCTAATTTCTATGCAGAGAGAGGGACAAAATGTAATAAGAAGAAGAAGAATTACTCTTTTGATCCAGTGAGGGAAATTTGGTCTCTGCATTTAACCCAATTGTGAATTAGTGAAATACACTCAGCACACAGTGAGGCACAGAGAACGCCTGAGCAGCGTTCATACTGGTCAGGGTTCGAACCGGCAACCCTTCGGTTACAAGTCCGAAGCCCTAACCAGTAGGCCACGGCTGCCCCTATGGGCTTTAGAATGAGTTACATATGTTGAGGTCACTTCCACTTCCACGACTACCGCCCCGTTGCACTGACCCCCATCATCATGATCACTTTCACACTGTGGTGTTAGACAGGCAGACTGACTATTCTTTTGTCAATAACTAATTATTATTATCAATATAAATGATACCAAACATGTTGATGGACAAGAAGAACAAATCCCAATGTTTGTTAACATATCACAAGTTCCATGAACATCATGGATACAGGCCTGGCGCCAGGATGAAGTGACTGGGGGCTGTTACGTTTTGCATGGGTGCAATTTTTTCATAAAATACATGCCATTGATTTACCCATACATAGCCTCAGAAAGGCTAAAGCACAACAGCATAAGGCCACTGTGTTAAAATCAGCATCAGTGTACATTTTGCAAGAAGTCATAGAGTTATGGTTTGTATTACATTACAAAAAACATCACTTACCAATGCACTTAGGATTTCCTGGAGACCATTGACCATTTGTGCATTGAATTGTACTGTGTCCTTCCATTGTGTAATCGGTACGGCATGTGTAGGTTACTTCAGTTCCATGCTGGTATCCCTCCTTTCTCCCCTCCATAATAAGTGCATTCTCCACTCTTGTTGGTAAACTGCATGTGCGGTCAACTGAAGGAAAAGAAAGCGGCACACACAATGGTAACACAAACCAAAATAACATTTTCGTCATGCATTGATGATGAAGCAAATCAAAACAATAGAAATAAACACAAGGTGCAAAAGGATGTGAAGACAAATAGTGACGACAAAAACTGTACTCTTGCTTGGGCTACCCATGCCAACGGCTGATGGTTTTGCACTGGGCTAAACAAATGAAATGGTGAAAGGCTTTATTACAATACAATCAAACTTATGGTAGCTATTCACTTCCATGAACTCTGCCACTTGGCATTTTGTGTTCAAAGCACCTTTAATCGCTATGGTTGTTCTGAGCCTTGTTCAGTCGCTTTCGATTGAAACATCTGCTAAATGACAAAATGCTGAATACAAGACGCTATTGCAATATAAATTGTTGACTTACTTTCAAGCAAATGTGTTAAAATTTTGGTATTTCCTACACAGTAGGGCTGCGCCGATTTTGTTAGAATTATCTGACTGCAGTGATCGACGTAGACAATAAATTTAATATATTTGACAGCCTTTGGCTCAATCCATTCACCCCACACCTCTATACTGTCTCGTCACTCTGTCCCTGGTGCTAAAGTATGGTACAGCAGTCTTTTTGCTGCCACATGACATTCAACAGGAGTGGCTGTCTCTCTACAATCACTCAGACGTATGTACAGTGGTCGAGGTCAGGGGTGTAATGCAAATACAATTGTCTTTTGCTTTGTCTCCATAAAGCACCTGTGGGTATTTCTACTGTTTAAAATTGCATAAGGAATATCATAAAACATAATGAAAATAATTAAACCTAGCTAACAAAATTTGCAGCATAATGTTGCGTGCATTATGTTTTATATAATGTCATGTAATCCACCGCTAATGGTTTTGGATAAGCAGCTATTCCGAACACATTGGACATCTTTGAGAAGTAATTATGAGTGTATTCCGCTGACATGAACAGGAGCTTGGCTACTGTAACAATGGAAGCCGCTAACAGAAAGCAAATGCTAACCCAGCAAACTCCCCTTCTGGAAATATAAGGGAGAGTTTGGAATTGAACAATTCATCTGAATAGGGGTAAGACAGGCAAACATCAATTTACAGATATCCAGTTGTATCCCTTTAAGCTTACTACATATTGGGACAATGGTTACAATAGAGACCAGGATAACTGCAAATGTATGAGGTGAGCACAGAATTGTATTACAAAAATGACACAGATCAGCAATCACAACTCAGATAACTGAAAATATACATACATACTGTACATATATACATACAAATTCCTAAAAATACCTTCACATAGTGGGTTTGGTTTCCATCCATACTGTGTGCATTCGGCCCTTCCACCTGATGTTGTTCTGTAGCCTTTTTTACACGAGTACAGTTCATACTCATCCATCTTTGCACTATGAAGTGGGCTTTCCAAATAATGGTCATTTTGAGCCTCACATGTGATCTCTGAAAAAAGATGCAGAATTGTGTCTGTGTGGGCACTGAGAGAAGTTTTTGTTTTTGTACTATATAATGTCACAATACATACAATACTGTCAGTTCTGTATAGAGATAAGACCTTTGTAGACATTCTTAGCTGCAGACTATTAGCAACAATTGTGTTCATGACAACAAAAAACGTTTATCATGTAATCCAGCCTGTTTATTCATATTCACTACAAAATGTTTACGAGCACATTGACAGAAAGTTGCAACCAGGGGCGTCAATTGGGTATGGCAAGGTATAGCAGCTGCCACACCTTGGCTCCAGGGGAAAATGTAAATGTTTTTTGTTTTTTAAAAATAAATTTATGGAATTATTCTGTGTCAATTTGTATTGATTATTCTATTATTTAATACATATAAATTAAAATCAAATGAAAATCAAACAAATGAAAATCAGAACAACACAATCGATTTCTCTAGGTATTATCTTTCCAACACAATTTTATACCCCTCCATATCTTGAAATGTTGTATCCCCCCCCCCCAACGGCGACTGAGGTTATTGTTTTTAGCGCGATTTATTTTGCTAAGCTAATATCTAAGATAATAAAATGAAAAGGAATCAGCAGAGCATTTTAGAATAATTTTTCACAAAAAAAAAGGCAGGTGATGGGTCCAATGTTGCCCCAGCGGCAGAGGGAGGAGGAGGACCAGGTAGTGAAGGCGGGATTCAGGCTCTTAACGAAGCTGTTAATAACGAGGATGCTAATTCTAACGGGGAGATGGAGATGGAGACTACTTGCTTGGATGTTGAGAACTCATCATCCACACCAACTTCTCGAATTAAATCAGAGATTTCTGAGTCCTGAGTCATTTCTGTGCGTGTGCGTGTGCCTCGGCAGTTGCCAGTATCTGAGGTGCTGCTGTTATGGGCATCTGTTTTTAGTTTTTATTTTATAAAACAGTCATCAGTGTTGTATTTGGCTGAGGTGGGTTGCTGTGGGCGTGTCTATACCTGCTGAATGTAACCGCTGTGAAACAACCAGGAAACTTTTTATTTCTCTGCAAGGTTGTGTTCACTCAGTCTGTACTTTGTCAGGGTTTGTTTTAGTTGCTGATCAGTCACATTGCTCAAATAATAATCTCTCTCTCTCTCTCTCTCTCTCTCTCTCTCTCTCTCTCTCTCTCTCTCTCTCTCTCTCTCTCTCTCTCGACATGAAGTGAGGAGAGAGAGACGGGCGGCGGCTCCTTCCCGACCCAGGGCTTCTCTCTCCCTCCGATCCGCCTCGGTGTTCCGAGTTCCTCAAAATAGGCTCTATATCATGAATTAAATTCTTTGTAAAATCAGATGTTCAGAAGCAGTGAGCCCCCCTATATAGTCAGAATTATATGATCTTTATATGATGGTATTTATTTAATTTGGGCACCCACGTGCAAAAATATAAATCGGCGGCTGGCCTGGGCATGTATATTGATTGATACTGTCACGTGACTAGTAATCTTGCCATACCTTAGCTTTGGCTGAATTGACGCCACTGGTTGCAACGCAATGGCATCCGTACAACAATGTAGAAAATGCAAGAAAACACACATAACTGGACATATATAGATAAAAGTCCCTCATGAAAATACCTTTACAGAGTGGGTTTGGTGTCCATCCATCTTCTGTGCACTTAGCCCATCTATCAGATGCTTTGAAGCCTTTTTTACATGAGTAGGTTGTATATTCATCTAACCATTTAGATGGTAGAGGTCGTTCCAAAACAGGGTCATTTGGATTCTCACATCTGATCTCTGAATAATGAAGCACAGTTGTTTGAGTGGATACGTATGATGGTTTTCCAAAACCATACACTGGCATCGACATAGTTTGCAGTTTAGATGATTGGTTCGCTTTCATTTCAATTTGATTAAAATTGTACTTTTTTAATTATTTTATTTACTGGGACCGTGTGGTCTTCATTTGTCACTCCCATGTTTTTTAGACATGGGAATGAAATTCGTTCTCCGCATTTGAACCATCTTATTGTACGTAGGAGCAGTGGGCCGCTATGATCAGCGCCCGGGGAGCAAGTTGGGGTTCAGGGTTCAGTGTCTTGCTCAAGGACACTTCGACATGCAGACTTGCAATTCTGCATTGTCTGTACTATTTGTAACTATGCTGCTGTTTTGTCTTTCATGGTTACAAGTGTGATGCTGACTGATCGAGACAGCCTGGTTTGTTCATCTAAGAGGACAACAATCCCAATTGATAAACCAACAACTAAATGGCTGGTAAAGAAGTTAATTGGAATGTGGTGCTTATACAGAATTATTGCATGCTTGGATACATGCTGTTGAACAAACACAAAGCACAGACCATGTTAAGGGAATTCTAACAATTTGTACAATTAATATGTGAAGATAATGTTGCTTACCCATGCATATCGCAGATGTATCCCATTCCCCAATATCTGAACAGGTAATTGTTTTTTCTTTACGCTGATCAGAGTAGGAAAACCAGTAGCCTGGGTTGCATTTCACCACAATGCTTTCGCTTGGTAAAACATTGTTCTTATTAACACCATAAGTGGTTCCTCTCACTCTCAGCAGTTGACATGTCTTTCCTGGAAATCAAAAAGTTGGATAACAAATGAATATTACCATTACCCAGCCAGCAATAGCCGCAATATTGATGTCTGAGCTTGATGAATCCCTGAGTTAGACAGGCTAACAATGCCTACTCATCTTCTTCAAATTATGTTTCAGACAATTTTAACATAGGTGTGATAGTGTAGTGCATGGTCAGCTCTTCATACTATATAAGGAGATGTATTGTTTCTGGTCAGCAGTTCACACTATGTAAAGGAGATGTATGCTTTCCTTGAGGTCATTTGCAAGGACTGGGAGTTTATGGTGCTACGAGGTCAGAGATGGAAAGAAGCCTGGTGTTGTGGCAGTACAGAGCACAGGAGGTGCTTGACTGTAAAGATGATTATCTGAGGAGTAGCATTTAAACTGTGTATTAGGACAAGGATGGCAGAGTGTGCTCATAACTTTTTGACACTGTTCTACTTTGTAATAAACCCTTTTTAATATACGTGGGACGTGTCATGGTGGTTTTTCCTTTTCCTCAACACATCAAGATCCATTAGATACATGAAGCTAGGGAGTTGTATTTTTTTCTAAGTCACATCATTGCCATTTGTAATATGGCAGTGGACTGTTGATGCTATGTGTGTTTAGGCAACTACTATTGACTGGACAGTATCGTAATACTGGCCTCAATTTGACTGAAAGAGAGTACTTACTTAGACATGTAATCTCTCCGGTCCATTGTCCGTTCTCACAGGTCTTGATGTCTCGTTCAATGATGAACCCTATATTACAAGTGTAACTAACTGTTTCGCCATGCTGGTATTTAGCCTTCTCATCACCAAGGACGACTCCATCAGGGAGCAACGGTGGTTGCCCACACGGTCTAATTTCTATGCAGAGAGAGGGACAAAATGTAATAAGAAGAAGAAGAATTACTCTTTTGATCCAGTGAGGGAAATTTGGTCTCTGCATTTAACCCAATTGTGAACTAGTGAAATACACTCAGCACACAGTGAGGCACACAGTGAGGTGAAGCACACACTAAACCCGATACAGTGAGCTGCCTGAGCAGCGTTCATACTGGTCAGGGTTCGGCAACCCTTCGGTTACAAGTCCGAAGCCCTAACCAGTAGGCCGCGGCTGCCCCTATGGGCTTTAGAATGAGTTACATATGTTGAGGTCACTTCCACTGAAACTGCCTTCCATTTTAGTGGAGCGATGGCTTTTGTGACATCATAAATACATAAAATACATTGAATTGCACCAAATTGTTCCATATTGAAATGTATCATCTATGAAACGTAAAGTAGCCCACATATGTGGATACGTATCGTCTTATATGGGAGAGATGCACACCCCTACCAAAGATACATTTAGAGAAGAGTTAATTTGGTAGATAACAAAGTCGTTTATTAATATTCACTATTAACTATATATTTGTTTGTAATTACTCTTTTACTGAGAGTAGATGAACTGGGGAGATAGAATGCAGTGGAGGAGAGCAAACATTGCAGTTGAGAGGAGAGGAAAGAATGCAGCATAGAGGAGAACTAAGGAGACAGAATGCAGTGGAGAGATGAGCAGAGCACTGGGGAGGAGAGCAGTGCAGAGCAGTGGATAGGAATGGAGACAGAATGTGAGCAGCTGAACAGAGAATAGTAGGAGAACATGTTTGTGGAAGCTGAATAAGCAATGTTTTCAAGTCTTTAATTAATACATGAAATAAAAAGAGGAAATAATCAGGAGATCTCTGCAATCTTTGACATTTCAAAGTAATATTTTTATGTTCATGAGTGAAATATATATATATATAAGAACTGCTTTTTCAATAGAGATGAAACTCACTTTCACACTGAGGTGTTAGACAGGCTATTGCTGTTAGACTGACTACTCTTTTGTCAATAACCTTTTCTATTAATATAAATTATACCAAACATGTTGATGGGACAAGAAGAACAAATCCTAATGTTTGTTAACATATCACAAGTTCCATGAACATCATGGATACAGGCCTGGCGCCAGGATAAAGTGACTGGGGATGCAATTTTTTCATAAAATAAATGCCATTGATTTACCCATACATAGCCTCAGAAAGGCTAAAGCACAACAGCATAAGGCCACTGTGTTAAAATCAGCATACACTGATGCTGATTTTAACACAATATTGATGTCTGAGCTTGATGAATCCTTGAGTTAGACATGCTAACAATGCCTACTCATCTTCTTGAAATTTTGTTTCAGACAATTTTAACATACATTTTAGGTGTGATAGTGTAGTGCATGGTCAGCTGTTCATACGATATCCAACCACTTCACTGACAGCAGAGACACTAGGAGCCTGTGCCAGGGGATATAGACCATCACGGACTATAAACCCCGACCTGTGACAGTGACACCACTCTGCTGAAAAATCTAAATAACTGCTTCGGACGGTTTGAAGCTGACAACAACACGCCTGCACAGATGACCAGGTGTTGTGCCTCTCCCCAGCCAGTGTGAGGAGATCCCTCTCCAGGATCAACGCTCGCAAGGCTGCAGGGCCTGACAACATTCCCGGTCATGTGCTGAAGGCCTGTTTAGAGGAGCTTACAGATGTCCTCACAGACATGTTCAACACCTCCCTGAGCCAAGCTGTTGTCCCCACCTGCTTCAAGAGCACCACCATCATCCTGGTACCGAAGAAGGCCTCTCCATCCTGTTTCAACGACTACTGCCCCGTTGCACTGACCCCCATCATCATGAAGTGCTGCGAGCGGTTGGTCATGCAGCACATCAGATCCATCCTCCCCCCTTCACTGGACCCATACCAGTTTGCATATCGGGCCAACAGTTCAACTGATGATGCAATCTCCACCGTCCTCCACTCAGCACTGACCCACCTGGAGACCAAGGATTCGTATGTGAGGATGCTGTTCCTTGACTTTAGTTCAGCTGTCAACATGATCATCCCTCAGCAGCTGATCAGGAAGGTTGACTGTCTAGGACTGCAGACCTCACTATGTTACTGGTTGTTGTGCAGGCAGTCGGTGTTGGCAGGAACTCATCCAGCACAATCATGCTGAAAACAGGAGCCCCCAAGGATGCATGCTCAGCCCCCTTCTCTTCACCCTGCTGACCCATGACTGCACTCCATCATTCGGCAAGAACCTCTTCGTCATGTTTGCGGACGACACGACTGTGGTGGGGCTCATCAACCACAACAATGAGTCTAACTACAGGGCAGGGGTGCGCCAGCTGGCCGAGTGGTGCAGAGACAACAATCTCACTCTCAACTTGCAGAAGACGAAGGATATTTTTGTCGACTTCTGGAGAGCCTCCACCCAGCACCCCCCACTGATCATCAATGGTGCTGCTGTGGAGAGAGTGAGCAGCACCAAGTTCCTGGGGGTGCATCTCACTGAGGACCTCTCCTGAAGCTGCAACACCGCATCACTGGTCGGCAAAGCTCAGCAGCGCCTCTACTTTCTCCACAAACTTTGGAGAGCGAGAGCACCTGCCCCCATCATGTGCTCCCTCTATTGCGGAACCACCACCTCTGGGAGGAGAATGAGGAGTCTCAAGGAAAGGACCAGCAGATTGAAGGACAGCTTCATCCACCAGGCAGTCAGGATGCTGAACTCCTACTCAGCACTGACCCCCTTCTTTCTCTGCCCTCTGCCAGCACAAACGATGGACATTGACATTGACCCACACCCATTCCCACTCCCACCCACCCCCCCACCCATTCACCCCGGACACCTGAACACAACCCCTCTCCCCAAGAGCCTGGACTTTAACCCCCACCCATTCACCACCACACACCTGCTCACCACCATGCACAGCCCCACCACCATGCACAGCCACTTTATAAGAACACTGTCCATACTGTTTATAACTGTTATATAACTGTCCATACTGTTTATAGCGTTAGTGTTATAGTGTTATTGTTTATATTGTTTTAGTTCTTTGTGTAATGGGTGAGCGTGGGACCCAGTTGCAGCACAAACCAGACGGGAATGAAAGTAATAATTAGTCTTTATTTCTATGTAAATTAATGATCACAGAGAACTGGCAGGATCGGGAATTTGGGATGGGGGGCAGGCGAACGGAGATCAGGAAGGGCGAGGCGGAGATCGGAGTCAGGGACAGGCAGGATTGAGAAACCAGGACAGAAGACAGGCGAGAGGGGATCAGGAAGGGCGAGGAGGAGATCGGAGTCTGAGGCAGGCAGGATCAGGAAACCGGGACATATGGCAGGAGAATTGCTGGAGAGACTTGCATGTGGTAAACAGCGAAGACAATCTGGCACCAGGTGAATAGTGCTGATTTGTAGCCTCCGCTAATTACCTGATGCAGCACAGCTGTGAAGGCAGATGAATGGAGTAGTGGAGTGGGCGTGACAGAACCCCCCCATCAAGGGATGGCTTCTGACGTTCCAAAACTCCAACGCGGAGATGGAGGTGGATGGAGCTCGGAGGAGGGTAATATTCCTCCGAGATGTTGCCATCTACCTGCATGTCCTTGCCTGAGGATGCCTCACTCTCCTCGTCGATGCTTCCAGGTGGCTCAACGGACTGAGGGGCTGTAGACCTCCTACCTGGGTCCTGGGTCGATGCAGTGGTCCTGTACGGTTGGTCGGGTTGACGGCGATGAAAGTCCTTGGACCCAAGCCCTCTTCGCAGGACCTTAGCCCTCCCAGTTGACCAGCTACTGCAGGCCCCTTTCACAACCATGGAACTGAAGGAGCCAATGGATCGTGGAAGCTTCAGCCGGACCGTCGCAGGGTTGATGATCCTTTCGGTCCTGAAAGGCCAGACGAACCTGGGCACCAGCTTCCTGGACTCTCCCCGTAAGGGTAGATCCCGGGAGGACAGTCACACCATTTGGCCTACCAAATGGCGTGGCCATTTGGGGGATCTGGTGCGGTGGTGCTTAGCCGCTGCTGAAAAGCGATCAGCTGAGTGTATGAGAGCGGCTCTTGCTTGATTCCAGGTCCTGCGGCAGCGAGAGATGAAGGCCTGGATTGACGGACAGGAGGCCTCCTTTTCCAGGACTGGAAACAGCGGGGGCTGGAACCCATAGACACACTGAAAGGGAGAGACCTGTGGCAGAGCTAGTTAGAGTATTGTGGGCATATTCAACCCACTGGAGCTGCTGGGTTCTTGGCGACCATACACCGGAGAGCCGTCTCCATCTCCTGGTTCTTCCTCTCTGCCTGGCCATTAGACTGTGGATGAAAACCAGAGGCTGACCGTGGCCCCGACCAATTTGCAAAACTCCCTCCGAAGGATGGACATGACGAGAGGCCATGAATATGGAAAACGTGCTGAAGGACCAATTCAGCCGTTTCCTTGGCAGAGGGCTGTTTGGGCAGCAGCACAAAGTGAGCCATTTTGCTGAACCGATCAACCACGTTCAAGATGGTGGTATTGCCGTGGGATGGCGGCAACCCAGTGTTAAAGTCAAGGGAGATATATGACCACGGGCGGTGGGGTACTGGCACAGGGTGTAGAAGACCAGCAGGAGCCCGATGGGAAAGCTTATGCTGACTACAGACCAGACAGGCCCCCACAAACTCATGGGTGTCCTCCAATGTGGGCCACCAGAATCTCTGCTGAACCACGTCCTTGGTGTGTTGGATCCCTGGGTAGCAGGTTAGGTGGGAGTTGTGAACCCACTGGAGGATGTCTGAGCAGAGAGCAGGGGGGACAAACAGGCGGTCAGGAGAGCAGGCGCTGGGTGCAGAGTGACCTCCTTGGGCGGTTCTTACCTTTTCCTCTTTATCCCAGGTGAGGGGGGCAACCAGGCAGGTGGACTGGAGGATGGTGTCGGAGAAGGCCATAGGCTCCTCTTTCTCAGAAAACTATTAAGAAAGAGCG
This sequence comes from Urophycis tenuis, assembly GCA_036785325.1. Taxonomy (NCBI): domain Eukaryota; kingdom Metazoa; phylum Chordata; class Actinopteri; order Gadiformes; family Phycidae; genus Urophycis; species Urophycis tenuis. The sequence continues at coordinate 13,604,270 of JAXIVH010000003.1, read as the reverse complement.
TCAGGCTTGACATTGCGGGTGCCCGGTCTATAGGAGACGGACATTTTATTTTTTTAATTTAACCTTTATTTATTCAGGAAGAATCCATTGAGATTTAAAATCTCTTTTTCGAGGATGTCCTGGTCAGGAAATACAGATACAAGCAAACATACACGACAAGATCAAGGTAACAAGAGACATCAAACATCAAAAACAAGCAGCACAATTACAGAATTAAGTTAATTGTCACAGGTGCAACTGTTGACTAAAAGTTCTGAGATTGTGTGTTTGAAGCCAGAAAGAGGGATGAGAGAGCCCAATCTCATCCTGGCTTGTAGGTTATTCCACGACCATGGCCCAAAATGAGAGAGGGTCTTTCTCCCTAACTCTGTCCTCATACGGGGGACCTTAAATCGCAGCCAACTATTGGCTCTAAGATTGTGTGTCAATTGGACAGCAATAAACTTAGAGCAGATGTAATGCGGCAGCTTGCCTAAAATAGCTTTGTAAATTAAGATGTACCAGTGCAATACCCTTCGAGTATTAAGCGAAGAAAATCCTATAAGTGTGTATAAAGTGCAATGGTGGGTTCTGAAGGCTGAGCCTGTTATGTATCTCAGAGCAGCATGATAAATGTCCTATAGATACTGTCGCCGTAGTCAAGTTGTGATAAGAATAAGCTATTAACTAGACGCTTACGGGCAGTGACAGAAAAGCAAGATTTAAATGTACAGAAAACTCACAATGAATTTAAGTTTTTTTGACAAGTAGGAGATATGATACTTGAAATTTAAGTCCTTGTCTAGCCAAATGCGAAGATATTTATATGTATCAACTACCTCTAGGATGGTACCATCCAGTGCCATAAATGAGGGCAGGATGACTGTGGAGTTGTGATGGAAGAACATGATTTTGGTTTTATTAGCGTTGAGGACTAACTTGGCATCAAAGAGAGAATGCTGCAAGGAAATAAAATCAGCTTGCAGGTTGGCAAATGCTGCTTCTAAAGAGGAGGCAGAGGTGTAAAGAAAGGTGTCATCAGCATACATATGCAAGGAAGATAATTTCAACTGATCATAGATATTGTTAATATAAAGTAAAAAGAGTAATGGCCCTAAAACTGACCCTTGCGGGACCCACTTATCCAGAGTGATGGGGTCGGATATTACTGTACCAAGACGGACAGACTGGACACGTTCTGTTAGGTAGCTTTTAAACCACATTACCATATTATTACTAAATCCGATATTTTGGATAAGTTTCAGAAGATGACTGTGATCAACATTACCAAAAGCCTTTCTAAGATCAATAAACAAGGCTAAACAGACTTTCTTGCTATCAAATGCTGATTGTACTTCATCAAGGACTTTAAGAGTGGCAGTGATTGTACTATGTCCTGGTCTGAACCCAGACTGTGAAGGGTTGAGTATATTATTGGACTCCAGTAGCTGATGGAGTTGGGTGGACACCAAGGACTCAAATAATTTTGCAAGGGTTGAGAGATTAGAAATGGGTCTGTAATTATTTAAATCTGAGGAATCACCTGATTTCAACAAGGGCGTGACAAAAGCTTGCTTCCATAAAACTGGAAATGCCTTTGTGGAGATGGATAAATTGAAAATATCAGCTACAGTTTTTGCTATGATTGGGGCTGCTGATTTGAGAAGAGATAGATCAAGACCATCTGGCCCTGCAGATTTCTTAAGATCTAACGTTTGTAAAGCATGCAGGACTTCAGATGTTGAGAAGGGGGTAAGGTGAAAGCCAGAGTTTGAGACAGGCACATCCACTGATTCTGCAGATTCAGAGGGAGCAAATGCACTAAGACTAACCTGAGAAGAATCAACGATATGGCCAGCATTTTTGAAGTGGTCATTAAATAGATTGGACATTTAATTTTTTCGCTAGTGAAATTTTTGTGGGAAGCTAGCTGCTGTCTTATTTTGTAGCCCCTTGATGGTTTTCCAAAACTTAGAATGGTTGTTTAAGGCATTGGTTCCCAAACGGTGTGCCGTGAGGCAAGTCCGGGTTTGCCGTGGGATTTTGTGACAACCATACAACATTATTGTAATTAGGCCTGGACAATTAATCAAATTTTCATCGTCATCGCAATGTGAATGTTCGCGATAAACGCATCGCAAAAGCTGGTCTGTAATGCGAAAAGTTCGCCACACACTCTGGCCATCCTTAAAAATATTGTGGTTTGCCATAACCCGACTGACCCTGTCAATTTAGGACCGACCCAAATATTTATTTGTTTCCCTTTTAGTCCGACTGACTTGCCGGTTGTAAACTTGCCTTAAGACCGACCGTGTATTTTTTTTTAACTCTTCAAACAACTCATGCAACTACAATAAAACCCTATTAATTATATTTTAGTAAGTATCGTGTATATAAATTGCCTACATACACAGGCTACGTTCTTTCTTTTATATTCGCTTCATATTCTGTTACTTTGTTAATAAATATTTCATGAATAATATGAGTCTTTGTGACATTTTATTTGGCATTAGTAAATAACTATGCACATTTACAGATATTTTACATGATATGAGTGACAACACGTGTTATAAAGGCTATTTTGCACAATAGGTGTGCCTTGAGATTTTTACTTGTCATTTGGTGTGCCTTGGGCACAAAAAGTTTGGGAACCACTGGTTTAAGGTGTCGGTGGTTAAAGACAGGTAATAGCTGGCTTTACATTTTCTAACATGGACAGTGAATTTACTTCAAAGTTCACGAAAGTGTTGCCAATCTTGTATAGAGTTGTTCTTTCTAGCTAGGGACCATTGCTTATCGCGCTCAAGGAGCAGCTCTGCCAACTCTCTGGTGAACCAAGGATTATGCCTATATTTTATTCTATGTTTTTTGAGAGGGGCATGTTTGTTAATAACTGAGATAAAATTATGGTGGAAAAAGGTCACAGCATCGTCAACTGAAGGAATTAATGATAACTGTTGCCAATTCACCAAGGCTAAATCGTGGAGGAAAGCTTGCTCAGAGAAATGCTTAAAAGAGCGCTTGATGATGATTTTACTCTTTGATTTAGGTATTTCTGACATCTGTGGGCCCACCACTCACAGGAAGAACCGTTGGGGTCGGGTGCATTGTCAGATGGGTGGCAGTGAAGGTCAGGGACCTCGACGGACCAGACCTGGGCAGCAAAGGCTGGCTCTGGGGACGTGGAACGTCACCTCTCTGTGGGGGAAAGAGCCGGAGGTGGTGCGGGAGGCGGAGCGCTACCAGTTAGATCTGGTGGGGCTCTCCTCTACGCACAGTCTCAGTTCTGGAACCGTACTCCTGGATAGGGGTTGGACGCTATTCTTCTCTGGAGTTGCCCAAGGTGCGAGGCGCCGGGCGGGTGTGGGGATACTCACAAGCCCCCGGCTGAGCGCCTCTATGTTGGAGTTTACCCCGGTGGACGAGAGGGTCGCCTCCCTACGCCTACGGGTTATGGGGGGGAAAACTCTGACTGTTGTTTGTGCGTATGCACCGAACAGCAGCTCGGAGTATTCGGCCTTCTTGGAGACCCTGAATGGAGTCCTGCAGGGGGCTCCAGTAGGGGACTCCATAGTTCTGCTGGGGGACTTCAACGCGCATGTGGGCAATGATGGAGACACCTGGAGAGGCGTGATTGGGAGGAACGGCCTCCCGGATCTAAACCCGAGTGGTCGTCTGTTATTGGACTTCTGTGCTAGTCATGGATTGTCCATAACAAACACCATGTTCGAACATAAGGTTGCTCATAAGTGTACATGGTACCAGAGTACCTTAGGTCAAAGGTCGATGATCGATTTTGTAATCGTATCATCAGATCTGAGGCCGCATGTTTCGGACACTCGGGTGAAGAGAGGGGCGGAGCTGTCAACCGATCACCATCTGGTGGTGAGTTGGGTCAGGGGGTGGGGGAAGACTCGGGACAGACCTGGTAAGCCCAAACGGGTAGTGCGGGTGAACTGGGAACGTCTGGAGGAGGCCCCTGTCCGAGAGACCTTCAACTCACACCTCCGGCGGAGCTTTTCTGGCATCCCTGTGGAGGTTGGGGACATTGAACCTCAGTGGTCGATGTTCAAAGCCTCCATTGCTGAAGCTGCAGTGGGAGGCTGCGGCCTCAAGGTCTTGGGTGCATCAAGGGGCGGTAACCCTCGAACACCGTGGTGGACAGCGGTGGTCAGGGAAGCCGTCCGACTGAAGAAGGAGTCCTTCCGGGATATGTTATCCCGGGGGACTCCGGAGGCAGTTGCAGTGTACCGAAGTGCCCGGAGGGCGGCGGCCTCTGCTGTGGCAGAGGCAAAGCAGCGGGTGTGGGAGGAGTTTGGAGAAGCCATGGAGAAGGACTTTCGGTCGGCGCCAAAGTGCTTCTGGCGTACTGTCCGACACCTCAGGAGGGGGAAACGGGGAACCATCCAAGCTGTTTACAGCAAGGATGGAACGCTGTTGACCTCAACTGAGGAGGTAATCGGGCGGTGGAAGGAGCATTTTGAGGAATTCCTGAACCCGACTAACTCTTTGGTAGAGGCAGAGCTGGAAGCTGATGGGGGATCATCGTCAATTTCCCTGGTGGAAGTCACTGAGGTAGTCAAACAACTCCGCAGTGGCAAAGCCCCGGGGGTTGATGAGATCCGTCCTGAAATGTTGAAGGCTTTGGGTGTGGAGGGCCTGTCGTGGATGACACGGCTCTTCAACATCGCGTGGAGGTCGGGAACAGTGCCGAGGGAGTGGCAGACGGGGGTGGTGGTCCCCCTGTTCAAAAAGGGGGACCAGAGAGTGTGTGCCAATTACAGGGGCATCACACTTCTCAGCCTCCCTGGTAAAGTCTACTCCAAGGTGCTGGAAAGGAGGGTTCGGCCGATAGTCGAACCTCAGATTGAGGAGGAACAATGCGGATTCCGTTCTGGTCGTGGAACAACGGACCAGCTCTTCACTCTGTGGCAGGAAGAGAATCACTGCCTTCCCTGCCCAGAGGAAAGGGGTGGGGCTAGGAAGTCATTAAAGCCACCTGGGAAATTGTGAAAAAACACTCTCAGGTAGACAAAGGACAGCATGGACTAGGAGGAAGTGAGAGACAGAGCAAAAAAGAATCCTACTGTTCTGTGGAGGAAAGGTTACATTAAGAAGGACTAATGCTACCCCGGAGTGTGTAAAACCTTGTATGGATGTCGTGTTACCTGGTACTCGGAGCATTAACCTACCTGGACTCAACCCCCTCTGCAGCTAAGTGATCTCGGCCTGTACTCTCCAAGCTTCCTCATCCCTCTCAGCCTGTCTTCCACCTGTTACCACCCTCCCTCGCCCTATTCCCTGTCCCTTTGGTTACTCCATAAACCCCTGCATTGCATACATACATACATACAAACATACTGTAAGACTGAACTGGACTTTTGGACTCTTTTTACATCTCTAGAAACACACACACATACATACACACACACACACACACACACACACACACACACACACACTTTCATAAACCCTTCCACAAATTCAACCAACCTGGACTACAAAAGGAACTGAACTCCAACTACCACCATTCCTTCATTGTTTTGATGATGAATGCGCTTTTGGTTAATTAAGAATATAAATGTTGGGATGTGAAATTGAATTCATTATTGTTTTTCTATTAAGATGAGTTATTGTCCTGTTACCTTTGTTCCGTTATTTTCCTACCTTTAACCTTTTATTTCCATACCTTTTGTCGATCCGTGTTTTGTGGGTTGATTACCTTTTGTGGCAAGGGCTTTGAGCTAGCTGGATTTTGTGAATAGATGTCTCTGGTTTATCTTTTTTTTTGTGTTTGAAAAATAAATGGCAGGCTGTCTTGTGCCCCTGCCTGGCGCCCAACTTAATCCTATTGAGCATCTTTTTCTAGCCCTCCGCTACAACTCTTGCAAGAATCCTGGAGGGGGCCTGGGAGTATGCCCATCCGGTCTGTGTTTTGTAGATCTGGAGAAGGCGTACGACCGGGTTCCCCGGGAGATATTGTGGGAGGTGCTACGGGAGTATGGAGTGAGGCGGGCACTTCTCAGGGCCATCCAATCTCTGTACACCCAAAGCGAGAGTTGTGTCCGGGTTCTCGGCAGTAAGTCGGACTCATTTCCGGTGGGGGTTGGCCTCCGCCAGGGCTGCGCTTTATCACCAATCCTGTTTGTGGTCTTCATGGACAGGATATCGAGGCGTAGTCGGGGGGAGGAGAGGTTGCAGGTCGGTGGGCTAGGGATCTCATCGCTGCTTTTTGCAGATGATGTGGTCCTGATGGAATCATCGGCCTGTGACCTTCAGCACTCACTGGATCGGTTCGCAGCCGAGTGTGAAGCGGTTGGAATGAGGATCAGTACCTCTAAATCTGAGGCCATGGCTCTCAGCAGGAAACCGGTGGATTGCCTACTCCGGGTAGGGAATGAGTCCTTACCCCAAGTGAAGGAGTTTAAGTACCTCGGGGTCTTGTTCACGAGTGAGGGGAGGATGGAGCAAGAGATGGGCCGGAGAATCGGAGCAGCGGGGGCGGTTTTGCATTCGCTCTACCGCACCGTTGTGACGAAGAGGGAGCTGAGCCAGAAGGCGAAGCTCTCGATCTTCCGGTCTATCTTTGTTCCTACTCTCACCTATGGTCATGAAGGTTGGGTCATGACCGAAAGAACGAGATCGCGGGTACAAGCGGCCGAAATGGGTTTTCTCAGGAGGGTGGCGGGCGTCTCCCTTAGAGATAGGGTGAGGAGCTCAGTCATCCGGGAGAGACTCGGAGTAGAGCCGCTGCTCCTTTGCGTGGAAAGGAGCCAGTTGAGGTGGTTCGGGCATCTGATAAGGATGCCCCCCGGGCGCCTCCCTATGGAGGTGTTCCGGGCACAACCAGCTGGGAGGAAACCACGGGGAAGACCCAGGACGAGGTGGAGAGATTATATCTTCACACTGGCCTGGGAACGCCTCGGGATCCCCCAGTCAGAGCTGGCTGATGTGGCCCGGGAAAGGGAAGTGTGGGGTTCCTTGCTCGAGCTGTTGCCCCCGCGACCCGACCCCGGATAAGCGGTAGAAGATGAGTGAGTGAGTGAGTATTTCTGACACATGCAATGCAGCAGTGATCGCTGATGTCGTTTGGAAAAACACCTGTAGACATATATTTATGGGGCACATTAGTCAGAATGATATCAATAATAGTGCCTTTATTGGGAGTAACTGGGTTCATTCTAGTGGGGGTGAGTCATGCCTGTAAACTGAGTGAGATTTAGTGAGTCACAGGATTGCTTTAAATTTGAGGAATTCTCACTCAGCCAGTCTAAATTCAAATCACCCATTAGGATCAACTCATGGGGCAAATATTTGGAAAGGAGATCAGATAGGTTGGAGATACAATCAGTAGATGCTGAGGGTGGTCGGTAACAACCAATTACAGTAATAGGTGATTGAGCCACTAATATTTCTACCACCAGAAATTCAAACTGTCTAGGGATCGATATGGAATGTAGCAAAGATCCCTGTAAATGCTCAGAAATGTACATGAGAACACCACCAGCCCTGCCTTTTGGGTCAGTTCGGAAAATATTGTAAACGGTGATATGAATAACATTGTCAGGAACAGCTGGTTTAAGCCAGGATTCAGATACAATTACTATATCAGGTTTGGCAGTCAAAAAACAAAATTTGAATATATCAATTTTAGGAACTAGGCTCTTAGCATTAAAGTGTAAGAAACCAAGTCCATGTCTATTTCTAAAATCTTCAGGAGTAGAAAGATGCTGTAGATTGTTGACCATAGGAGGCTCTGGGACTGAGTTGCTATCTAATGGCTCAGCAGAGCTGAGAACTGGAGGGATGGTAGTTGATGGGTGAGTTATGACACAGGAAGAAGATCTGATTGGAATTAAGTTAAGTGAATTACTATGATTAGCAAACAGAACGTATGATCGATATGGTCTAGTTGTCACTCTCACTGGGATGTTATTGGGTGTAATGAGGCTATTGCACAGGTAGGGGGAGCTGCACATGGTTACAGCTAGTGGGAGTGCACTGTACCTATTGCACCGGTAGGGGGAGCTACACAGGGTTATAGCTAGTCAAGGGTCACATGAGCGGAGGGTCAGCTCAATGTTCGAAGCTAGGAGGCTGGAGCCTTCTAGGTTTGGGTGTAAGCTATCACTTCGAAAAAAGTGTGGTCTGTTTGAAAATGTATTGAAGTTGTCCACGAAAGGGATGCTCTTACGGATACCAGTTTTGGATCACCCTACCGCTTGGATCGGGATAGCGAGGTGACAAACAAACCCCAGGGAGGAGGTGTATGCCTCTATATCAACCAAAAGTACTGTTCTGCTGTTACTGTGAGAGAACGCATCTGTTCTCCTGATGTGGAACTTTTATCCGTGTCGCTGCGCCCTTTTTATCTGCCCCGTGAGTTTCCCCAGATATTCATCACCGTTATATATATTCACCCTGGAGCACATGCCCCCTCTGCTGGTAAAACTGTGTATGACGTGGGTTAAAGGCTGCAGTCTATATCCCCTGAATCACCGTCCTTTATACTGGGTGACTTTAATCATGTTTCCCTAAAGAAGACGATCCCTAACTTTCACCAATACGTTACCTGTCCTACCAGACGGGAAAAGACGCTTGATCAATGTTATGGATCTGTGAAGGATGCATACAAGTCTGTCCCACTACCCCCACTGGGCCGTGGAGACCACAACCTTGTCCACCTCATGCCCACATATAAAACTGTCCTGAAGAGGGAAAAGACCCACACTAAGTACATTAAGGACTGGAATGAAGAGTCTGAACAATGTCTAAAAGCCTGTTTTGACTGTACTGATTGGGACGTGTTCACAGATGCCTGTGGAGATGATCTAGATCAGTTAGCTGATGTAACATGTGCATATGTAGCTTTCTGTAGAGACATGATTATTCCATGTAAAAAGGTTAAAATATATTCAAATAACAAGCCATGGGTCACAAAATCCGTGAAAGCCTGCATACATGCTAAGAGACACGCTTTCAAACATGGGACTGCTTCTGAACTGTATACAGCTACAAAGGACTTGAAAGTTGAAATCCTCAGAGCTAAACGGGAGTACAAAACAATTTTGGAAAACAACATGGTTGCTAATAATCTGGGCTCAGCCTGGACAAGTATGAAATCTATTGCAGGTATTATTAACTCAAAGAATGTAAAAAACATTACTTTAGAACATTTTTATTCAGATTCTGATCTCGCTAATGCTCTTAATACCTTCTTCTGTCGTTTTGATATCTATGATTTTAGCACAGAAATACAGGAACTTGGTTGTAACCTTGTTGATCAGAATCATTTTGAATTAGGTAAGGACACAGTTGAAAAGGCTTTATGGTCCACTAACATGAACAAGAGTTGTGGTCCTGACAATATCTGTGGCAAACTGCTTAAATTATGTTCCAAGGAGTTGTGCACAATTTTTCATTACATTCTTAATAAGTCATTAAAAACCCAGCATGTTCCAAAATGTTGGAAAGATGCCGTTATCGTTCCAGTACCCAAAACAAGGTGCCCCAAGGTAGAGAATGATTTTAGGCCTATCGCTCTGACCTCACTTGTTATAAAAACTTTTGAAAAATTGATACGAAATGCAATTTTAAGTGAGACTATAGACCAATTGCAGTTTGCCTATAAGCCAAATAGAGGCGTTGAAGATGCAATTGTATCTCTCAAACATGCTTTTTAAACATTTGGAAGCAAAAGGAGCACATGCTCAAATCCTATTTATTGATTTCTCCTCCGCTTTTAATACCATTCAACCACATATTTTAATAAAAATACTTTTAGACCAATTTAATTTGAGCAAAAACCTTGTGGGCTGGGTGCTACATTTTTTAACAGACAGGACTCAAAGAGTGCGGGTCAATAGAGTACTGTCCGACCAGATTTGTACCTCCACCGGCTCTCCTCAAGGTTGTGTTCTTTCCCCTCTTCTGTTTATCCTCTATACAAATATGTGCCGTAGTAGCAGGGAGGATAGATTCATTTTCAAGTATGCAGATGACTCCGCTATTGTCAGCTTGCTCAGGGACAATGAAGCAGACCATGGTCCAATTGTCCAGGAATTCGTGGATTGGTGTGAGCAATCCTTTCTTCAACTAAACATATAAAAACCAAAAAAACATGCATGTTGACTTCAGGAGACACAGCAATGATAAGGAACCAATCAGCATAAATGGCCAGGCAGTGGAATGTGTTGACGACTATAAATATCTTGGCACCATTATAGACAGTAAACTTACTTTTGTGGCAAACTGTGAGGCTCTATAAAAAGGCTAACCAGCGCTTACACTGCCTAAGGAAGTTGTCATCATTCCACATTGATAAAAAGCTGCTCAGTATGTTCTACAGATGTTTTATTGAATCCGTCATCTCTTTCAGCCTAGTGAGCTGGTTTGGCAACCTGCCACTAAAGAATAAAACATCTCTCAATCAAATAGTTAGGTGGGCCAGTAAGCTGATTGGTGAAACCCAACTCAACCCAGAATCCCTTTTCAATGGGCAATTACAGAGAATAGCTGGAGCCATTCTAAATGATCCATCACATCCACTACACAGTGAATTCCAACTTCTGCCCTCAGGCCGTAGGTATAAAGTGCCTTCCTGCAAGACTAAACGGTTCAAGTGTAGCTTTGTCCCATCCGCCATCAGGGCACTGAACGGCTCATGATTTCCTTTCCCCTTTTATGCATTTATTTATTCAATCTGTTTTGATTATAGCACTTGTCTTGCTTTTATGTGTGTTTTTTATCCATTGTTTGTATCTGTCTGTTAATGTCCTGTGGCACTGTGAGCTTTTTGTTTTTTGTTTGTTTTTTGTGCGTTTTTGTCTGTGAGATCATGTTTTTGCCTGCAAACAAATATACCTTCGGGTACTAATAAAGTCACCTTACCTTTACCTTACCTTACAGAAGCCCTTCAACCAGCTGTGGAGCTGACGGAGACGACTGTATTTCACGTCGCCGAAGCAGGGAGAGGGCAGTGGACCAGAAAGAATCAGCTGTTTTCCAGTGTCCAGCAGCGTATCCACAAGGCGTGTGAAATCCTCTTTGAGGGCCTCTGACTGCTGGGTCTTAATGTCATTCACTCCTGCCTCCAGAACCAGGACAGAGGCAGCCTTGTACTGTGCCCTTAGGTGTAGAGCAGCTGTTTTGATGTTGTTTACTGAGGCACCTGGATGACAGAAAGTCCTGCCGTTGCGCACCGCCACATGCCTGACCAGCGATGTGCCGATCACCAGCAGAGTGGGAGTGCACAGAAGACCTCCGTGGGGACTCCCGGAGATGTGGATACGATGGTGGAGATCCTTGAGAAGTTATCTGCTGTGGTGGCTGGGAGACAGTGAGGGACGAGCGATGTGACAAGCCACAGAACTTATGAGGAGCAGGAGTGAACACAGGGATGGATCGCCTGCGATTTTTACTTTGGGGGAAGCGCCCAGGTGCAGATGGTGAAGAGACCCGTGACCCGGCACCCAGGGGGGGGAAGTCAGCCACGCCGAGAACGTCATATTTATTGTTGAGTTGGATGTTAAAATGGGGGGGGGCTTCCAGGTGCGTAAGGGCTGCTTCTCCCTTTTTTGGCGACCACTCAAACCCAATGCTCCGGATGAGCAGGTGTGGAGCTGACAGCGGCTTTAGGCTTCGCTCCGAGCCGTGCCCAGGTGTCATCGGGAGCAGTGCCTGGCGAAGGGGGGGCGTCAGCAGCCGAATGGCGAGCGATGTCAGCGGGCTCATCCAGTGACGCAGCTCCGACCTCGCTGACAGCAGGGGATTGGGTGATGGACTCGGACATCTGGGAGTCGGGTTGTGCAGGGCCGTAGATGATGGTATCCATAAGGTTCTCCGCCGCCTGGATCTGGTGAAGTGAGAATATCCTTTTCTCCAGCTCGGATATCTTGTCGGCGAGGCGGATATAGCTGAGACAACCATGGTGAGCCGGGGAGGTAAGTGGAGCCATTTCTGTACGGTGATGGAAGCTGGGGAGAGAAACAGCTGGTAGCTGGGCCTGGTGGTAGCTGGTTGCTGGACCTGATGATGGCTAGTAGCTGGGCCTGGTGGTAGCTGGTTGCTGAGCCTGGAGTTAGCAGATAGCTGGGCCTCGTGATAGCTGGTAGCTGTTGGAAGCTGAGCGCTCATGTTGGCACGGAAACAATTACAATCTGAAGAGCTTGAGGTTCTCCACACTGTTGTGGGTTTCTCTGCAGACCAGTCATCTGTATAGACACGCTATCATACATGTGGACGCGCACACATGATCATTGGATCAGTGTTGCCATGCATGTGGAGCCAATGAGGTGGAGGTCTGGTGTAAGGCCTCTGAACACTGCAGTGAGGGAGCCCTCCTTGCTGCTGAGGAAGAGGAATCCTCTGGATGTCCCGTTGTTGAGCCAGCTCCTCATTGATGATGTTGATATCGGCGCCTGAGTCGATAAAGACGGCAAGGGTGTGAGACCCCTCAGGCAGGATCAGACGGGCCTGGCACAGAGGACATGTGTCGGGGGAGTGATTCGTGGTATGACTTACTGATGGTCCCCCTTCTTAAAGGCGAGTCCCACCTATTAACGGGCAACTGGAAACAACATGTCCCGCCTGACCACAGTACAAGCAAAGTTTACCTTGATGGCGACATTCCCATTCCTCTGTTGTAATGCTGGTGCGACCCATCTGCATGGATTCGACTTCCTCACCGGTGACCATCATGGAATTGGGACCCCACAAGGACACACCGAACACCCTCTGGAGTTCCGCGGCGAAGGCCTGAAATGATGAACAGGCTGGGGTGCGATGTTCCCACTCGGCCATTCCCCAGAGACGGGCTCTTCCCATCAGGTGAGTGATCGTGTAAGCCACCCTTGCTTCCTCCGAAGTAAATGTGTGGGGTTGCAGAGCTAAAATAATGGAACAGTTCGTTAGGTATGGGCTGCAGCCCTCCGGGTCTCCCGCATACAACTCAGGGATTCCCACCTGGGGCTCCGGCAGAGACAGGGGAGGTGAGGAGGTGGAAGCTGGAGGCATCAGGGCCAGAGAGGGTGCCACCAGAATGGCTTGAGTGAGAGCTGCGGTCAGTTGTCCCATCTGAGCAGTGAGCACAGCCAAGGTTTGGTTGTGGTTGACCGTGGTATGCCTCATTTCGTCTTGCAGGACAGAGAGTCTGATATCTTGGTTGCTGGAGAGCCTGCTCAATGATCTCCAGCCGACTCTGGGGGGGGGGGGGAGTTGAGTGCACTGGGTCCATGGTTGGCCAGATTGTACTGTAACGGCTGGGCGTAGGACCCAATTGCAGCACGAACCAGATGGGAATGAAAGTAATAATTAGTCTTTATTTCTATGTAAAACTGTATGTAGAACTGGCGGGATAGGGAATCTCGGACGGGGGCAGGTGAATGGAGATCAGGAAGGGTGAGGCGGAAATCGGAGTCAGGCATAGGCAGGATCGGGAAACCGAGACAAAAGACAGGCGAGCGGGGATCATGAAGGGCCGATGCAGAGATTGGAGTCGGGGACAGGCAGTATCGGGAAACCGGGACATATGGCAGGAGTATTGCTGGAGAGACTTGCATGCGGTAAACAGCGAAGACAATCTGGCACCAGGTGAATAGTGGATGGCTTATTTGTAGCCTCCACTAATTACCTGATGGGGCACAGCCGTGAAGGCAGATGAATGGAGAAGTGGAGTGGGCGTGGCAGACAGACCGTGACACTTTGTGTATTTCAGCTCTGTCTTCTGTTGAGTCCTTGTCCGAGTCTTGAGTCGTTGATGTTAGTCGTCGATCGCCTATTCCTGTTTCCCTGTCCATACCCGTCTTTGTAAGCACCATTAAAATCACGTCAAGCTATTTGTGGCTGCGACTACTCTGGGACAACCTCCACCGCTAACCATGACATTCTCCTGTTAGAAAAGCCTAATTAAGTCAAAATAAGTAAGATTGGTGTACAAATCACTACACTTTCCATGGGTGCCACTGTTGTTTTTGTTATTCTGGAGGCTGCAGCGCTTTTTACTTTAATCATGAGCAAACATTTGTTTTGTAAGTTGGTTCTTACCTTGGCCCGCCACTACCGCAAATGAGTACATCCACATTAAAATAACACAACTCTTAGTCAATGCAGGCATTTTATCGGCATTAAAAAACAACTTGGAAACGTAGAAACACCACGGCAGGTAGTACATTCTGGAGGGAAACCCAAAAGTAATCTCCTTTTTAAGTTTTCTCTGAGGGCCATGCGGGATTGGGGGTTTATGTGATCCTGCTTCCAGTAAAGTCAGAGACCTTGGTGAATAAATAAACAACACAAACATGTGTTATCTCTGCAACATCACCCCAAAGCCAAAGTGACAAGTGTCTCCAGGTAATCATTGACACCGATCAATAAAGCAAACTGGCTGGCTCTGTCAACACCAGAGATTTAGAGAAGTCAGGACCCAGACATGAAGGTAAGAAGGAGCGTATCAGCATCTTGTGGAGACATCCTTGATGTATGTAGCTGTGTGAGTGTCCATGGCGCTGCAGAGTGTGTGGGTGGTGTTGGGATGAGATGCTGCGGGTCGTGGCTTGCTGGTCACTTGAAGTAATTGACTTTAGTGTCTCCTCCCCCTCGTAGCAATGTGTGTCTTGCCATGGTTTCCCAATGTAGGTACATGTTGTACCATGATGTGGTGTCTGTGACACACACTCACACATTGAAATCCAATAATACAATCCAATTTGTATTATTGCAGTTGTATTGTAATCAATGCTATGTGTGATCAGGCAACAACTGTTGGACAGTATTGTCATTTTGGCCTCAATTTGACTGAAATAAACTACTTAGACATGTATTCTCTCCGGTCCATTGTCCCTTCTCACAGGTCTTGATGTCTCCTTCAATGATGAACCCTATTTGACAAGTGTATCTAAATGTTTCTCCATGCTGGTATTTAGCTTTCATAACACCAAGGATGTCTCCGTCAGGAAGCAACGGTGTTTGCCCACATGATCTTGGGTAATCGTCGTCTCTAGTTTCTATGCATAGAGAGGGACAACATGTAATAGGCTTTAGAGTGAGTTATGTTGAGGTCACTTCCACTGAAACTGCCTTCCATTTTAGTGGAGCGATGCCCTTTGCGACTTTGTAAATACGGAAAATATGTGGAATTGCACCGAATTGTTCCATATTGAAATGTATCATCCATGAAACGTATCGTAGCCCACGTATATGGATAAGTATCGTCTTATATGGGAGAGATGCACACCCCTAGTAAAGATACATTTAGAGAAGAGTTCATTTGGTTTATTAATATTCACTAGTACCTATATATTGGTTTGTAATTTGTCTTTAACTGAGATTAAACGAACTGCTGAATGCAGTGGAGGAGGGGAAACACTGCAGTTGAGAGGAGAGGTAACAATGCAGCGTAGAGGAGAACTAAGGAGACAGAATGCAGTGGAGAGATGAGCAGAGCACTGGGGAGGAGAGCAGTGCAGAGCAGTGGAGAGGAATGGGGACAGAATGAGAGCTGCTGAGCAGAACATAGTAGGAGAACATGTTTGTGGCAGCTGAATAAGCAATGTTATCAAGTCTGTAATTCAGTCATTTACTAAACCGCTTATCCTCTAGAGGGTAGCGGGGGGGGGGGGGGGGGGGGCGAGGTACACCCTGGACAGGTCGCCAGCCTATCACAGGGCTAACATATAGCAACAAACAACCATTCACACTCACATACACACCTATTTAGAGACACCAATTAACCTAATCCCCAACCTGCATGTTTTTGGTCTGTGGGAGGAAGCACCCGGAGAGAACCCACGCAAGCACGGGGAGAACATGCAAACTCCACACAGAAAGGTCCCAGGTCCCAGGTGGATTCAAACCCAGGACCCTCTTGCTGTGAGGCGACAGTGCTAACCACTGCACCACCGTGCCGCCCTAAGTCTGTAATTAATAAACTAAATAAAAAGAGGAAATAATCAGGAGATCTCTGCAATTTTTGAAAGCTGATGTATCAATTTATGTATATTTTTTAAGTAGCTATCATGGTCACAAGTAAAATCAATAAGAAAAAACTCAAGCATTCAGCTCTTGATTTAAAGAGAGTGTATTACATTATTTTGCAGGACATGGAATTCACTTGACCAGCATTTATTTGTTTGCTTATCAAAAAAAAGAGAAAAGAATCATTGAATGTAAAATCTGCTTTGGTGATTATCACGTTTCCTCTGTAATAATCACTAATACACTGAAAAAAATGTTTTGTTGAACGAACTTAATTTTATTTCGTCAAGTTTTTGCACGACATAATTTTATCTGAAGCTAGATATAGTATTTATGTTGACTCAACTAATCATTTTTAAGTAAATTCAAATAAATTATATTAGTAATTTTACCTCAATTACTTTGAGTACATTTCACTTAAATTTCCTTAGCAAGTCCAATTAAACCCATGTTGAATGTACTTAAATAAATTATGTATGCTTTTTCAATTTTTTGTGCTCTTTAAAACCAATTAAATTGTTTAAAATTAAACCTTTTAATTCAGTTGATTCTAATTAAATGTTTTACCTATAATTAGTTCAACTTTTAATACATTTAACACTGAGCATCATACACCACACAGAACCACAAAATGTGTTCAGACAAGTTTTAATATGATAAACATTGTTTACATTGTAACATCTCACATCAGAGCAGTCTAATGACCTAATAATCTTTTCATAAGATGAACACCTCTAAAGTTCTAAAGTGCAACTGTAAGTGCAGAGATAGCAAACACTATTTTTAACAGACACATGCATATGTTTGTAAAAAAAAGAAAAAAAGCTCTGATTCTGTAAACGACCATTAAGAAAGAAGACACTCTGATACATTGTGGGTGGAGTCTCCTGATCACAGAGAAGACAGGAGGCAACTTTTGCTCTCAACATGTACAATGTGTCTTATAAGACAAGAACCTGGAAAATGCAAAGTGCATAAACCACAATACTTGTTTTAACTTTAACCTTTATCTTTTAAAAGCCACTACTAAAGAGATAAAACACGGGAAAGACCCCACTTCTGCATCACTGCACCGAAACGGTGCAGCGATGCAGAAGTGGGGTCTCACAGACAGTTCCCACTGCGAGTGTGGAGATCCATCACAGACTGTTGAGCATGTGATGACCAGCTGTCCTGTGTACCGGCCACCGAATGGTGATCGTGGCCTAAGTGACCTAGACAATGACACACTGGACTGGCTTGCTGCAACGGAGCTAAAGGTCTAAGGACATACGACAGAAGAAGGGAAAGCTGCAGTTGCAATAAAGAAACCCGCTGTTCAGATTCTGTCAACTATAATTATAACCACAACCATTAGGATGGAATGAACAACATAAAGTGACACATTTGTTCTGATCAGAGACTAGGCAGCACACTAGTTCTCTCCCTTTTACAAGTAAAGCCGTGGCTACCCTTTCTAGAGGTACTTGTAGCTTTTTCACAAAACATACCTATACCTTCAATTGAGAACATAACTAGGAGAAAAAAAAGTTTTGGCAACATTCAAACCCAAACCATACCAGAGTCGCCCATGTCTGGGAAACAAACACATGTTGCCTGACTCTGAGATCACAACATTATGCAAAGGTTCACCGAAGAACAGATATAATAAAAGATTAAGAATAATTCAAATAATATCCTGTCACTCTGTTGAATATTGGCCTGGAGCAGACAAGACAGGTGATCCTTCATTACAGCCATAACACACAGAAGAAGCAGTAAGTTAGTGTGTTGGGTGTAATGTCCTCACCACTGGCTGTGTGAATACTTCAATCCTGAACACAAACATTTTCTCATCTTCGTGGAACACTTGCTGCAGTTGCATTTGAGATCACACTACTATCCCTTCACAATTAACAGAATAAACAAACAACCACATCATGTCATTCCAAGTATGGCTGAAGAATTCCTACAGTCCAACACTGACTTTGTTCTTTAGGCCAAGGACTCTGGGGGAGAGCTTTTCCCCATCCATCTGCATAAGTACTTTTTGAATGAATTCGTAATAGTGTCTCAGTTCTTTGGGGTAGGCCAGGTTCAGTGCGTAGATCACTCCAAGCATCACTGCACAGGCCTGGGCTTCAGATCCAATGTTGTCCAGGATGATCACTCCTTCAACAAAAATTCCAATGTCATTATAATGTCCAGGATCTCCATTCTCCTTGCTGATGACATAAATGCCCATGGTGCACCTCTGCATGCCTGTCTGGATGTCATTTCCTTGGATGTCCTGCATATTTTAAGTAAACAGGAGAAAAGGGAAACATTTGAATACTTTGTCCACACAAGCTACATTTGTGCATCAAGTTGTTTTATGGGTATTATGTGATGTGCTTTGACTCCATGCTGGGATCTATCATATACTGTAAGCGACACAAATAAAACATTTTACCATATTGACTTGAACAGGTAAAGCAGCACTAGAAGCATCACTACATGTCAAGTAATCTATTATAGTGCACTGTAACAGTAAATGATTATTTTACACTCACTAGACACCTCTGTCAGATATGAAAGACCCAGTGGCAAGCCACAGCTAGGCAACTACTTTAGAATCTTTGAGCAGGTTTAGATTACAAGTTACATTCAGAAGTGACAAAAAGCAAATATACTAACTTACCATATACTCATGGATAAGATGTCCATCATCCTCACCAAGGTAGAGGCAAAGTGCCCTGAGGACTGCTGCCCTTTTTGAATGAACATCACTTGTAGCCTGTGTGAAAAGATTCCACTGATTAAAAACATTTCCAGACACTTGAACAATTACAGAAATATCAGCCTTTGGTTATACTGTAAATCACCTTATTCCTTTTACAAAAATAATAGTGATGTGTGTGTGGTGGATCGCATGGGCGGAGCCCTGCGTAACACTCAAGGCACGCACAGCCAATGGCTTGGCATAGTCGTGCTATAAAAACAGGACGCAATGTTTGTTGTGGATGACGCCTCAATCCTGTTCCTCGCACTTCCGGCTACGTCCCGTCGACCTGCTTCTTGCACTCAACCTGTCGCTGGCATTACTTGGTGCTGTTCGGTGGTTTGTGCCGGTCGAACGCTCGCATTCCGTTCTGTCGAGGTGATTTCCCGAACAGAAGAACTAGCTAGAGCCAGCGAGCTTCTAATCTGAGAGGGAAACGGCTGATTGCCTGATACCGTGGTCTTGGGGCTTGCGACCACTGCTGTTTTTGCCACGCTCTATCTTCGCGACAAACACTTCCACTGTTTGACACGCTGACCGTGAAGACGCCGACAACTCATCTTAAAGGGGCTAAGTGCCTTGTCTTGTGTCTGTGTATCTGATGTGAATGCGTGTGTAAATGCGTTACGTGTGCATATAGTGTTTGTGTGGGTTCATTTGTTTTTGTGTGTGTGGTTTTCAATTGCGTCGCGTTTGTTTAATTGTTTGTTTTGGTTTCTGTGTTAAAGACTGGTGGGAGGCTTTTGTACTGCTGTGGATCATCAATGATCCTTGTAGTGTGTCTACCACACGTGTTTATTTTGGGTTGGATTTGCTATTTCTGTTTGTTTTGTTAATCACTGGTGGGAGGCTTTTTGTGCTGCTGTGGATCATCAGTGATCCTTGTCTACCAAAAGTTTTGGTTTTGATTTGTTATTTTCTTTTGTTTAAACATTGGTGGGAGGCCATTTGATATACTGCTGCGGATCACCATTGATCCTTATGGCTGGCCAACCACACCTTATTGCAATTGTGTTTTGTTGATTTGTGTGTAGGTGAGTAACCCTCGCCCACCTACCCATTCCCTTATTTTCCTGTTTGCCTCCAGGTGCTGAGAGCTCAAGGCAGGGAAGACGGTCTCATCCTCCAGGTGGTGGTGTTCCCCCCCCCCCCTTACTGTGTGGTGTGCTCACGTGTGCATCTTGAACTAGTGTTGCCCTTGGCCTTTGTTTTGCTGTGTGTGTGAACACGTGTGAGAGAACTTCTTGGGACTCCCTTCCTCTTGACTTGTGGTAACCCGTCCCCCTGCCGGTAAGCCTCAGCCCTGCGGCTCACTATCTTCCCTTCTTCCGTATGGCATGAGTGAGAAGTGCCTTGTCTATTGTTTATAAAAAGATCTTTCTATTGTTTAATAAATCGTTATTGGAACCACGTCTCTGTTGCGGTTAGTAGCGAGCTCGCGGGCTTCAAGTCAAATTCTGGAGTGACCTAAATATTTCTCTAGGTGCAATTCCTAGAGTGGCGTAGTCTGGCACTATATAGCTACCACTACAATCTGGCGTAGTTTCGGCAGGATATACTTCCTAAGTAACCAAGACGTGTGTTCCAATATTTTGATCACATTTTTAGTTTTGTTTTTTTGTTTTGATTGTCGGTGTAAGAGCTATTTTGATTTCAGACGTTCTAACTGTCTGTGTTGGCAAACAGCAGTGGTCCTCTGGCAGTGTACTAGGTCTCGACCATTTCACCACTGTTATGGAGGGGGAGTTACAGGATCTTAGAGATGCGGTAGCACAGCTTAGAGCAGAAAATGAGAGACTGAAACAGCAAAGACCAACTCCTGCATCTCAGGCACCAGCAGTGCCACCTCACACTATCGGTTCCGGTCTTTCTGTAACAGAAAGGTTGGTTTTTGTGCCTCGTGACAGAAGATGTCCTATGTTTAATGGTCGATCAGGGATTAACATCAATGAGTGGATTGAAGAGGTGGAGGCTTGTATGCGGGCTCGCCACCTTTCAGTCATTGACCAAGCCTTTTTTCTCTTTGATCACCTAGAAGGTGAGGCCAGAGAAGAGATCAAGTATCGGCCAAATATTGATAGGAATGATCCTGAAAGGATTACGACTATCCTACGGGAATTGTATGGCTGCTCTCAGTCGTATGTAGCCCTGCAAGAGGCGTTCTTCTCTAGAAAACAGCAGGAGGGGGAAACATTACTGGAGTTTTCATTAGCTTTAATGAGTCTCATGGAAAGAATCAAACAGTGTGCACCTGATGGATTGGTAAATGCGGAGGTCTTGTTGCGTGATCAGTTTTCTGAACATGTGATTGATGGGGCCTTGCGCCGAGAACTTAAGCAGCTCATACGCCGCCAGCCGACCATGACCATGCTGAACATCAGAGCAGAGGCTATAAGGTGGGAGCGGGAAGGTATGCCAGGGAGTGCGAGGGGGCGTAGCCAGTCAGTTCCATCTGTACTTGGGGTTCAGTATGCAGTCCAAGGAGGGCCTAGAACAATGCCGAACAACTCCTCCCAAGGATCTGAGTTGTCGGAGTTAAAAGACCTGTTAATGCGTCAACAGGAGCAATTAAATCAGCTATCGCAGAGTGTTGCCCTACTACAAGGGCCTCGGAACGCATCTCGTGGCGGGTCTCGTGGCGGTAACATCATATGCCGGCGGTGCCAGCAGCCTGGGCATTATGCCCAAGATTGTGATGGAGAACGGATCCCTCATGGTCAGGCCTCTTTTGCGTCTCGTGGCGGGTCTCATGGCAGTACCATCATATGCCGGCGGTGCCAGCAGCCTGGGCATTATGCCCAAGATTGTGATGGGGAACGGGTCCCTCATAGTCAAACCTCTTTGGCAGCGCACTCTAGGGGCAGTAGACAGTCTTCCCACCGTCCAACGGCGGAAAACTAGCACCCACCGAACTGCAGGGCCAAAGTTCAGGTGGGGGACCAGATGGCTCAAGTGCTTCTGTTAGGTCTAGTTTAATGTCATCATGTCCATATTTGAATGTACTCATTGGTGGGGTTTCTGTACCCTGCCTAATAGACACTGGGTCTATGGTGTCTACGATTCCCGAAACCTTCTTTGTAAACCACTTTGAGCCATGGGGTTCAGATCGACTTCGTTCTTGTCAATGGTTGCAGCTACGGGCAGCCAATGGACTTGCAATCCCTTATGTTGGGTTCTTGGAACTAGATGTGGAGCTTTGTGGGAAGTCAATACCTCATTGCGGTGTGTTAGTGGTGAGGGATCCACCTGGTGGAGGAGGTTCCCATGCACCAGGAGTGATTGGCATGAATATACTGAGCAAATGTTACCATGAACTGTTCGGTCAGCATGGCCCTGCTCTTTTCACCCTGCCTTCTGTCTCTCAGGCCCACAGCTCTGTTGTTGAAGCCTTGCAGTGGTGTCATCATGCGGAAAGTCATCCAATAAGGCCGGGGAGGGTCAAAATCTGTGGTAATAGTGCTTATCGGATTCCAGGTGGTACTATGGTAATGGTAGCAGCGACCTGCTCAGCACAATTTTCTCACTCACCTGCTTTGTTTGAGCCCATAGATAAAGGACTGCCGGCTGGCTTGTTGGCCTCTCCGTCTTTGGTCAGGGTAACTCGCAGCACTGGCTACATACCAGTAGTCAATGTGAGCTCCGAGGATGTTCTGCTGTACCCTCGTACCGAGCTGGGTAGCCTGTGCTGTGTTCAAGTGGTTAGTCTGCCAACCACTATAACTGAGGTTAACACCGTGACTGCAACTGTTGCCTCTCAAACAGTTGTGCCTTCTGTGAAGGATCAGATTGGGGCAACTGACCTTTCCACCTTGCCAGCATCAGATCAAGATCACGTCAGGGCCTTGTTACATAGGTTCAGCGGAGTTTTTGCTTCCTATGAGGGAGATCTGGGTTGTACCAACCTCATTTCTCATAACATTCCACTGGTTGATGACACCCCGGTTCGACAGCGGCACCGGCGCATCCCACCATCTGAGTATGAGGTAGCTAAGGCTCATATTAACCAGCTGTTAGAATCACAGATCATAACTGAGAGTAGTAGCCCCTATGCTTCCCCAATAGTTTTGGTAAGGAAAAAGGACGGTAGTCTGCGCATGTGTGTTGACTACCGTCAACTGAATGCTAAAACTCGTAAGGATGCGTTTCCCCTCCCCCGCATCGAGGAGTCCCTTGATGCACTGGCAGGAGCCCGCTGGTTCTCCACTATGGACTTAGCCAGCGGGTATAACCAGGTTCCTGTTGCTGCAGGTGATCGTGCCAAGACGGCTTTTTGTACACCCTTTGGCCTGTTTGAATGGACCCGCATGCCATTTGGGCTCTGTAATGCTCCTGCAACCTTCCAAAGGTTAATGGAACGGCTTTTTGGGGATCAGCAGTGCCAAACTTTGCTACTGTACCTAGATGACATTGTCATATTTTCCTCGTCAGTTTCCCAACATCTGGAACGCTTGGAACTTGTCCTGGGGCGTTTACAGAAAGAAGGCCTTAAGGCCAAATTAAGCAAATGTGCCTTCTTTAAACAGAAGGTGAGCTACTTAGGCCATGTTATTTCAAGTCAGGGGGTGGCTACAGATCCCAAGAAGATTGAGGCCGTGGCCAACTGGCGCTGTCCGAGTACTCTCTCTGAGGTACGCTCCTTCTTGGGCTTCGCCAGCTATTACCGCCGGTTTGTGGAGGGGTTTGCCAAGCTGGCAGCTCCCCTCCATAGGTTGGTGGCATTACTGGGTGGTACCAAGTCCAAACGGGGTTCAGGCCAGAATGTTGTATCTCTCTGGTCGGAAGCGTGTCAGCAAAGCTTTGAGGGCTTGAAGAGGAAGCTTACCACCGCCTCTGTCCTCGCATATGCTGATTTCAGCTTGCCGTTTATTTTAGAGGTAGATGCGAGTTACAGTGGATTGGGGGCAGTCCTATCTCAAGAGCAGGGTGGGAAGGTGCGGCCCATTGCGTATGCCAGCCGGGGTCTGAGGCCCACCGAGCGCAACATGTCCAACTACAGCTCCATGAAGTTGGAGTTTCTTGCGCTCAAGTGGGCCATAACCGAGAAGTTTAGGGAGTACTTGCTGGGACACCGTTGCGTGGTTTACACAGATAACAACCCCTTAAGCCACCTGTCCTCAGCAAAACTAGGAGCATTGGAGCAGCGGTGGGCTGCTCAGTTGGCCTCATTTGACTTTGAGGTGAGATACCGCTCTGGTAGGCAGAATCGTAATGCGGACGCCCTTTCCCGACAACATCCCCCAGACCCCCTTGGCCTGGAAGACTTTGTTCACGGCACAGTTCTGCCGGAGTCATTACAGCAGGCCTTGGAGTCTCAGCCTAGAACCCAAGTTACCCAGGCGGCTATTACAGCCTTGCCTGGGCATAGCATGTTGGAGGTGCGTTCCATGCAGGAAGCTGACCCCATGCTCCAAGAGGTTTTAGCCTATTGGAGGAAAAAAGTGCGACCTAGCCCTGACGAGCGGAGACGCATGTCCAAGTCTGCATTGGTCCTCTTGCGCCAGTGGGACCGGTTGGTGGAGAGGGAAGGTGTCATGTATCGTAAGGTATTCCATCCAGCAGGGGAGGAAGAGTGCTTTCAGCTGCTCCTCCCGGGCAGTCTTAGAACAGATGTCTTGACCAAGTTGCATCATGAACATGGTCACCAGGGCACCGAGCGTACCCTAGAGTTGGCTAGGAGGCGGTGCTATTGGCCTGGTATGTCCACGGATGTAACCCGTTGGTGCCTCGAATGTGAGCGCTGCCAGGCCGCCAAAGACTCTAAACCCCCGGCACGTAGTTTCATGGGGCATCTGCTGGCCTCGCGGCCACATGAAGTGCTTGCTATGGATTTTACGGTGTTGGAACCATCTCGATCAGGGGTAGAGAATGTCTTGGTCATAACTGATGTATTCAGTAAATATTCATTGGCCATCCCCACCAGAGACCAACGCGCATCCACTGTGGCCCAGGTGCTGGTGGCAGAGTGGTTTTATAAGTTTGGAGTCCCGGCCCGCATCCATTCGGATCAAGGTCGATGCTTTGAGGCAGCCCTTATCCAGCAGCTGTGCCACCTCTATGGTATTGAGAAATCCCGCACTACCCCTTACCACCCGGCAGGGAATGGTCAGTGCGAACGTTTTAACCGCACTTTACATAACCTCCTCCGTACCCTGCCGGTGTCCCGTAAGAGGGATTGGGTAGTCTACCTTCCGCAGTTACTGTTCTGTTATAACACCACCCAGCATTCAGTGACCGGAGAGTCTCCCTACTTTCTGATGTTCGGGCAAGAGCCACGCCTGCCGATTGATTTCTTGTTGGGGACCGTGCAAGAGCCCATCGCAGGTACAGTTCATGACTGGGTGCGTGAACATCAGACCAGGCTGCAGGTTGCCTTTGAGGGAGCCCGAGGCCGTTTGCAGGCCGCAGCATGTAGGAGAAAGGAGAATTATGATCGCCAAGTTCATGACGCACCACTGGGGGAGGGCCAATTGGTTTATCTCCGTGACTATAGTGCAAGAGGCCGACATAAAATCCAGGACCTGTGGAGCCCAGTGGTGTACGAAGTTGTCAAATCCCCCCCGGCTGGCCGAGGAGTGTATACCATTGCGCCAGTGGCTGATCGCAGTAAGGTAAAACACGTACATCGCAGTCTCCTGAAGGCCCGCTTAGGGGGTAATTCGATGGCGTGCTCCCCTCAGACTGACCCATTGGTCACCAAAACTTCTATTTTGGAGGAGGGAGAAACTGACTGTGACCTAGTGCTCCTGGCCCCAAATTCTGCATTACCCCTTACAGAAGTACCAGTGGCTACACCTGCCCACTCTGGTGCTGGGCTTGCGCACCCTTTGTCCCCAGTTGAGGAATTACCAGCAGCACCTCCTGTTATGGGGGAACCCGCTACCATAACCATCGGTAGGCCAGTGACATCCATATCGCTAGTAGATGACGAGCCTAGCACTAGTAGTACGGCCCTACGTCGGTCCACACGGACTACGGCGGGCCAGCACTCCAATGTCCACCATTTACCCCAAGCGGCATCCAGTGCAATTTCTGCCTTCTTTCGGCCCTGGAATTCCAATGGTGGGCCTTAACAGTCACATCGTCGGGACGACGACTAAAAAAAAAAGTGGGGTCAGATTGTGGTGGATCGCATGGGCGGAGCCCTGCGTAACACTCAAGGCACGCACAGCCAATGGCTTGGCATAGTCGTGCTATAAAAACAGGACGCAATGTTTGTTGTGGATGACGCCTCAATCCTGTTCCTCGCACTTCCGGCTACGTCCCGTCGACCTGCTTCTTGCACTCAACCTGTCGCTGGCATTACTTGGTGCTGTTCGGTGGTTTGTGCCGGTCGAACGCTCGCATTCCGTTCTGTCGAGGTGATTTCCCGAACAGAAGAACTAGCTAGAGCCAGCGAGCTTCTAATCTGAGAGGGAAACGGCTGATTGCCTGATACCGTGGTCTTGGGGCTTGCGACCACTGCTGTTTTTGCCACGCTCTATCTTCGCGACAAACACTTCCACTGTTTGACACGCTGACCGTGAAGACGCCGACAACTCATCTTAAAGGGGCTAAGTGCCTTGTCTTGTGTCTGTGTATCTGATGTGAATGCGTGTGTAAATGCGTTACGTGTGCATATAGTGTTTGTGTGGGTTCATTTGTTTTTGTGTGTGTGGTTTTCAATTGCGTCGCGTTTGTTTAATTGTTTGTTTTGGTTTCTGTGTTAAAGACTGGTGGGAGGCTTTTGTACTGCTGTGGATCATCAATGATCCTTGTAGTGTGTCTACCACACGTGTTTATTTTGGGTTGGATTTGCTATTTCTGTTTGTTTTGTTAATCACTGGTGGGAGGCTTTTTGTGCTGCTGTGGATCATCAGTGATCCTTGTCTACCAAAAGTTTTGGTTTTGATTTGTTATTTTCTTTTGTTTAAACATTGGTGGGAGGCCATTTGATATACTGCTGCGGATCACCATTGATCCTTATGGCTGGCCAACCACACCTTATTGCAATTGTGTTTTGTTGATTTGTGTGTAGGTGAGTAACCCTCGCCCACCTACCCATTCCCTTATTTTCCTGTTTGCCTCCAGGTGCTGAGAGCTCAAGGCAGGGAAGACGGTCTCATCCTCCAGGTGGTGGTGTTCCCCCCCCCCCCTTACTGTGTGGTGTGCTCACGTGTGCATCTTGAACTAGTGTTGCCCTTGGCCTTTGTTTTGCTGTGTGTGTGAACACGTGTGAGAGAACTTCTTGGGACTCCCTTCCTCTTGACTTGTGGTAACCCGTCCCCCTGCCGGTAAGCCTCAGCCCTGCGGCTCACTATCTTCCCTTCTTCCGTATGGCATGAGTGAGAAGTGCCTTGTCTATTGTTTATAAAAAGATCTTTCTATTGTTTAATAAATCGTTATTGGAACCACGTCTCTGTTGCGGTTAGTAGCGAGCTCGCGGGCTTCAAGTCAAATTCTGGAGTGACCTAAATATTTCTCTAGGTGCAATTCCTAGAGTGGCGTAGTCTGGCACTATATAGCTACCACTACATGTGGTTATATAATTCGTGACATGTATGGTAGTTTATGTTCACTCCCCCACCTGAGAAAACAGGGCTGATTTTGCTACAACAACTTTCATCGTTATTTCTTTGGAAATGTCTTACAGTAATAATCCAGACTGTTACTGAAACCAAAATGGGTTTCACAAACACTTAGAGAGTATATCAAAGCACACATATGACTAATTTTAAACAACATTAAATGAACATAGTTACCTCTTGTAAGATCTGCAGATGTTTGGCTAGTTTCTGGCCTGTGACACCTCCCTTCTTCTGGAAGACTGATGTGAGCTGAGGCTGAAGACTGTCCAACTGTGCCATGAAGGTGGTCTCTAGTGGATGTGTTGTAATTCGCTGAAATTCAGCATTTATCTGTTACACATAAAAGAAAGTGGCAGAAGACAAAGAGCACTGTGTTTAGTGACTTATGTAATGGTGATCCAAGACCTCCCCATCACCTGGAGTTGTTTTCACGGCATAAGCATCTGTGTACCATGTTTTAGGCTATAACTGCCTTTATTCCATTAAGAGAAATACCATTCTTTAAATCACACAGTGAAATTAACACATGGTTAAAATGCACAATGAAAAGAGGCACACAGGAGGGAAGCAAGCCTGTATTTACCTCATCAGTACGGAAAAGTGCAGGCCACCTCACTTTAAACTCTCCAGCACCTGGACTTCCATGCACCACTTCTTTTCTTCGGTAGGAGAAAGTTTTAGACATCTTCTGTCTTATATTTGATGCCCTGTTTCTTTGCCTGACATCATTCAAAAGTTCAACTCTCAAATTTTCCAGACTTTCATCTGTTTCACCAGCGGGATAAGAAGTACAATAGTTGACCTCTGCCTTTTTAGCCTTCTTTACATTTTTGGCTGGGAAGCATTCATCTCTTGATTTATTTTTCAGTGCATTAACAGTCACTTCAGGACATCCAATGTTCCGCATCTTTGTCCGGTAATTAGCCATTTTGTATTTCAGGCTAATCATCCAGCCGTAGTATCCAGTGGCAGACGGCTCTCGCAAACAGGGAAATTTTTTGATGAGTGCCCCTGCTGGATCATCTATCTGGTGATTTTGTGGATATGCCGTGCATTGGAAAATTTCTTCAGCCAGCTTGTTTAGGATGTCAGACTTCAGCCCTGGAGTAATCTTCAGACCTGTGCCAGTTTCTCTGAATATCTCATTTCCCTGCTGAAGCTGCACCTCCACATCATATGGAAAGCGAGGAATGGTGAAGTCATGAGGCCATGCACGTGCTCTCAGCTCACTGTCTGAATGGGACAGAATGATGGTGTTGTCGGACTCAGATGAAGACAATGAGGACACACTGCAAGATGTGTGAATGCTTGATGGACTTGCAGATGGTCCAGGAGTGCTTGGAGAGTTCAGCCTTGAAGTGGAACTCATATCTAGATCATTTTGAATGTACACAAGCTTAATTGTTCCTCTATCTTGAATGTCTTGCATCGATGTAATGTTCATGAACCCATTATTGAAGTCAGGATCCATGAATTGAATCCGAAAGTCTCTTTCAATTCCAAATGTATCCCGAATTGTATTGTGTAAGTCCATTACAGTTTTTGGCTTTCCTGAGTGGAGATCAAGTCTTCTGAAGTCATCCTCCTCGATGATGACTCTCTCTCTAAATTTGAAAGAGAAAAATAAACAAATATTAAAAATTAAATAAACAGAAGAACATATAAGCACAACATGATTTAGTGTGATCTAACCTTGTATATGTATGAATCTTTTAGGTGTCACCATTCTGCGGCCTCCAATCCTGTAATCTGCCAAGGGGTACTGGTCTACGAGGGCACCAAGTTGAATGAGGGAGACTTGAGAGGTTGGACACAACTCAAACGCCCTAAAATGCTCGCTATACCAAGCACCAAACTCTTTGACAATGAAACTCAAGTTTCCCTCCAAAACAACCATCTGGACAACTTCTGCAAAGTCTGGCAAGCCACCAGTAGAGCCACAAACAACAATCATACCCTCTTTGTATGTCACTCCATTGACAGATGCCGTCTTAGTGAGCTGAATGTGCGCAAGATCAGGGTATTTTAGTTTCAAAACTTTCATGAACTGATGTTTCACTGCCAGGCATAAGAGTATGTTTTTGAAGCAGCGTGTGTGATGAACGATCTGCTTAAAAAAACTGTGCTTCGCTTCAAATCTCATTGTCCACAGACCAACGAGTGGACCAAAAAATCGAATCATCTGTGGATAATGTTCAACAGCTTCATTCCTGGAAACACCTCTTGTAGCCTGCATCTGTGATCACAGATTCTTTCCTCAAGGAAAGCAAGTGATTGCACAGTATGTACTGGTGCAACAACTAAATCCACAATATCCTTCAGGTCCAAAATGACCTGCCAGGCGGGCTCATCTGATGGCACTAACTGTCCAACTAAAAATGGGAGGAAACGCAGGAGAGCCCAGTTTTCGTGAGCATTCCCTCCAATAGTTTTCTTCTGCATGCAGGTCTTTGGAAGAGCATGTGGACGATTACTCTTGTCTCCCCATTTGTAGGGAAATTTCAAAATGGACTCATTAAGACTGTCCAGTGTGAAATATTTTTTGGACATTTAATGATTCAGACAATGTGCCAACTCAACTGGTACTATGCCTTCAAAGATGTCATGTGCAACATCTGGGGGGTAGCCAGTGCAAACGTTGAAATGAGAAAGATGTGCAGAGAGAACACACTGCCTTTTAACATCATAACATGGTTTCTCATTGTCCCCTGCTGAACTAACATGTGTTTCATGTGTCTCTTTGCTTCTGATAGTAAACAAGTTTGAACTCACTTCTTTCTGCTGAATTTCAGACTTCTGGGCCAGACAGAAAAGGCAAACGTATTCACCAACACAATTCTCTGTAAATCCAGCAATTCCATGCGCTCCCAAGTTATCTGCTATAACACACTGTACAGTGCCTTTTACAAAATCTCCAAGCTGTGCAATAAAAATACCGTGACTTTCTAAAGACACAAGATCTCTCAACAAGGGCTCTAGGACCTTTTCATAACCATAACTCCTCACATCTTCAGACCTGCACAGTAAAGCCAATTGAATGGAAGACAATGAGGAATGGGAACCAGGCGGTAAGTTGCTAAGAGTCCAATAAACAGCACAGATTTTATGTTTTTTACGAGATGTGCCGAGCGGATTACAAATCTCAAAATCATCCACATACAAATTCAGTAACACTCTTAATTGGCCTCCTGATAAAAAACAGTTTTCTTTAAAGAACAAACCATCTCGGTAGGACCTGTATATCACTTCTGTTCCTTTTTCCTCTGATGTGAGACTACTGTCTAATACTTTATTAAGAATGTGACAGTCTGTGAAAAGCTGGTGCAGAACTTTTAATACTGGAACATATTGCAGTGTTCGTTTGCCTTTTTCATCCAATATATATTCTATGGGTTTTACAACTTTGAAATTGTCCCTATAGTATTTTTTGCGCTTAAACGACGTTGCCAAAGGACAGCCTTTACCGATTGACTTGTATACAGGATTAGATATACAGAGAGTGGATGCAAGTTCTTTAATGACAGACTGATCAACTTGCAAGCTGTAACTACTGAGTGTGTCTTGTATCACATTTGTTGTACTACACAGAGACGCTGTACTCAACAAATATTCATCAATTGCAGCACTTGGCACATGAAAAATATTTTCAAGTTTTAATAATAATGCTGCAAGTTTTTGTTCAGTTATATCTGTCTGATCGGATGTATTCAAATCAACATCATCAGGCTGACTGTTGTCACAGCATTCCTCATTGTCTGAATCACGAGGCTTGCAGTTTCAGTCTCAAAACGTCCATGGACTACACCATCCTTAAAATCTACAAATGACTGCAAGCTGTGCTTCTGACTTTGGTGAGACTTGAATGTACTATATACATTGGATTTGTATTCACAGCCTTTAAACATACAATTGACTGTCTCATTGTTCCTTAGATGTCGGGTTATGTGTGCAAAATAATCACACTTAGTTCCAAGTTCACTAAAACCACACACCTGACAAGAAAATGTAAATTTGAGCTCTATGGCATTGCTATGGCTCCTTGACAAGTGTGTTAAAAGTGAATTCCAAGTCTTAAAAATGCATGGACAATCTGGATATATGCACTTAATGTGATGGCCACGGCCAAAATGACGATGTCTTTGTCTATAATGTTTAAGAAGTTCTGAGCGTCTAGACACTTCAGCACCACAGTCTTTACACTGCCACATAAACTAGACAAACAAATACAAAAAATTAGACAAGAAAAGAAGACAAAATCACACATTACTTAAACTTTTGCAGTCAACTCAGGGAAACCAACTTTGATCATACAGACAGATTCATACAGCACATGTAGTTCAAGCTACTCCATGTGTATAGGCAATCATAACTACACCATTTGGCAACCTGATGATCTAATTAACGCTTTTAAATTCACAACATTCTTAGCTTGTCCCATCCCTTTCTGATGACCACAGAGCAACCTTAAAAAAGATACCACACACTTACACACCTATACTTTATTATCTATCCTGGGCACAATTGACAGATTTATTATGAAATTAATGTTAAACTGACTGATTGTTGTATCACTTCCAAGTTTAAGATGGCTGTGAGGGATCTGTTTCTTACATGTACTTACCCAAATAATATAAAAGGTCCCAAGCTTGGGTTGAAAATCCGATGAGTTAAACCTGCCAAGTAAGAAAACAAATATACAAAATCATGAGTAAAAAGTCTACATCTCAGTTGTGCTCAGTACTACAGGAATATGCAACAGATGACAGATTAGAGTTAATTAAGGAAAGAGATGCTATGTTATTTTAGCTATTGATTCATTACTAGACTGCTAGATTTTGATGATCCATACCTCTATCGACCAGTCAGAGTCAGGAGTATCGATTGGTACCACCCACATTCACCTTTGACACACCAATGACGATCCAGAATGAAGTAAACCCAAAGATTGTATATCGCACCAAGACCACCACTTCACTTTCAAAGCCCCATCGTCTGTATGTAAACAACCAGGACCTCCGCGACTGATTTCAAACTGAAGCAGAGACATAGGAGACATTAGCAGCGTTTTTTCGCGCTGGAATATAACTTTAATATAACTTTTGACCACAAAACAGCAAAGATACTTTGATACATACTGTATCGTTTTGTGGATTTTTTTTTTTTGCTCTTCTTTGGAGGCTAGCTCTCCGAGTTTTCATCGCACAGCGGTGAGACACATATCTTTGTAATCAGCGGAGTCTCTGCTTTCACGGTTTGTGTGGTTTGGTTGAAGTGGTGAAAGTAGCAGAAGCACTAAAGTGGACATGCCCTGTTTTCGGGTTTTTGTTACATGCCAATATAATTGCGTGGGGATTGAACTTGTTTCGTTTAGGTGGCAATGCTTGGTAACGACTTTTAGCTGAGTTTCTCCCCGTCATTTTGGTATGCTTCATGTTAAGATTGGTGCTTCCTAGCAGACACTGTTCGTCTGTATTGTGCATGCATCTCACGCTGTCCCCCGTACGGGGGACTCTCGGGACGAAGAGGTTGGCAAACTCACTGTCTCACAATCTTTAATAGCCCGCCCAGAATCAGGCTTCAAGCTGAATTAAAGCCTAATTAAAACTAGTTTACTCGTGTTTGACCCACCAACAGTGGATAGTATTAGGAGCATGTTAACATAGCTAGGTAAAACACAGACATGGGCTAGCTGCATATTCAATGGACTCAGAGCTGTACCAACTTGAGTTTCAATCAAAACATGTGAAAAATGTAAAAACACCGTGGTTAAAGTAAAACAAAGACACATCGATGAATATTAAAGACTTACCCAAAGTAGAAATTCAGTTGTAAAATGAGTAGTGTGCGTCTCGTCTGCCAGGTGTCCACAGGTGTCCGACCCGTGTGAGCCAAGATCCTGAAAAGGCGGCATGTGTGTGCGCATGCGCAGATTTCAAATCCCCAAACAGGGTGTTATGGGAAAATTAGGATGAACGTAATTTTTTTGAGTTAGATTTAATTTAATAGAATACGATTGACATAATTTTGACATTTTATGTTGGAATTATTTATAATTTATAAGTGGAGTCAAATAACTCAAATTTTTCTATTAAAATATGCTTGATTTTTACATGTAACATTTACTAGGGGTCAGAATCACTTTTTTCAGTGTATGACAACATGTATTAGTCTTTAGAGTGAGTTTTGTTGAAGTCACTTCCATTTCCACAGTGTGCACTACACTACATTCACATCATGTTACACAGTGATACAAAACGTGTCAAAGGTAGGACTCCCTTCCCCCCTCACACACACCTCAGCTTAGGCAACTTTACAGCTGATAAATAAGTAAAGTAATAATTAGAATAATGCAGAAACACATTATCTGTCATGGTCGTTGTCTGTTTCATTTGGTTGTCATGTTTTGGTTGATTTGCTGTTTACCCAGTGTCCTGTTCACCCTCTGTTTTCCCTCCTTTGTTGATTGCCCCGTTGTGTTCACCTGTGCCTCGTTCCCTCACCTGTCTTTGGTTTGCAATACGTTTTTTGTGTATTTAAGTCCTGTCTTCTGTTGAGTCCTTGTCCAAGTCTCGTCATTCGCCTGTTCCTGTTTCCCTGTCTTTGTAAGCACCATTAAAATCACGTCAAGCAACTTGTGGCTGACTACTCTACTCTGCATCTGGGTCCACCTCCACCACTAACCGTGACATTCTCCTGTTAGAAAAGCCCAATTAAGTCAAAATGAGTTAGATTGGTCTACAAGTCGCTACACTTTCCATGGGTGCCACTGTTGTTTTTGTTATTCTGGAGGCTGCAGCGCTTTTTGCTTAATCATGTGCAGACATTTGTTTTGAAGTTGGTTCTTACCTTGGCCCGTCACTACCGCAAATGAGTACATCCACATTAAAAGAACACAGATCTTAGTCGATGCTGGCATTTTATCGGCATTAACCAAACAACTTGGAAACGTAGAAACACCACGGTAGGTAGTACATTCTGGAGGGAAACCCAAAAGTAATCTCCTTTTTAAGTTTTCTCTGAGGGCCATGCGGGATTGGGGGTTTATGTGATCCTGCTTCCAGTAAAGTCAGAGACCTTGGTGAATAAATAAACAACACAAACATGTGTTATCTCTGCAACATCACCCCAAAGCCAAAGTGACAAGTGTCTCCAGGTAATCATTGACACCGATCAATAAAGCAAACTGTCTGGCTTTCTCAACACCATATTTAGATTTAGAGAAGTCAGGACCCATACATGAAGGCATATCAGCATCTTGTGGAGACATCCTTGATGTATGTAGCTGTGTGAGTGTCCATGGCGCTGCAGAGTGTGTGGGTGGTGTTGGGATGAGATGCTGGGGGTCATGGCTTGCTGGTCACTTGAAGGAATTGACTTTAGTGTCTCGTCCCCCTCGTAGCAATGTGTGTCTTGCCATGGTTTCCCAATGTAGGTACATGTTGCCTGTACCATGATGTGGTGTCTGCGACACACACACATTTACACACGTGAAATCCAATAATACAATCCAATTTGTATCATTGCAGTTGTATTGTAATCAATGCTATGGGTGATCAGGCAACAACTGTTGGACAGTATTGTCATTTTGGCCTCAATTTGACTGAAAGGCACTACTTACTTAGACATGTAATCTCTCTGGTCCATTGTCCATTCTCACATGTCTTGATGAAGTCCCTTAGGGAACCGTAACTAACTGTTTGACTTTAGTGTCTCGTCCCCTTCGTAGCTTTTTAATGTGTGTCTTGCCCTGGTTTCCCAATGTACATGTTGCCTGTACCCTGATGTGGTGTCTGTGACACACACACACTCACACACATTCAAATTCAAATATCTATTTTTCTTCTAAAGCTGATGCAATGGTGGCATTTCTATGACCGACACGTGTGTGTGTGTGTGTGTGTGTGTGTTTGTGCGTGTGTGTGTGTGTGTGTGTGTCAAATCTAGCTGTGTGAGCTAATGCAGAGTTGATATATCAGGACAACAGACACATTCAAAACACATTATACTGATAGCCCAGCTTGTTGCCCAAATACAGGACAGGGATGCAGACATGCAGCGACCATTGTTGCCACTCCTCTGTGAGGTCCCAATCTATCACTATATTCACTCAGTTGTACACCTTAAGGGTGGCTAAGACATTGTGATGTTCTTCATCTAGGTCTGGCATGCCTTGATTCTTGATTTAATTTTTTAATATAGGTGGGCCTTATTTTATAATTGTGTGCAGTAAATAGATTATTGTGTGAATACAATTTATGATTGTGTGCAGTGTGTATAACATTAATACCCTCTGTATTGTTGTGGAGTATTAGACCGGCCTAAGTTTCCTTTAAAAATAACACCTGGCACAATGTTATTAACTGTTATGTCATCATGTTATCAACAGACCATTGATGATGTATTATCATATGTTACAAAAATGTATTCATGTTTATTTCTACTCAAATGTTGGTTTATGCTCAATAAGACATCTACCTTTGAATGGCATTTACTTTGTTTATCTGCAGAGCTACATAAGATTCATTTCAAACTCTGCTTGGACGGTGTGCTGTCTGTAAGAAACCGAAAGGATGTACCATATATCCATTCTGATTTTAAAACGCAGAAAACAGTAGTAAGACATAAAAAGACAATGACTTTTTCTTTACTTTTGTTGTTGTAGCAATAGGCTACTCCATCAGTCCATTGACCCAGCACTGCCTCAGTGCCGGGTACACATACTTTGTTGCAATGAAATGTTGGATGATGCTAAATGTTACTTGATGCACTAATGTACTGATTGCTGACCTACCATTAGTGTTCAGGGTAGTAACAACCTGAGAACTTATTTATCAATTCGTTCACATTATTTCATCCAGTAATGGAGTTCATCTTAACAAAGATGTTCATGTACGGTATACATTATTGAACTGGGTTCGGTTTAACCCTTTTGTGAATTAATGGTTCATTATTTCACCTGTATTGTGTTTCAGTGTTACCCACTCATGCATTACAATTTGTTGAAAAATAATAAATAATATAAATATGTAGTGTATTTTCTTATAGGCCTTTTATAATATTTCACTGATCTCTTCTTAGATTATAGTTTTTAATAAGGTTTCCATCGTGTTTCATTGACCTCTGCTAAAGCATAGTGTGTGTGTGTGTGTGTGTGTGTGTGTGTGTCGCATGTATGTAGAAACTTGCAAGGACTCCTCACTACCTCACTATGTGAAATGTAAACGTTCTGTGGGTCTTTTGGTCTTTGCCGCTGTATGAAGAAGAATCATTCAGTAGCGTTTACATTTTCCCAGGAACAAGTGGCAGACTGTTTTAGTATATTTTCTATTTTTAGGGGGTTCTGTCATGATCTGTTGTTATCTTGCTTTAAGAAGTAAAACAGTTGTGGTGAAGCAAGTTACGAAAGATGAAGTTATACTTAGGTTCCTTAAATGGATATCTTCAGAAGGTATGTTTAGATTATTCCCCTGTAGGTTTAAAAGACCGAGCCCAGGAGAACAGGGCAGTGTCGGTGTCGGAATGAGAGGGAATTGGAATTAGACACTCAATTGGGCACAATTAGGAAGATTTGGCATGAAGAGATATCTAACTCACTTGTTTCTTTGAATAAAGTCCTAATTATTCAATGCAAGACGAGTGGCGGCTCTTTTCTCTTTCAAGCATCCACAGACCGATTTCGGCAGCCACGGCAAACCACGACAACATTGGCGTCACGAACAGGATGAATTTAATGCGCAAAACCTCCAGCAGGGATCGACTCGGCACAGTGTAAAGTTCAAAGACCCGGGCATAAAGGAGTGAGTTGACCTCAAGTTTGAATTTAAGTACTGTGTACGGGTGTTTTCTTTGCAAGGTGGTGGGTTCGCAAGAAAAAGATTATTTGTGGAGAAATGGCTGGTGGATAATTGATACGAGAAGGCCGTTCTAAATTTAATAAAAATAAAGTAATAGTATTAAAGTAACAAGAACAAAATAGTTAAAATAGACTAAAAAGTAGAGGCTTAGGCATTAAGTAGTGTACCTTCATTGTATTATTACAGTGAAATGTGTGTGATTTGTAAAATACAATGACTGTAGCTAAAAGTAAACATAAAAGTTAAATTAAAAAGCATAAAAGGTGCTAGAAAATTAATGTATTTGGAATATGGAGTTTTATGCAACGGACTGTGACAGTGCATGAAGAGAGACTCTCTCTCTCTCTAGATCACTGAAGAACTCAAGTTAGCATAAAGTGCACATTATTTCATGCATGCAAGAGAACTGTGGTAGTGCATGTGGAGAAACTTTTTCTCTTTAGATCACTGAAGAACTCAAGTTTGCATGAAAGCACATAGTACTTAATGAATGCAATGGACTGTGACGATGCATGTGGAGGACGCTCCCTATAAGTCATTGAAGAACTCAAGTTGGCATTCAAGTTAAGTAAAAAACACACATTTCCCGAGTAGATGCATGTGGACTGTGACGGTGCTTGTGGGGGACGCTTTCTGTAAGTCATCGAAGAACTCAAACAGGCATGAAAGGATACGGCTGTCGACAAATTGGAGAAGAAAAAGTCTGTGCAGACTAAAAATAAAACAGGTTAAAGTAAAAGAGAATAAAGAAGTAAAATAGAGATAAAAACCAACGCCTAAAGCCTACTACATAACTAATTAAAATTAGAAATGTGATTACAGTAAAACAAAATAATAAGAAGCTTCAAATTAGGACTTTGTTTTGTGTTTGTTTGTGACTTTTATCCTGTGTTCCTGTTTGTTCTGTGTTTGTTCTGTTTTATAAATGTAGTCTGTATGTTAGAAGAGGATAGAGTGCTGTAACCAGCCCCACCTTAGAGCAGTAGATCTGTTCTTCTTGAAGAATACCCTGACACTGAACTGCGCATGTGCAAGTGATGGGCAGAGCTAAAGATTACACAGACACATAAGCCACTCCCTGCCTGCATTCCTGGTTCTGCAGCGTGCAGACCTCAATCTTAAAAGGGGGAGTAGGATTGCCGCCTGATAAATTATCCAAATTGTAAGTAGCCATTGTTGTTCATAAAGCTTTTACCTAGAATCCTTTAAAATCATAGCCATTGTCTATTTAGATCCAGTATGTTGACAGATAATTAATTACGTACTTAATACCCACCTTTCCAAACAGATATGAATAATTTGATTGATATAAATGATTGCTATATAATGTTGAATTGACAAGTCATGTATGAAGAAAATGTGTTAAATAAGACATTGAATTTTTGTCTTTTCCCTTTTCCTCTATATTTGCATATGAGAGCCCTAAAAAGTGGAGTGGATCACCGCAGTGTAGGTCTCTTTTGAAGAGGGACATCCCAACCGTCTAGTGCGACAAGGGTCCACATGCGTTCCACCGTCGTCAGCTCCACAAAAGGCCAGTGCGAATTATTCGTAGAATTATACAATACACACCCACATATATACATTATATGTTGAAAATCGATTATATGCAAAAATAACTTGGCAACTGATTGATCATAGATGACAAGCAGTGTGTTGTTTTATTGTGCAGTTTTTGGTAATCAGCATTGATTGATTGATTGATTGATTTGCTGACTGATTGATTTATTGATTTCTTGATTAGGCTGATTGATTTGTTGATTGATTGATTTCTTGACTTCTTGATTGATTGATTGATTTATTTGTTGACTTCTTGATTAGGCTGATTGATTTGTTGACTGATTGATTTATTGACTTCTTGATTGGCTGATTGATTTGTTGATTTCTTGACTTGTTGATTTCTTGATTGGCTGATTGGTTTGTTGATTGATTGATTTATTGACTTCTTGATTGGCTGATTGATTTGTTGAGTGATTGATTGATTGACTTCTTGATTAGGCTGGTTGAGTTGTTGATTGATTGATTGGTTTTAATTGGTTGATTGATTAGTCAGTTGATTAATTGTTGATTAATAGAAAAGTGTTTGCTGATTAATTGAGATTCTGTTGCTTTAGTGAATTAATTAGGTTGTGGATCCATAAATTTAATAAGGCCATATTTGAATTTGGAGCTTTCTTTATCTGAGATTGGCAGACTTTACAGCTATTTTTAAATTGATTTGAATTGAATAATTTGGTTGATTTGACTTAATTTGTATTTAGATTTATTTTTAGAAAATATACATTTTGTATAATTATCATTTGGAATTCTGCTAAAATAAAACAAAATAATTAATAAATAAAAATTATTAATTAAGTATTGAATATTGACAATTAATTCATTGCGTGGGTATTTTGCTGCATGTGTGCATGTGCATGTGTTGAGCACGGAGCAGGGTGAGTGCTCTGGCCCTGTAAAATTTGTCACTCCCCCCAATGGTGGCTTCCTCTAGCCATCTTGTAACACTCTTTTACTGGCTTATGTTGCTTAGAAGTGTAGGAAGATAAAATCGTAGCCGGAATCTTTTGTTGTCTTGATCTTTGATGTAAGGGATGTGGGGGGTTTGTTTCCTGCAGACATTGCAGAGGAATGCAAGACAATATAATGAAATGCATTTTCTTTCCATTTGTGACAGGCGAACTATAGATAGCAGTTGCAGACAACGCCACGATGGGAATTTCGCCCAAATAATACGTGCGGGTGTTTCACTCAGGTTCGTTAATGGAGTCAGCCAGAGACAAGGAACCAGTGTAGAAAAATACAATTTTATTAATAAAAGATGGAGGGGCACGCTAACACAGCACACAAGTATGGCAAAATGAAACAAAAGGAATTCAAAATAACAAACATAAGAGAGTAAACCAAAAATCACAGCAAACGAGTTTGGCAAATAAATAAAAAGGAATTCAAAATAAACAAACAAAAATAGAGTAGAGCAATAATCACGGTAACAAGTGTGGCAAAATAAATCAAAATGAGTTCAAAATAAACGCACTATGAAAGAAAGTAAACCAAGGATCAAATCATAAAAGACCGATCCTCTTGCCTATCCACGGCATGGGAAAAGACCTCCAGGCAAGAGTCTAAATAAATAAAGCCCGACTCAATGGGAAACCAAATAAACGCAACAATTAAGTAATGACGACTCAAACACCCTCCTCTCGCCGACACAATTATCAAGGCAAGTAGTTCTCTCAACAAAATCGAATGGCCGAAAAACAGGACTGTAGTCAGCCAGCCGGTTAACCGGCGCGAACCCACTCGTGAAACGAGACGTACGGGAAGGGGTAAGCAAAGCAGTAGTTGTTGATCAACACCGGGTCGTC
This sequence comes from Urophycis tenuis, assembly GCA_036785325.1. Classification (NCBI taxonomy): domain Eukaryota; kingdom Metazoa; phylum Chordata; class Actinopteri; order Gadiformes; family Phycidae; genus Urophycis; species Urophycis tenuis. The sequence continues at coordinate 13,563,796 of JAXIVH010000003.1, read as the reverse complement.
AGCTGATGGCCGGACCCCCAGCCCAGGTGGTGGATAGCAGGGCGAGTACTCCGCTGGTGTCAGGGTACGCAGTGTAAGGGGTTCTATAACTCGAGAACATTCCTTATAAGCCCAAGTTAAGAAATCGAAAGAGTGGAAAGAGAGACGGAGCTCGCCATACCTGCAGCGCTATGATGGAAAGGTTCAGCAGGACGGACGCCGGGTTGCTGGACAGGTAACGAGACAGGTGTCGCATGCCGGCGACGTCACTTGTCAAATGGCAACTTCTGGCTTAAGAAGGGGCTTGGCAGCCGCGATTGGCTGGCCGTGGAGTAAGCAGAGCCAATCACTGCACTGCAAGTTAAATAGCTACCCCGATGGCTTCAGCCTGCTACAATCGATCTCCTGACCCTCTCCCAACCATCAGGAAGAGGAGCTGACTCCATTTACACCTATGGCACAGACGAAGGGGTGAAGGGGGAAGTATGAATGAATGACTGTTGTTTTTACAATGTCATTCTCTGACCCACTCCCAACCCTCCAAGGACCAGAGAATCACATGGTTCACACTGAAGACACAGATGTGGGGGTGAAAGGGGGGAAACTATGTGGAAATGATTGTGTTCATATCATGTGTGATAAGTCTGTAAGTGTAGTAAAACGGTCTCAGCCTCTTTGGGAAATCATGTGGTTATCATCCGAAACCCAGAGGTTGGTTAGGATTCTGACCAACATCACATGGTCTTAGGTAATATACTAGATTAGATTAGATTCAACTTTATTGTCATTGTGCAGAGTACAAGTACAGGGACAACGAAATGCTTAGAATAACAATCATCATGGTTCCAGAAACAATGCCATTGTATAACTCAGAAAACAGTATATAAGAGGTGGGAGACACTGCTCAAGGAAGCCATCTGTAGCCAGTAACTGGACTTAGATTTGTCTGTGAAGACGTTTCGCCTCCTATCCAAGGGGCTTCATCAGTTCGTAACGTCGTAACGTATCGTCAGACTAGTAGTGGAGCAGATTACTGAGACAATCGTTCACTTGGTGATACAAGCACCAAATTTGGCACACAAGTACTTCATCACCTACTCTCCCAGAAAAGTACGTTATCCACTTGGAAAAAAAAAAATGGCCGCCATTTTTCAAGATGTCAGCCATTCGGAGTGGTTGTAAACTGTGTTTGAACTATATTTTGATTGAATTATCCTATTTTGATGATTTATATATCAAAACATATGTTTTTGAGTATGAGGAATCCAATTCTGCATTTCAAAAATCAAAATGATTGAATATTATTAAGAAACTAGAAGCACTCAGAGAGTGCAAACCTCCGCCAATGCCATGGGGTCACTGATGCCATAACATCAACACGCTGATCCGGATCACCACCAAGATTTAAGCACTTGTTTCTTTTGTCATTTCCAACAACTCCACAAAATTTCATCAAAGTCCGTTCACAACTTTTTGAGTTATCCTGTTGACAGACAAACAAACAAACAAACAAACAAACAAACAAACAAACAAACAAACAAACAAACAAACAAACAAACCAACGCGACCGAAAACATAGAGGTAAAAATGGGAATTAAATGAAAAAACACTGTGATGTCTAGGTACGTGACCACCTAATGCAGAGACGTGGACGTGGCTTATCTGGGTTGACCAGTGCATTAGAAATATGAATAAACTTTTCCGATTTATAGGGAAATGTTAACTTTGATTCTGGGTTTTACAAACAATGTGAAAAAAAACTGTTTTTTTTTTTTGGTGATACTTTGCACTGTTTCGCTTCAATGTATCCTCAATACCACCTCCATCATCCAATCTGGATGGGTCTAACCTGATGGGCAACAGATTGATTGTGGTATGTTTTTGGCTATCATGGAATAGCCGTCAGAACTACACTCATAACGGGTAGGGGGAGACTTCAACTCCTCTTTGGTATCTGTCTGACAGAGGCAACACTTCCTCCAGTCAGTTTTAGTGGTGCAACTCAATGGATTACTGGAAGACATCTTTTGTTATGCGGTTAAAGGCCGAGGGTTTATCCTTTTACCACCCAACTGTACAAAACACGAAAGCACATTGAAATATGGGATGCAACTAGGTTTAGGTCCTGTGCAATCTGTACATCATCCAGTTAACTGGAGCCTGTCAAATCAGGTGCGGCTTGACCACAGGATTTCTATGAGTGATCATGGATGTTGCCCTTCAACTTAATGCAATATCTTCAGTGTTTCCCCAGGTTTACAGCTTTGGGGGCGGGGCTAGATAAAACCTATCATTTGTCCTGTGACAAAAGTAGGAGGGTCTGGGGGCATTCTCCCCCATAATAATGTTTTGAAAATATCCTTTTAAATAGTGTCCTCTAGTGGGTTTAAGGAAGAGAAATTAACACATTTAGATTTAAAATATAGCACAAAAATAAACATATTGAAGGCATCTGCTGAGATGGGTGCTACTGTAGCATAATTATTTCATTAAAAAGAGACAGATTAGTTGACTAGCCTGTTTCACAGTCACTGGAGACAGTTTCTAACCCTAACCCTTCCCAAAACGATTTGCATTCAACTGAGTAACATTGTAGGCTTACTTTAAAGCAACACTATGCAACTCTTTTACCCTAAGAAGTAGGGTTAGGGTTAGCGATTTTACCTTACAAAAACAGCTTTTAAAAAATGTTTAGTGTGGAGAATGAGCTTATCGCTACTGCCATAACGAGGTCAACAAGCAAATAACTGCACTATACAGTTTTCTGGAAGCGGCCCGGGACTACTCTCTGCCTGACTAGCGAGTAACTTATTTGCCCTCTTATTTGTCGTCTTGTTTTGTCTCGTGTTGCACTTGCTTGATGTTTGACTGTGTTAGGACAGTTATTGATTAACTAGTTCGTCATATTATCTAAGAAAGCTAATTTCAACAGGTTTCGCTAGTTTTAGTGGCTAGCATCTCGTTTGCGATTAGCTATTGCTGCATAATATTGCTTTAACTTACAAAGCATATGACATCTTTGGCAGACAACAAGGTTTACAACAATATAATGGTAGGGGAAACACTGATCTTTGATCAGACAGCTTCCGAAAATGCTAATATTGAGTCACGTTATATTGAGACTTGAAAGCTGGCGGCCATATTGAAATTCAATTGACACTATTGAGTTCTTCCAGTCAGTATACATTCATTTTGATGTTTGGATCGTTAATTTATTTCTATTTATTCAAGTTCTACTTCAAAAACCTTTTTTTTGCATTTGACGAGGCGACCATCTTGAAAACTGGCGGCCATTTTGGATTTTCAGCTGGATAACGTACTTTTCTTAAATAGTACATCCTGGACATCATTTATGCCAAATTTGGTGCTTGTATCACCAAGTGAACGATTCTGATGAAATATGGACTCAATCTGCTCCACTATAGTGAGGAGTAGTCAGACTGACGCGTTACGAACTGATGAAGCCGCTTGGATAAGAGGCGAAACGTCTTCACAGACAAATCTAAGTCCAGTTGCGTTCGATTTAATTGTTGGCCGGATTAAACATGACCTGGATGAATGAGAACATTCATAGACTTATCTGTAGCCAGAACTTCCCACGCTCCATGCGTGTAGCCATATTCCTACAACCAGGGTTTCCCACAGCCCTTTACAGCTTATGCGGCCGCCTAAGCAACACACGCCTGCCGCCTTAACTGACGTCTTAAAAAAAAAAAAATATATATATATTTGCGATATTGGCCGTGTTACTCTGTCCTGTTTCTCCCTTTCATTCCAAACTGTGACCAACGCTATACCCTTCTCTGCAGAACACATTTAAAAAAGAAAAAGCAAACAAACAAAAAATATGTTTTTAAAACCTAGTAGGCCTAGGCTTCCGAAATATATGCCTCCGAACCGTGCCTCCGAACAGCGGTGTCAAGTGAATTAATGTCATCGATGCTGTCTATCATCGTTCAGTTTATCCGGGGTAAAAAAAGAAAAAAAAATTGGTAAGACGTTTATCTGGAAGTTTGATAGCCGACAATCAACCTGTTGCATCGAGGTAAGATATTTATTCATCTAAATTATATAAATACTAGGATAACCTGTCAAGTGTTTGCTAATTTTTTCCCTTTGAGTCTGACCGACTTTACGGTTGTAAACTAACGTAAAGACCAACCGTTGTTTTTTGTAACTCTTCAAACAACTAATGAACTACAATAAAACCCTATTAATTATATTTTAGTAAGTATTGTGAATATAAATTGCCTACATACACACGTAGGCTACGTTCTTTCTTTTATATTCGCTTCATTTCATCAATGGTTCGTGCTTGTCTGTTATGATGGCTGTGGCTGCAGTAAAGTAAATGTTCGTGGTCACTATTCAAAGTTATAGAAGGCTATAGTTATAACTTTGGGATGAGGCACCATAGCAATTAAGGTTCTACATAAAACAATGCATTGAAATATCTTGACAACGCTATGACGTGTCATGTCGAGACGCAGTCAGTGACGTCATGATATGCACATTTGTTTAAATTCTTTAGTTAAAATTGCACATTTTATTTGCATTGTTCAAGTTGCAGATGTCATTTTGAAAAGGTTATTATTTATTTATCAAGGTTATTTTTTATTTATTATAATATTTTATTTTTATGTAATATTCAGTGTTTAATAAATAATTGTTCAATGTAGTACAGACAGGCGCGTAGAATACGAGGGGGACGGTGGGGACGTGTACCTACCAGTTTTCATCATGAATCATTTTGTACCCACCACTTTTTATTAAAGAATCCCCCGTGTGGGACTCGCACCGGTGTCTTTCACCACTGCGTTATTAAATGCAGTCTGAGCTACGTCAAGCTCATCAAAGAGAGATGAACTCTACTCTTACAAGTCGCTATAGTATGACAGGGTCACAAGCTTTACACGCTGTCTCGAAAGGAGTGGTAGTGGTATGACAAGATGCCATAGTGCGTTGAGTAATGGTGCTCCCTGACTCATCCCAAAAACAACAGTCAACAAAATGAACATAATGAAACAGTGAAATGCAACCCAACATGTCCTGAACATTCGCCTCCAAACCCTATCTAATAGCAATAACATGTAATGACACAGAATGTCAGAATGTCGCAATGCATTCTGGGAAACACTCCCCCAACACGTTACAATATCCACGATTTCCTCAGGCAAGTACAACAACTTGAACTGATAATTCAAGAAAACACAAAAGCATTAACCTAATTTACACAAAATAGAAACAACATTTAATTTGATTTGTGTCCGATGACGAGAGAGACGGAGAGAGAGAGAGAGCACTTTGGTAGAGAGACATAAGAGTAACAATAACAGAGAGCGAGCGCCGGTCTCGATAAAGCCGTTAATCAGAGAAATGAAACGTTATTTCCCGATTGTTTCACAGCGGTTACATTCAGCAGGTAGACACGGCCATGAACTACACCTATCTGAATCACATTATCCAATGAAAAGTATTAGAGCTCTGTGCGTGAGCATAGTCAAGACATCGCGTCTGTGTGTGTGTGTGTGTGTGCGTGCGTGCGTGCGTGTGTGTCATCATCACATTTTTGTATACATTTTTATTAATTAACATGACCGGCGCGAAAGGGGGAAAAAATGAATGCGCGTCATTGTACCCAGCACTTCTGAAAATGCACTTCCGAATGCGTCTCTGTCCCCAGCACATTTCAAACCAAACCTACGCCCATGCCCTCCACCACCACCACCATCACCTCCACCGCCCGATCCCCGGCAACCCTCTGAACACAGAGGTAGTGGGTGGAACCCAGAGTGGGCTATGGACCCTAAACATGCAGGGTGGCTTTACCACAGCTCTGCCATAAGTAGTGACTGACCACCTTTGCACATGTTTTGCACTTTCGTTAAAATTGCACATTTTATTTGCATTGTTTGAGTTCCAGATGTTATTTTGAAAAGGTTATTATTTATTTATTATAATATTTTATTTTTATGTAATATTCAGTGTTTAATAAATAATTGTTCAATGTAGTACAGAGTCTGTAGTCTATATCGCGCCGCGCGCCCCCCCCCCCCCCCCCCCGCGGACAGCAGAAACGCCCCCTCCCCCTGGCACAACACCACCTTAACCCTGTAAGACCCAGATATAGAAAAATGTTTCAACCATTCAGATGTTGTTGTAGGAGGCCTTTGGGGGGGAAAATGGAGTGTTTTCAAAAAATGTATGTTTTAGTAAGTTTTTACGGAAATGTTGTAATATTGCAACGTTGGGCTTAATGGGGAGCAGAATCTCCTATTTCCACTCATTGTCTGAACAACAGTACAGAACTAAGGATTAATTTGCAGGGTTTTGCTTTTCCCAAACCAGCATATAGCATGAATAATAATCTTAGTCATGTTGTTATGAAGTGTGATTTATTCAAACAACAAGTACTTTGACAGTTATTTACATTATTTACATTATAAGTTGCAGTCAGTTGCAGTGATAGTCCCAGAAGCAGTTCTTTTCCTCTGAAAAGCAGAGGTGGACATCACATTTGCTGCATTGGTATTAGTATACCCTTTACTGCAATGTCTGCAGCGTCCTCTTGTTGTCTTGCGTGGAAAGTGTCCAGTGAGGTCTCTGCGCACATCCAGAGGGGGATGTGTACATGTTTTTTTGGAGGAGGGACCGCTTGGACTCCCATCTACAAGGGTGGTCTCTTTCCAGCATCCAAAGGGCTCTTTGCTCTGCTTGGGCTCCTGTTGTCTGCAGATGGTCATCCTCTCTTTGGAGTTTTGGATGCTGTGCCCACCTGATTAGAAAAAAAAGAATAAATATATCAATTCATATACATCTCAAATATGCATGAAGATACCAGTCAAATATATCACAAACAAGGTAAATAGCAGAAGTAGATAGTTACCAGAATGAGAGAGGATGCAAGCTGTGCCTGGAACATTCTCATGTTATTGTAGACTGTGATTATCATCCTAATAGGAATGCATGTAGCCCCCATCTTACAACCACACCTTACATTCCTGAACATTAGCACCTGTTCCAGAACAATGCCACAAGTGCACCAGGAGCATCCCCCACAACTGCTTTGACTATGAATTGATAGGAGCATTTTCATATCAATAGAGACTAACAAAGGCAAAACAAAGGGCACACATGCACAAACAGAATTTGATTGGTAAAAAGTCCTGCATTCTGTGATAAGGAGAAAATATTGAGAGTGTAAGAGGTGGTTAAAAATCATTAAAAGTAAATGAAAATGTTTAGATAAAGCAATATATATTTGCACTTTAGTTTCTTATACAATAAAATATGTAATCCAATATATGGCTAAGGCTAGATTGTGTAAATCATGTGTTGTTTAAAGTTATATTGTACAAATTTTAATTGAAGTTCCTCTCAAGACATTCCTCTCAGAAACAGGGCTGTTTTGACTACCACTCTGACCCAACGTTGTAATATTGCAACACTTATAAAACAAGCTCTAAATAAAATGTAGGGCATATTTTCCACAAACAATACCTATGTTCATGTTCTAGACAATGTGATAAACACAAAAAAAAATATTCAAAGCATTTTACTTACTTGAATCAGATTAATCCAGTCCACTAAATCGAAGGGATGTTGCTCGATCAAAAAATTGGAAGTTGTGTGACTTCTTGACCCAACGGCGGGCGTTATATACAAATGTTGGATCCAATTGCATTGTGAGAACAAACAATAGGACCAGATGATCATGTAAATGTCATTTTAACCAAAAAAAAAATTTTTTTTTTAGGTTTTCTGGGGATAACCAAAATTGTTGTAATTCTGCAACACTGGGTCTTACAGTTAACTAACACATTTTCTTCGGGAAACCCTGCTACAACCCAGGTATTTTCATTCCCTGATTATTAGTATGTATTCTCTGCATGTTTTTCTATAAGCGTTTGTTGTGTTTTCAATAATCATTCCTTACTGTGTTTATTTTGTGTTTGGTTAGTGACTTGCATCTGTCTAATAAATATTTATTCTTAAAGGAATGCCCTGGTCCTACCGAATTTGAGTCCAACTAGAACCGCGAGATGTTCCGCTATGGACATAGTTATTTGGCGAGTAGTACTTCCTGTGACGACAGTCGGAGTAGCTCATCGAACAGAGCCGAGGTAGAGCGAGTGAACTCGGAGGCTTTGAATCGTGCTCGCCCGTATCCATCTGGCCTCATCGATGTGCTAGGTAATTATGATATAGCCAACCTAGGAAATGGTATAAAGGAATCATAGTACTCCGGCTAAAATCCAGTAGGGGTGAAGGGACATGGTATCCATCTCTGCGGGGGGACTCAAAGGATCGGGAAAGAGATTTCAATTACCAACAATCATCCGGGTTTAGGCTGCCTTGTGAGGAAAACCGGTCATAATTAGTGCTTTAACCGCACACAGTGGTAATGTACCAAAATATGGAGTCAGATAAAGGTTTATTTAATTGTTTTATTGTTATTCTAGTCGTTGCCAGAATCCCCACGTCAGACCTTCCGCCAACTCCCTCTCCGTCCTTGTTTGGGAAATTGATTAATTCTATGTGACCCCGAGGGTGAATTTAAGGGTCTTGGCTGGAGACAACGCCACCTGGGGCCTTTCACCTCAAGATGTATTTATTTCAGCTAGTTATCTCTGAACACGCAATGACAAAAAGGCAACACAGATACGCTAGTAAATACAGAGACGTGAAGTTTGTTAAAAATAAAGAATGTTTATTTATAAAGAAATGCAAAAATAAAAATGATTTAATCCCACCTTTCTGTTTATCTGATTTACTTTATACGGAGGCACTTTTGTCCGCAGGGGTGAGAAACACTCATACGGCGCATAGGGGAAGTAAGGACTGCCACCATAACACTGGATACCAATTAATACTAAATTAAATAAAGCAGTTATGAAATGGAGGGGGGGGTAGATGACCTGTCCTGGAAGAGTGAGGCCGACCCACCACACGTGCTCGTGGTACTGGTACCTATCCACACCAACACACACGCACACACACAAACCCACACATGTATAACACTGCAAAAATAAGGGATCACAGCAAATGGTGAGGTGCTCTTTTACCACTACAAGTACTTTGTGAAGTGCGCAAAGAGGAGGACTCAGATCCAGCGACCCGCCCCGTTGAACAGCTGAACTGTCAGAGAAGATAAGGAAAATTGGTTCAACCTAGCTGTAAGAATATGCAAGCGTAACCTAACAATATGTCTAAATAGTTACCACTACAACAGTAAACGAAAAAAAGACAGTCCGTACTTCCCCACAGGCCAACGTCGCAGTGTAGCCACAAGGAGACCAAGAACACAGGACACACAAGACAAAAACATACGCCTGGGCAAAACCTGAATGGTAGGCACAGAAAATCAACCAAACAAACCAAAATACAGGAAACAAAAAGGTTAAGGCAATGCTAATTAACTAAAGGCAAAACAGCAGTGGCAAATCAATCTGATAAAACACAACAATCAGTTAGTCAGATGCCTGGCGGATAAGAAAGAGCATTAACAACCGAAAATACACATATGAAATCAACACAAAACATTGTTCTTGTTACCTCCATGTCCCATAGGCCCAATGGCCTAAATAATGGCATCTAGCGCTGCGGTCACACACAAGCCTCCATAACACAGCTGATGTACAAAACAATGTCAGTAATACCGTTACAAAAGTGTATAATGCAAGGCATTACAACATGAGGGTAGCTATACATAAACCTCATAAAATCATGACACTCAGTTACTAGGGGTGGGGGAAAATATCGATATAGTGACATATTGCGATATTTCGCGTGGCGATATTGTATCGATTCAGAGACACGAAATATCGATATTTTGGTCACATGCACATAAAAAATAAACTCTGTATTATGCACCAAAATAAAATCATTTGCTGCTTTAACCGTTTACTGTCTGGTGAGCTCAACACAGCAAAGGTGCGGCTTTCGCGGGATCTGGCTGGCACGTGACGTAGGTCAAAGGTTAATACAGCACAGCAACATGGAGGAAGGAGAATTGAGAAATGCGCCATCAAATTTTAAGTCAAATGTCTGGACTTATTTTGGATTTTTTAACAAAGAGGGAAAGAAAGACATAGACATGACAAATGTGATCTGCAGGGACTGTCGTGCTAAAGTGAAATACTCCGGGAACACAACTAACATGAGAGCTCACCTCTCCCGCTACCACCCAGCAGCACTGGTAGGTGAGGGACAAACAAAACCAGCGCTTGCAAAAAATCAATACTCAGAATATTGCAATATCGCGATAATATCATATCGTGACTTAAATATCGTGATAATATCGTATCGTGGTGTCTCTGGCAATTCCCACCCCTATCAGTTACCGTATTCTACCGGAACGTTGCCAAAGTCCACAGGCAGCAACACACTACCAGCGAGGATGCCTTCGGAATCCTCCGAACCCAACCTCGGTTAAAAGCAAAGGTTTTTATATACACACAATTCAGTCTGCTGCATAGATAACATTTTATACCAAGCTACCATTGACAACAAGCAGTACAAATACCTTCAGTAGTTTATCTACACACTACCCGGAAGCGTTAGGTTACGTTAGGCTGCCGAACACCTGTTTTTCCAAATAAATCAACGTTAAACAGTTATCATCCTCACGCTAGCCTCACGTGGGGGGTGCCATTGCACCCCCCACTCCCATACCCATACAACCAATACTCATCTGTTGTACCCATTCTGTTATTCTGTTATACTGCACTAGAGCACTACTGTACCACCTGCACACTTACTTCTATTATTTGCACTACTTTTTTTGCACATTGTATACTGGTTACACTTTACACTTTTCACTTGAATGTTATGCCACTGTGAGTAACCGTTTAATACCTCAATGATCACTACCTCCATCTGCACTGTTTGTCACTTGGTTAACTATCTATAATTACCGTCTTTTTAATAACCACTGTCACTTTTCAATTTTGCACCTTATTCTGCATTTCTGCATTTCAACCTGCACCTTAATCGCTCATTTGCAGTTCTGGTTAGAACGCCAACTGTATTTCGTTGTCCCTGTACTTGTACTCTGCACAATGACAATAAAGTTGAATCTAATCTAATCTAATCTAAACATAAGCGATAACAGTAGTGTTGGGACGTGGGGTGCCAATCCTTTGGAGCGTGGGTCGAGTAATCCAGGAAGTGTTAAGTGGAGCGCGTATCGCTTTATGTACCATTTGGGGCTGTGACATCATTGATGACAAACGAAGCTTCGTCGGATGCTCGAAATTTGGGCGGGATTCACAAACGCATAAACAGTAGGGTTGGGCGAATGAATGAAGCCCCATGAGGCTTTGGAAGGTTCTTACTGATTGCATCGTAAATGTTTCGGAGCGTCAAAGCATCGAAGACAAAACAGTGACATCTGGTGGTTAGCAGATGTAAACCAGTACATAATTGGGGATAATAATAATATTAGTTCTTTGGAATTATATATATATTTTTTTATTTATCAACCCTTATTTGGTTATTATTTTCCCATTTATATTTATTTTGCACACACCCAGTATTTATTTGTATATTATTTTCGAGACAAAAAGTAGTTCCATCCTCTTCTCGTGAGAGTTAGAGCAGAGCGAGAGTGCGGAGGGAGACTAGAGTCAGAGCGGGAAAGAATGAGAAGTATAGAAGCAAGTCAATCTAGTAAACAAAAACGGTGGTTGTTAACTCACTTTAGAGCACAGAAAAGTCTGGAAACTGCACCTACCGGGAGTAGAGGGATTGTCGAGGACCTGTGGGTTGTTGTTTTCGGCAGAGACCTGGGTCTGTCTCAATTCACGTACTTGCGCACTTAAACTTCCTTTTTTGAGTGCATAGTGCGTTCACACTGGTAATTGCGGCAAGACGCAGTACACTGCTAGTACCCGGATGGTGCACTCATAACGGTCAAAAAGCTAGTGTACTACGCTGGACACTTTTCACCCTCAATGGTCGCCATTTTGTCTACGTAACGGAAGGGGAGTTAACGCCAGCACTTTCCAAAAAAATCTGATAAAGATTGCGGACGACACCTGTGTACCGTTGGCCCAGACCACTCCTTTTAAATGTAAGATATAACGTTACACATCATCGAAAAATGGTTATTTTTCATTATGTATCACCATTTTATTGTTAGACAGATGTATGACAGATGTCATAAGCGATTGTGAACTGTTTGTGCTGATATGCTTATACGTGAATGCTAATACGGGAACGAACGCTTGTATCGTCATTTCCGGTAAGTGCAAAACGGGAGTGCTTCATTTGAGACGGTACTTCTTAGACGGAATTCACGCACTACATCAGTAAGTACATAGTGCACACAGTGCACGTACGGAAGTGTACTCGTGGAAGTACGTGGATTGAGACAGACCCCTGGTGAGTTACCTGAGCTTACTTAGAGCTAACTAGTGCTAGCTAATACTAACCGCAGTAGCCACAGTGTGTATTGGGCCGCAACACGGCCGAAAACTTGTGAACACATGAACGTGACTTGCCGCTACTGTGTACTGTGTGTGTCGTAAAGCTGCACATTTTGCTCAGTTAATCTGATGAAGAATGGGGTGTGCTGTTTATTTTGCTGCTGTGGGTATTTTTCTGGGTGTTTATTTCAAGATGCACTGGTTAAAGATGTGTGTTGGTTATTTCATAACAGAGGCAGACACTCTGGAATCTTGAATTTAATATTTTAATGTGTGTTAAAGGTGCATTCTGTCATTTTTCAGTTCATAACTTAATGAACATGTGTGCAACGGTTAAAAAAGGTTAAAATTGATAATATTGCACATGGAAACTGATCTAAAATTACCATATCTCATGGTAAACAGTTAAAAAATATCATATTTCATGTGGGATAAAGATATCATAATTCATGGTAAATGGATAAAAACAATGTTGATTTAAAATGTGTGAAAATACTCACCTTGAAGTTAAAAAAGAGAACTATACAGTTAAAAAGATAATTAATTCCATCATTACTGAGTTCCAGTATTGTATCCTGTGTGTTGAGATATTTGAATATGGCCATAACAGAGAAGTTTGATAAGTGGTTTAGAAATAGTCCTGTCTTTATACAGGCTAGGTTTTTTGAGTACCCTCAGAACTTACCGTAGATGTGGATCGGGATTCTCCTCGTGGAAGGAGATGGCGAGCCAGTGATACCAAAGGAGCTGAGAACCAGCATCTGAGCCTGAGGAGGACATCCAGCCCTTCTTCACCATAACTGAGTGTGTGTGTGTGGTAGGACCACACACGCACACCTGACTTTTGAGCCCCTGACTATTTTATTTTATTTTCCCCTGATTTGACTTGACTTTTGAATAAAGCGCGCTGCAGCACCAAGGACATTAACGGACAATTAAAGGGACATTACCTTTCCTATAAGGGCACTTTTTGTTGGTTTATATTGAAAAGAAATACTGAAACATTGAAAGATCAGTTGTAAGAATACTGAATTTATTTTCTTATTTTATTTTTTATTTTTCTATTCAAACAGTTTGGTTCAATACATTGAACTTGCATTTAAACTACTACGTGGCTCCGTTTATTCATTGTGGTTGTCCAATTCTTCAAACCCTCCTCTACGAACCTAGTCCTGGTCCATTCATTAGTAACCCTATTTCACCTAGCGGGTTACACAGACATAACGGCGGCTCTTACCGATTCAACAATCGCGGACGAAGCCAAATGCTGACAAATGGCCCTTCCCTGACATGTTGGTAAAGCAGAGAGGGGAGACAAATTGTTCTGTTCCCTTATGAATAAAAACTATTAGGCCTACCTGTATGTTTTATCTAAACCTTGTTAGTCAGTGCTGCAAAATTAGCGTCTGGCTATCCTTGAATAAACATTATATTGTTGATGTCTCTAATGATTCGAATTGAAGAGTTATACGCGTAAGATATACTATAGTTCGCAGCACGAGTTCAGCAAGCCCTTGGGAGAGTGGATTCGCGGTCGTGCAGCTTGCAAGCGACCGGGGTTCGATACCCCTCATAGATCTAAAAATCGGGAAACGGACGGTTATATATAATGGGATTGCAAAACGCTCGACCGCGATTGTATTGAAGACTTCAATCGATGTTTTGCAAAAACTAATAGCAAATAAAGTAATTGCAGCAGATGACCACAGCTAAGGTGTCTCAGATAACAGAAAACATGTAAAGGGCATTGTGTACAGTGGGGATTGTGAAAACATATAAGGGGCATTGTGTACAGTGGGGATTGTGGAAACATAAGGGGCATTGTGTACAGTGGGGATTGTGAAAACATATAAGGGGCATTGTGTGTACAGTGGGGATTGTGAAGTGCTTGTGCTGTCTCACTATGAGGGTGCTTGTGCAACAAAACATATGTGTTGGGGAAGGTGCTCATTGTGGAACAGAGCTTCTGTCCAGGTTTTTATTTAAAAACAAGATCTGCTCCACTATATTGGTTTCAGGCGGTTTCTCCTTGCGCTGACAATTTTGCCAGCTTTGGAGAAAATCCTCTCACAGGGCACAGAGGATGCCGGTGTGCAGAGATACTGCATTGCCACCTGATAAATATATGGTTATATTGGCTTGTGCTGTGCCCAATATTTCAGGGGGTCCTCTGACCTTGGCAGGTGTGTGTCTTTACTTTAAAGGTTTATCAGACCAGTAACGCTTTACGGGTTGATACAAGCACCAGTGCCCCTATGTCAAATGTCCCATTTAAACTTTTCAGTGACGTCCGAAGCTTCGGACGTCATCAGTCACGTGACCTTACAACTTTGATACGCGCTCCGATACATTGTGCCGAAGCAGATTGCTTTGCGGAAGTGATACGGGCTTCGGTGCCTCGGTGTCAGACTTCCCATCCCTAATAAACCGTCACTGAGACACCTGCCTCATTGGCACATTTGTTGTCTCGGTGTGAGTTTCGGTGAGTTTCAGAGTGAGTGTCAGTGAGTATCAGTGTGAGTTATAGTTAGTTTCAGTGTTGATAACAATTACATATTGAAACACTGTTTACAGAATTCCACTTATTTTCATGTTACACATGAGTACACATGCAAATATACATTTTATTTGGATCAATACATGAACCATAAATGCAATATATATGAAGGTGAATGTAATTCTCATCCATAGCATGAATTACGACTGTAGCACATTTTGACCAGCAGGGGGGTTTGTGTGCACATGAAGCGTCGAGAAATGAACCTATTTGCGAACCACTTGGCTGGAAAGCTTCAAAGTCTAAAGAAGCTTCATCTGCCCATCACTAGATAACAGCCACACATACCTTCTTGGTGAAAATGGTAGAGACCAACCAGAGATTGTCCCTCACTAATGTTATAAGTTGTTCACCCATTTTTATCTAGTGTTTAGTAGCTCTACTGCTATTTAGGTTTTCTGTGAGCTCCGAGGAGTCAGTGTTGCTGATGTCACAGTAGAGCACAGCCAAGTCGTTGTCTGGTTGGTCGCACCCTCTTTTTCGCTTGTGAAATTCGCTGTCAAAACAGACAGATTTGTTTTGTTTTTTCCGCAGCGGATTTTCGCTTTTAGGTGTGCACAGAGTAATTAGAATATGTGCGTTTGTTAATTTGCGAATTTCGCTGCGAATATTCGCTGCGAAATTCTGCTCCGGTGTAGACAGGCCTTAACACTTCAGCAGACGCCATTACTGTATTTCACGTCATCAACGATACAGAAACCAAAACACTCAAAACAGAATAACATGAGAAACTAGAGTTCAAAAATTCCCTCGAGGGAAATTTTGATAGTGCACGGGTGACGCTACCGGAGTGTGAACCTCTATCAGAGTCACAGCCGTTTGAGTAATGGTGCTGATCCCAAAAACAGCAGTCAACAAACTGAACGTCATGAAACAGTGAAATGTAAGGAATCCAACATGTCCTGAACATTCGCCTCCAAACCCTATCTAATAGCAATAACATGTAATGAAACAGAATGCCAGAATGTCGCAATGCATTCTGGGAAACACTCCCCCAACACGTTACAAAACACGCTACTATCCATGATTTCCTCAGGCAAGTAGGCTACAACAACTTGAACTGATAATACAAGAAAACACAAAAGCATTAACCTAATTTACACAAAATAGAAACAACATTTAATTTGATTTGTGTCCGATGACGAGAGAGACGCTAGATGGTAACCATGGCAACGGAGACTCGATATCTCACAGTTTATTTATCAACGACAAAACAGACAGATCTCACTGCCCATCACTGATCAACTGCTGCGGTCGGGACGTGTGTGTGTGTGTGTGTGTGTGTGTCACTCAATGTTATGAATTAAAATGACAGCTTTGCAAGCACCCACACACGCAAGCACGCGCAATGTCGACAGAGACGTTGCGGTTAGGGTTAGTGTTAGGTTTACTTAACATTCACATTTAATTTGATTTGTGTCCGATGACGAGAGAGAGACGGAGAGAGATAGAGCACTTTGGTAGAGAGACGTACAATAACAGAGAGCGAGCGCCGGTCTCGATAAAGCCGTTAATCAGCGAAATGAATCGTTATTTCCCGATAGTTTCACAGCGGTTACATTCAGCAGGTAGACACGGCTGAACTGCACCGACGTTAATCAGCGAAATGAATCGTTATTTCCCGATAGTTTCACAGTGATTACATTCAGCAGGTAGACACGGCTGAAGTGCACCTATCTGAATCGCATTATCCAATGAAAAGTATTAGAGCTCTGTGCGTGAGCAAGACATCGCGTCTGTGTGTGTGTGTGTGTGTGTGTGTGTGTGTGTGTGCTGCGCGTGATCGATCCAGGTCCCTCACCCACACACGCAAGCACGCGAGGAAAACACAACACAGCACTTCCCGCTTTTCAGCTGGGCCAAACCATTAGAACACCAGCCCCCCCCCCCCTCCCCCCCCCCTGGAGTTTGCATTGTTATGGTACGGACTACCAGTAACGAACCCATAACAAAGCCATGTTCTGCCTCGGCACTGGTCTCACATTTGGGCTTATTCTGACAAAACGGTAGCTCCTACCAGAAAAACAGCAAGACCATCATCGCCGTTAGGACTTCCCGAACAATTGGTGTTTCTAAAATGTTTCTAGAGTAAATATTTCGGAGACACTCGCAAGTTTAAAACAGGGGTCCGTTCTGCTTTTCTCTGAAAATATTTGTATTGGAGTCAATGAGGAGAAGACACCGACTGGCCGCACTTAGAGGCTGCTAATTTGAATTCTGTAAATCTCTCCGATTTTTTAAACACATTGTGAGAGACAGAACACCTATGTCTACAAAGTTGGAAAAAATCACGTGTGTACATTGTAAACTGTGGCCAGGAGCAGCGTGGAGAGAGATTTATTTTTAATTTTTCTGGGTCTCTCTCCACCTCTAGCCACACTCTAACCCTAATAAGGGCACGCAATACACACCCATTGTAATCTCATCATTTCTCCAAAAATGATCATGGTCATTGAACAGTGATTGATCAAAAAGTATATGACCTATCAAAACATGGAAATATACATAAAATACACAAGACTTGTGTCTACTGTTTAAAGTTGAAATGGAGTCTCTAGGTGAAAGTATGCAGGAGCTGCAGACAGCAGTAGGCAGCACCAAAAGTCTTTATTTTTTGACCTCCTCCCATGCATTCTCTATGGGAAAATATTCACAGTTTTTTGCAAATAACGTCGTGAAAAATGAATATTATTATGAGAAAAGTAATAGCACACCAATCCCGATGAAGACGCACATTTTGATGTATCATTTGTCCTACAACTCTTTGAGTTGTAGGACTAGTTTCGAATCAAAAAAAGCGAGGAAGAGGAATAACTAGAGTTCAAAAATTCCCTCGAGGGAAATTTTGATAGTGCACGGTTGACGCTACCGGAGTGTGAAAGTCTATCAGAGTCACAGCCGTTTGAGTAATGGTGCTGATCCCAAAAACAGCAGTCAACAAACTGAACGTCATGAAACAGTGAAATGTAAGGAACCCAACATGTCCTGAAAATTCGCCTCCAAACCCTATCTAATAGCAATAACATGTAATGAAACAGAATGCCAGAATGTCGCAATGCATTCTGGGAGACACTCCCCCAACACGTTACAAAACACGCTACTATCCACGATTTCCTCAGGCAAGTACAACAACTTGAACTGATAATACAAGAAAACACAAAAGCATTAACCTAATTTACACAAAATAGAAACAACATTTAATTTGATTTGTGTCCGATGACGAGAGAGACGCTAGATGGTAACCATGGCAATGGAGACTCGATATCTCTGTTTATTTATCAACGACAAGACAGACAGATCTCACTGCCCATCACTGATCAACTGCTGCGGTCGGGACGTGTGTGTGTGTGTGTGTGTGTGTGTACAGGTGCTTTGCGCGATCGATACAGAGATCGCGTCACTCAATGTTATTAATTAAAATGACAGTTTTGCAAGCACCCACACACGCAAGCACGCGCGATCTCTACAGAGACGTTGAGGTCAGGGTTAGTGTTAGGTTTACTTTACATTCACATTTAATTTGATTTGTGTCCGATGACGAGAGAGAGACGGAGAGAGATAGAGCACTTTGGTAGAGAGACGTACAATAACATAGAGCGAGCGCCGGTCTCGATAAAGCCGTTAATCAGCGAAATGAATCGTTATTTCCCGATAGTTTCACAGCGGTTACATTCAGCAGGTAGACACGGCTGAACTGCACCGCCGTTAATCTGCTAAATGAATCGTTATTTCCCGATAGTTTCACAGCGGTTACATTCAGCAGGTAGACACGGCTGAACTGCACCTATCTGAATCGTATTATCCAATGAAAAGTATTAGAGCTCTGTGCGTCTGCAAGACATCGCGTCTGTGTGTGTGTGTGTGTGTGTGTGTGTGTGTGTGTGTGTGTGTGTGTGTGTGTGTGTGTGTGTGTGTGCTGCGCGCGATCGATACAGGTCACTCACCCACACACGCAAGCACGCGAGGTAAACAAAACACAGCACTTCCCGCTTTTCAGCTGGGCCAAACCATTAGAACACCAGGCCCCCCCTGGAGTTTGCATTGTCATGGTACGGACTACCAGTAACGAACCCATAACAAAGCCATTTCTGCCTCGGCACTGGTCTCACATTTGGGCTTATTCTGACAAAACGGTAGCTCCTATCAGAAAAAAAACAAGACCATCATCGCCGTAAGGACTTCCCGAACGATTTCGTGTTTCTACAATGTTTCTAGAGTAAATATTTCGGAGACACTCGCAAGTTTAAAACAGGGGTCCGTTCTGCTTTTCTCTGAAAATATTTGAAATATTTGTATTGGAGTCAATGAGGAGAAGACACCGACTGGCCGCACTTAGAGGCTGCTAATTCGAATTCTGTAAATCTCTCCGATTTTTTAAACACATTGTGAGAGACAGAACACGTATGTCTACAAAGTTGGAAAAAATCATGTGTGTACATTGTAAACTGTGGCCAGGAGCAGCGTGGAAATAGATTTATTTTTTTATTTTTCTGGAGCTCTCTCCACTCTAGCTACACTCTAACCCTAATAAGGGCATGCAATACACACCCATTGTAATCTCATCATTTCTCCAAAAATGATCATGGTCATTGAACAGTGATTGATCAAAAAGTATATGACCTATCAAAACATGGAAATATACATAAAGTACACAAGACTTGTGTCTACTGTTTAAAGTTGAAATGGAGTCTCTAGGTGAAAGTATGCAGGAGCAGCAGACAGCAGTAAAAGTGTGTATTTTTGTACCTCCTCCCATGCATTCTCTATGGGAAAATATTCAAAGTTTTTTGCAAATAACTTCATGAAAAATTAATATTTTTTAAATTTGTATTGAAGCACACCGATCCCGATGAAGACGCACATTTTGATATATCATTTGTCCTACAACTCTTGTAGGACTAGTAGCGAATCAAAAAAGCGAGGAAGAGGAATAATAATAAAAAGAAAAAATCCACAGTATAACAATAGTGCTCGGGGCTTTGCCCCGAGCACTGGCTCCACAGCTTTGCTGTAGGGCCAGTGCTCGGTGCGTTTGCCCCGTGCACTAACTAGAGTTCAAAAATTCCCTCGAGGGAAATTTTGATAGTGCACGGGTGACGCTACCGGAGTGTGAACCTCTATCAGAGTCACAGCCGTTTGAGTAATGGTGCTGATCCCAAAAACAGCAGTCAACAAACTGAACGTCATGAAACATTGAAATGTAAGGAACCCAACATGTCCTGAACATTCGCCTCCAAACCCTATCTAATAGCAATAACATGTAATGAAACAGAATGCCATAATGTCGCAATGCATTCTGGGAAACACTCCCCCAACACGTTACAAAACACGCTACTATCCACGATTTCCTCAGGCAAGTACAACAACTTGAACTGATAACACAAGAAAACACAAAAGCATTAACCTAATTTACACAAAATAGAAACAACATTTAATTTGATTTGTGTCCGATGACGAGAGAGACGCTAGATGGTAACCATGGCAACGGAGACTCGATATCTCACAGTTTATTTATCAACGACAAAACAGACAGATCTCACTGCCCATCACTGATCAACTGCTGCGGTCGGGACGTGTGTGTGTGTGTGTGTGTGTGTGTGTGTGTGTCACTCAATGTTATGAATTAAAATGACAGCTTTCCAAGCACCCACACACGCAAGCACGCGCAATGTCGACAGAGACGTTGCGGTTAGGGTTAGTGTTAGGTTTACTTAACATTCACATTTAATTTGATTTGTGTCCGATGACGAGAGAGAGACGGAGAGAGATAGAGCACTTTGGTAGAGAGACGTACAATAACAGAGAGCGAGCGCCGGTCTCGATAAAGCCGTTAATCAGCGAAATGAATCGTTATTTCCCGATAGTTTCACAGCGGTTACATTCAGCAGGTAGACACGGCTGAACTGCACCGCCGTTAATCAGCGAAATGAATCGTTATTTCCCGATAGTTTCACAGCGGTTACATTCAGCAGGTAGACACGGCTGAACTGCACCTATCTGAATCGCATTATCCAATGAAAAGTATTAGAGCTCTGTGCGTGAGCAAGACATCACGTCTGTGTGTGTGTGTGTGCTGCGCGCGATCGATACAGGTCACTCACCCACACACGCAAGCACGCGAGGAAAACACAACACAGCACTTCCCGCTTTTCAGCTGGGCCAAACCATTAGAACACCAGCCCCCCCCCCTGGAGTTTGCATTGTAATGGTACGGACTACCAGTAACGAACCCATAACAAAGCCATTTTCTGCCTCTGCACTGGTCTCACATTTGGGCTTATTCTGACAAAACGGTAGCTCCTATCAGAAAAACAGCAAGACCATCATCGCCGTAAGGACTTCCCGAACGATTTGGTGCTTCTAAAATGTTTCTAGAGTAAATATTTCGGAGACACTCGTGAGTTTAAAACAGGGGTCCGTTCTGCTTTTCTCTGAAAATATTTGTATTGGAGTCAATGAGGAGAAAACACGGACTGGCCGCACTTAGAGGCTGCTAATTCGAATTCTGTAAATCTCTCCGATTTTTTACACACATTGTGAGAGACAGAACACGTAAGTCTACAAAGTTTGAAAAAATCACGTGTGTACATTGTAAACTGTGGCCAGGAGCAGCGTGGAAAGAGATTTATTTTTGATTTTTCTGGGGCTCTCTCTTGCTCTAGCCGCACTCTAACCCTAATAAGGGCATGCAATACACACTCATTGTAATCTCATCATTTCTCCAAAAATGATCATGGTCATTGAACAGTGATTGATCAAAAAGTATATGACCTATCAAAACATGAAAATATACATAAAGTACACAAGACTTCTGTCTACTGTTTAAAGTTGAAATGGAGTCTCTAGGTGAAAGTATGCAGGAGCAGCAGACAGCAGTAAAAGTATGTATTTTTTGACCTCCTCCCATGCATTCTCTATGGGATAATATTCACAGTTTTTTGCAAATAACTTCATGAAAAATTAATATTTTTTAAATTTGTATGGAAGCACACCGATCCCGATGAAGACGCACATTTTGATATATCATTTGTCCTACAACTCTTCGAGTTGTAGGACTAGTAGCGAATCAAAAAAAGCGAGGAAGAGGAATAATAAATATAAGAATAAATATAAGAAAAAATCCACAGGAGAACAATAGTGCTCGGGGCTTTGCCCCGTGCACTAATAAAGATAAGAAAAAATCCCCAGGATAACATATGCCAGTGCTCTGGGCTTCGCCCCGTGCACTAATATTAAGAAAAAATCCACAGGATAACAATAGTGCTCGGTGCGTTTGCCCCGTGCACTAATAATAAAAAGAAAAAATCCACAGGATAACAATAGTGCTCGGGGCTTCGCCCCGTGCACTAATAAAAAGACAATGACTCATCTTACGTAAGATGTCCTTTTAATTTACTTGTTTTAATTAACCCTGTGAATCAGGAGCCAGCGCAGTTTGCTTTTTCTGGCAAGTAGGAAAATCCATCACTCCATTGACACAGAGTAGCTTTATTCTCGGTTGAATGTAACCAAATCCATCTTTGCAAACAAATGTTAAGTGATCATTGTGAGTACAGGTTAGATGTGTAATACCGGGTCGTAAGAATTCAAGATTATGTTCTTGCAACTGTTCTTGTCCTATGTTGCACGGCTCTGAAAGAGAAAAAGAGGGGAATCCGATAAACACGAGTTCATCAAACAATGCCATGAAGACAAATTAACTCTCACTGAAGGCTCCAAGTTAGTCCTGATGGAAAGACGTTCAGTGTATATTGGGTGAGCTCTGTGTCTTACTCCCAGCATGCTTGGTTTACATTAGTGCACCATAAGAGTTGGACCACTTTTCCAACATAGCCCCATATGTGAAGCAGATAGTTTCCACTTTTCAAGTTTTTTGGATTTGGATAGTGCTCAGTGAGTAACTCTAATTGGTTCTGTTTCTGTAACTTTTAGCCTATTTACAAAAAATGCTAAAGACATCATCTCAGAAAGACCTGCTTGCACAACTCAACTCAGACTTTGGGTCTGAAATTAAGTGACATTTTTTGTGAACATATTACAAGTTCCATGAACATCATGGACACAGGCCTGGTGCCAGGATGAATTGACTGAGGGGCTGTTACATTTTGCAAGGGTGCAATTTTTTCCAGAAAGCACAACAGCATATGGCCACTGGTTCAAAATCAAATAATACATGCATTAGTCTGAGCACTCGCATCAGAACAAATATTGTGTCATTTATAAAGTATAATAGGGGCATTTAGCAGACGCTTTTGTCCAAAGCGACTTACAATCAGTACATTTGTGGGGTTCGTCATGTGGACAGTTGGTGGTGGGAATCGAACTGCCAACCCTCCGGTTAGTGGACAAACTGCTCTGTCCACAAGCTCTACCCACTGAGCGACTGTTCTGTCAAAACCGGCAGGGGAGGTGCGTAGAATCAACTGTATAAAGCTTGTGTAAAAGCCTTGAAAACTGAATGTTTGAGAGAGAGCCTAGGCGACACTCACATATATCTCCGTCAATAAATATTGTTTTGCATTTTTTCCATTAGATATGTAAAGCTTAAACGGAGGGGGTAAAACATACAACCTAGGGAGTCGTAGTTTTTTCTAAGGGACATCATTGCCATTTGTATTATTGCATTTGTACTGCAATCAATGCTATGTGTGTTCAGGCAACAACTGTTGATTGGACAGTATCACAATATTGGCCTCAATTTGACTGAAAGAAAGTACTTACTTAGACATGTAGTTTCTCCGGTCCATTGTCCGTTCTCACAGGTCTTGATGTCTCCTTCAATGATGAACCCTGTTTGACAAGTGTAACTAACTGTTTCTCCATTTTGGTAGTCATCCTTCTCAGTACCAAGGACGACTCCATTAGGAAGAGACGGTGCTGGCCCACACGCTCCTGGGAGATTGTCTTCTCTAATTTCTATGCAGAGAGAGGGACAACATGTGATCTTTCCAAACAAGGGTCATTTTGAGCCTCACATGTGATCTCTGAAAAAATTGCAATTCTGCATTATATGTACTATTTGTAACTATGCTGCTGTTTTGTCCTTTATGGTGTAAGTGTGTGTAAGTGTGATGCTGAATTATCGAGACAACCTGGTTTGTCCATGAAAGATTACAACAATCCCAATTGATAATGGACAAAATGTAATAATAATAATATAATAATAAGAACTAGAGTTCAAAAATTCCCTCGAGGGAAATTTTGATAGTGCACGGGTTACGCTACCGGAGTGTGAACCTGTATCAGACTCACAGCCGTTTGAGTAATGGTGCTGATCCCAAAAACAGCAGTCAACAAACTGAACGTCATGAAACAGTGAAATGTAAGGAACCCAACATGTCCTGAACATTCGCCTCCAAACCCTATCTAATAGCGATGACATGTAATGAAACAGAATGCCAGAATGTCACAATGCATTCTGGGAAACACTCCCCCAACACGTTACAAAACACGCTACTATCCACGATTTCCTCAGGCAAGTACAACAACTTGAACTGATAATACAAGAAAACACAAAAGCATTAACCTAATTTACACAAAATAGAAACAACATTTAATTTGATTTGTGTCCGATGACGACAGAGACGCTAGATGGTAACCATGGCAACGGAGACTCGATATCTCACAGTTTATTTATCAACGACAAGACAGACAGATCTCTCTTCCCATCACTGATCAACTGCTGCGGTCGGGACGTGTGTGTGTGTGTGTGTGTGTGTGTGTGTGTGTGTGTGTGTGTGTGTGTGTGTGTGTGTCACTCAATGTTATGAATTAAAATGAGTTTTGCAAGCACCCACACACGCGCGATGTCTACAGAGACGTTGAGGTTAGGGTTAGTGTTAGGTTTACTTTACATTCACATTTAATTTGATTTGTGTCCGATGACGAGAGAGAGACGGAGAGAGATAGAGCACTTTGGTAGAGAGACGTACAATAACAGAGAGCGAGCGCCGGTCTCGATAAAGCCGTTAATCAGCGAAACAAATCGTTATTTCCCGATAGTTTCACAGCGGTTACATTCAGCAGGTAGACACGGCTGAACTGCAGCGCCGTTAATCAGCGAAATGAATCGTTATTTCCCGATAGTTTCACAGCGGTTACATTCAGCAGGTAGACACGGCTGAACTGCACCTCTGTGCGTCTGCAAGACATCGCGTGTGTGTGTGTGTGTGTGTGTGTGTGTGTGTGTGTGTGTGTGTGTTGCGCGCGATCGATACAGGTCACTCACCCACACACGCAAGCACGCGAGGTAAACACAACACAGCACTTCCCGCTTTTCAGCTGGGCCAAACCATTAGAACACCAGCCCCCCCCCCCCCCCCCCCCCCGGAGTTTGCATTGTCATGGTACGGACTACCAGTAACGAACCCATAACAAATCCATTTTCTGCCTCGGCACTGGTCTCACATTTAGGCTTATTCTGACAAAACGGTAGCTCCTATCAGAAAAAAAGCAAAACCATCATCGCCGTAAGGACTTCCCGAACGATTTCGTGTTTCTACAATGTTTCTAGAGTAAATATTTCGGAGACACTAGCAAGTTTAACAGGGGTCCGTTCTACTTTTCTCTGAAAATATTTGAAATATTTGTATTGGAGTCAATGAGGAGAAGACACCGACTGGCCGCACTTAGAGGCTGCTAATTCGAATTCTGTAAATCTCTCCGATTTTTTAAACACATTGTGAGAGACAGAACACGTATGTCTACAAAGTTGGAAAAAATCATGTGTGTACATTGTAAACTGTGGCCAGGAGCAGCGTGGAAAGAGATTTTTATTTTTTATTTTTCTGGAGCTCTCTCCACTCTAGCTACACTGTAACCCTAATAAGGGCATGCAATACACACCCATTGTAATCTCATCATTTCTCCAAAAATGATCATGGTCATTGAACAGTGATTGATCAAAAAGTATATGACCTATCAAAACATGGAAATATAGATAAAGTACACAAGACTTGTGTCTACTGTTTAAAGTTGAAATGGAGTCTCTAGGTCAAAGTATGCAGGAACAGCAGACAGCAGTCAAAGTATGTATTTTTTGACCTCCTCCCATGCATTCTCTATGGGAAAATATTCACAGTTTTTTGCAAATAACTTCATGAAAAATTAATATTTTTTAAATTTGTATTGAAGCACACCGATCCCGATGAAGACGCACATTTTGATATATCATTTGTCCTACAACTCTTCGAGTTGTAGGACAAATGATATAGTCAAATGATATAGGACTAGATACGCATCAAAAAACGCGAGGAAGAGGAATAATAAGAAAAAATCCACAGGAGAACAATAGTGCTCGGGGCTTTGCCCCGAGCACTGGCTCCACAGCTTTGCTGTAGGGCCAGTGCTCGGTGCGTTTGCCCCGTGCACTAAATATAAGAAAAAATCCACAGGAGAACAATAGTGCTCTGTGCGTGCTAGTGCTAGTGCTCTAATTACTCTTCCCGTGAGGGAAATTTGGTCTCTGCATTTAACCCAATTGTGAATTAGTGAAATACACAGCACACAGTGAGGTACACAGTGAGGTGAAGCACACACTAAACCCGATGCAGTGAGCTGCCTGCATCAGCGGTGCTCGGGGAGCAGTGCCTTCTCAAGGGCACTTCAGCCTTTCGTATTGGTCGGTTGATTGGACAGTATCACAATATTGGCCTCAATTTGACTGAAAGAAAGTACTTACTTAGACATGTAATCTCTCCGGTCCATTGTCCGTTCTCACAGGTCTTGATGTCTCCTTCAATGATGAACCCTGTTTTACAAGTGTAACTAACTGTTTCTCCATTTTGGTAGTCATCCTTCTCAGTACCAAGGACGACTCCATTAGGAAGAGACGGTGCTGGCCCACACGCTCCTGGGAGATTGTCTTCTCTAATTTCTATGCAGAGAGAGGGACAACATGTGATCTTTCCAAACAAGGGTCATTTTGAGCCTCACATGTGATCTCTGAAAAAATTGCAATTCTGCATTATATGTACTATTTGTAACTATGCTGCTGTTTTGTCCTTTATGGTGTAAGTGTGTGTAAGTGTGATGCTGAATTATTGAGACAACCTGGTTTGTCCATGAAAGATTAAAACAATCCCAATTGATAATGGACAAAATGTAATAATAATAATATAATAGGCGGCACGGTGGTGCAGTGGTTAGCACTGTCGCCTCACAGCAAGAGGGTTCTGGGTTCGAATCGACCTGGGACCCAGGACCTTTCTGTGTGGAGTTTGCATGTTCTCCCCGTGCTTGTGTAGGTTCTCTCCGGGTAGTTCGGCTTCCTCCCACAGACCAAAAACATGCAGGTTGGGGATTAGGTTAATTGGTGTCTCTAAATTGACCGTAGGTGTGTATGTGAGTGTGAATGGTTGTTTGTCTATATATGTTAGCCCTGTGATAGGCTGGTGACCTGTCCAGGGTGTACCCCGCCTCTCGCCCGTTGCAGCTGGGATTGGCTCCAGCCCCCCCGCGACCCTCGTAGAGGATAAGCGGTCACGATAATGGATGGATGGATGGATAATATAATAATAAGAATTACTCTTCCTGTGCAAACTTCCCTGCTCTGCCATGCAGGTGACGTTACGTCACGTGGATAAATGTCCCCGAAAAGCCCCGAGTAGTCCCGAAGGAACATTCATTAGGACACTATAATCAGACAGCAGCGGAGTTACCTGTTGGGCTCTGCGCACATCCCCGTTGTTTATAACTGTGTATGTTATAACTGCGTGAAACGGACTCGGATTGCATCCATCCATCCATGTTGTTACTTTGTCGGTTGTGCGTGAATACAAAGTAAGTTTGCATCCGCTGTTTACCATTATTACACTGTTACTAATGTGTGCCGTGACTACGAACTGGCCGCCATGGCGTAACGCGTGTTCTCATTCAGAGTTCGTATAGATATATTACCACAGACTGATTAATATGTTCATCTTATTTACATATGTGTTTCAAAACATACAATACTGTTGTGATTGAGTGTTTACAGTACTGGATGGTTTCTATATCTAACGATATCTGCATTATTTTACTTTCTGTTGTCATGGTGCCATTTGAAGTGACCCCGTGTGGCCGCTCTGTATTATTACCGTTACTACAGTTGTTATTCGCTGCATTCTGTATGTAATACCGTGTGCCTGTTTAATTTACAGTCATTTTCATTTATTTATTGTTTATCTATTTCCATACCTTAGGAAACCACAACCCAACATAACCCAACACAACATAAAGAACACAACAACCCTGTATCCTGTTCCAATCTGTGCGGAATTAATAAAGAAGGGTTAAAGAAACCTCTGGAGCAGCTGCAGTTTTTCTGACAGAAGACTAAGGCCAGACTGTGTACGCCAGCATCCAAAATATAATTCACAAGTGGTCCTTCGAGCCGGATGTACACAAGCTGCGCCATGGCTACAGGTAGAGGATATTACGACGAGCAGCAGCCACCTAGTCCCCGTCCCAGCAGGATGCGACGCATTCCCAGACATCTGGAGGACTATGAGCATGGCTACCCGTCTCAACCCCCATATCCCACTGTGACAGGGACAGCGTTGCCGACGACAACATATGTAGCAGCACCCAACATTGGAGGAGTCTCTCCATATCCAGTGCCAACATATCCGTCTTATGATAGCCCCGACGACAGACTCGAGTGCCTAGAGGCACGCTGGCAGACTGTGAGACACCAAATGAGAGAACTGGAAGCTGAAATGAACAGTGTAAGACTGACTCCTCACCCTCAGGTTGGCTACACTCACCCCACATATCGCTCACATCGCTATGCTGTAGATACAGTAGCAGTCAGTACTCGGTATAGTAGCCTTCCCCATCAAGAGAGGATGTGTCCCAGTCCCACCAGTATCCAATATCCATCTTCATCACAAATTCCAGTTCAGACGGTGCCCCTCTCTCAGGATCAGGACAGAGCTGCAGCTTCACCAACGCACACTGCATCCTATGCTACACCGACAGTGGTTGTGGACCAAGCTGCTTCTGCACTGCAAGCTGATGAGGATCAAGCTTCAGAAGTCGAATCTCTACGATCTGCTTCCATTCCACAAATGGGACGTGTGGATTCTGTAGCCTCCATCCCATCAGCATACCCAACTACCTTGCTGGTGCCACCTGCAGTTTCTGCAGTTCATGTCCCGACGATCCAGACAGCACCTGCGCCATCACAACCAGCCTACAGTGCACCCAGGTATTGGCAGCCTCCTCCTCCGCAATATCCCTATCCTCCTGCACAGTACCCTGTTCCTCCTGCCCAACACTATTATCCTCAGCAGCCCTTTCCACCTGTACGGCCACCAGATATCTCTAATGCACCAGGTGTTTTAGAGATGGTTATTGCCTCATCATATGGCATCCCCAAGCCCAAACTGACTGTTTTTGCCTCGGGGAAGGAAAGTGACTTCCTGCTGCTCAAGAAGGGGCTGGACAGTGTTCTGAAGCCTCACAGACATCTAAGCGAAGACTACAAGTACCAAGTCCTTCTTGACCACCTCAGATTCCCTGCTGCACTCCAAATAGCCAAGCGGTTCATCCACAGTGTAACGCCATACACTACTGCCATGCAAGCTCTCACGCAAAGATATGGTCAGCCCCGACAGCTTGTGCAGGGATAACTCAATACCATCCTGAACGCCCCTCCAGTGAGGGCCGGAGACTACCAAGGTATTGAAGATTTCGCAGCATCAGTTGGAACACTAGTGGGCATGTTGAGCACAATGCAGGGTCCTTCATCCTCAGAGCTGAGGTGTGGTTCTCATGTTGACACGCTGCTCACTAAGCTGCCTCCCAACTTTAGGGATGCCTTCGCTGAATACTGCTTCAACAGGGGAATCATCCAGAGTGGCAGTGACAGGACATATACACTTCCAGATCTGGCGGACTGGCTTGAGAGGAAAGTCCAGACACTGCAGGTATCCCATCGGATAAGTGCACGTCCCCCAGAACCCACACATGCCGACAGCCGCGAGCGCAGAACAGTAAAGCAGCCAAAGGTAAAATCTGCAACTATTCTGCTCGGCAACCACCAGGGGGCACAGCAACCTAATCCAGCTCCTGCATCCAGCTCTCCACTACAGTCAACGAAGCGTGACAGGTTTAAGCCCTATTGCCCTTACTGTAGTAACCAAGAACACTACCTCAACGCCTGTGGTGACTTCGCCAAGCTCACCAACAATACAAAGGCTAACTGGATAAAGGAGAAGAAAAGATGCTGGAGGTGTGGGAGAGGACACACGCCTGACAACTGCACATTAAAGAAGCCCTGTTCAACTTGTGGAGAACAACACCTCACTGTGCTGCACGATGTAGCTCAAACAGAGACTGTTCTGACCGTGAGTACCTCCCCCAGCATGGTTTACATGGACCAAATCAGCCATTCAGGCCGACTGATGCTGAAGGTCGTTCCCGTACGCCTGTACAATGGGAAGAAAACCCTTAACACGTATGCTGTTCTGGATGACGGATCTGAAAGAACAATCATACTACCTGATGCTGTGCGTTATCTGGGTCTCAAAGGGGAGGAAGAAACCCTGTCTCTGAGGACAATCAGACAGGACAAGGTGCAGTTAAAGGGAGCTACTGTCTCACTCAAAGTGTCACCCATGATGAAGAAAAGTGCGAAACACGACATTCTACACGCCTTCACGGCAGCAGACCTGAATCTGGCCGAACAATCATGTGCAGCTGACCACCTGAAACGAAGCTACCAGCACCTGAGAGACATTCCATTGCACCCCTACAATAAAGTCAAGCCTATGCTACTCATCGGTTCTGACAACCCTCACCTGATAACACCAGTATCCCCAGTGCGGTCTGGCCAAATCGGTGGACCTGTAGCGGTGTGCACGGCTCTGGGATGGGCTGTGCAGGGACCTGCCACCTTCCTGCATCAGTCATCAGGTGAGAACAGCTGTCTTCACTCTTCATTCCTCTCCCCTTCAGAAGAGCTACACCAACATGTTGAAAGGCTCTGGAAGCTCGACACACTGCCATTCAGGAACAGTAAGGAAGTGACCCGTTCTGGTGAGGATAAGGCAGCTATGGAACAACTGGAGCAGAAGACCATCAGAGTCACCGTCGATGGTGAGTCCCGCTATGCTACTCCATTGTTGCATAAACCAAATGCACCCACACTCCATGCTCCACCCACAGCAGTGATGGCTCTCCTCAGAGCAACAGAGCGACGCCTTACTTCCAACCCCGAACAAGCTGCAGTGTACAATGAAGAGATACACAAACTGGAGAGAGCTGGATATGCTGTCAAGATCAGCGCTGATGAGGTGAGCAGTTCAAATGAGTCTTGGTTCATCCCTCACCATCTTGTTCATCATAACGGTAAAGCCAGAGTTGTCTTCAACTGCTCGTTTAACTACCAACAAGCCTGCCTCAATAACAACCTGCTTCCTGGTCCTACCTTGAGTGCACCACTGCTCGGTGTGCTACTGAGGTTCAGAGAACATGATGTGGCCATCAGCGGAGATATTCGTGGCATGTTTCATCAAGTCCGTCTCCTCCCCGAAGACCAGCCACTCCTCCGCTTCCTGTGGCGTGATGGTGAAAGAGAGCGCAGCCCAGATGTTTACGAGTGGCGTGTTTTGCCATTTGGGACTACCTGCAGCCCCTGCTGCGCAACCTTTGCATTGCAGCATCATGTGCAAGAACACAGTGAGGGCAATGAAGATGTGGTCCAGTCTGTGCTGCAATCATTCTATGTGGACAATTGCCTTCAGTCTCTTCAGTCTCAGGATCAAGCCAGACAGCTCATTGACAAGATGAGAGATCTCCTTGCCAGCGGAGGCTTTGACATGAGACAGTGGTCCAGCAACATCCCTGAGGTGATCGCCCATCTGCCTCCCGAAGCCAAATCAGCAGAATGTGAGTTGTGGCTGACTGCAAATAAGACCGACCCCCAGGAGTCCACACTTGGTCTCCTGTGGCGCTGCAGACCTGACACTCTCGGCTACAAACACCGAACCAACCCAGTGACTGAACCGACCATGAGATATGTATATCGGGTTCTAGCCAGCCAATACGACCCTCTGGGCTACATCATACCATATACAACTCGTGCCAAAGTCCTGGTTCAGGCCCTGTGGAGGAGAGAGAGAGGATGGGATGAGCCCATCATGGACAGTCTCCTCCCCATATGGCAAGCGTGGGAGAGCGAGCTCCCACCGCTGCAACACATTGCACTGCCACGCTGTTACACCGCCAATACCCCTACGGACACGCCAGTCGAACTACACATCTACTGCGATGCCTCAGAGAAAGCCTACGGTGCTGTGGCATACCTGAGAGTTGAAGACAGTGCAGGAAAGGTACAGGTGGCATTTGTGATGGCAAGATCCCGTGTTGCACCAAAGAAGCAACTCTCAATACCCCGCCTGGAGCTGTGTGCGGCCCTGTCAGGTGCACAATTAGCCAAGGTCCTGCAGACAGAGTTGACCCTGCCAGTACAAAAAACAACACTGTGGACAGATTCCACGACTGTCCTGCACTGGATCCAGGCCGAATCTCAGCAGTACAAGGTGTTTGTGGGGACACGCATAGCAGAGATCCAAGAGCTGGTTGGAGCAGACAACTGGAGATATGTTCCATCAGAAAACAATCCTGCTGACGACATCACCCGTGGGAAATCTCTGGCAGATCTAGCGAAGCCCAACCGCTGGACATGTGGCCCAGCTTTCCTCCATCAGCCTCCAGCCGAGTGGCCAACTAACCCAGCTGTGAATTCTACATCGCCTCCAGCCGAGGAAACCCGTGACACAACCTTCTGTGGCAACGTCTCAGTGAACAGCCTTCCAGTCCCAGACGTAAAGCAGGTGAACTCATGGTCAGAACTGGTAAATTCCACATTCCAGGCCCAGCACGGGGCGGCTGCCCCTCCCATGACTGCAGCCGACAGAGTTAACACGGAAGTTTCCATCCTGAGGAAAGCATAACAGGAGAGTTTCCCGGCAGAGTTCACAGCCCTGCAAGCAGGTAAAGCCCTCAGTTCCAATAGCAGCTTGCTGTTTCTATCCCCTGTCTACGACCGAGATGTGGAGCTGATAAGGGTCGGAGGGTGACTTCGAAAGGCAGAGAAGCTAGAAGAGGACACCATCCATCCTATCATTCTGCCACCAAATCACCACGTCACGAAGTTGCTGATAAAGGACTTTGACGCCCGGTTGCTGCACACAGGTCCTGACCGTGTATTCGCAGAGATAAGGAGGACATACTGGATAGTACGAGGACGCCAAGCTGTGAAGAAGCATCAACATGGCTGCACAGAGTGCCGCAAATGGCGCAGCAAACCTGTCATTCTCCCGATGGCTGACCTGCCATCTGCACGGTTGCGCATCAACCAACCACCATACTGGTCTACTGGAGTAGATTGTTTTGGCCCGTACAACATCAAAATAGGCCGCAGACACGAGAAAAGGTGGGGTATTATCTTTAAATGCCTCACCACTCGGTGTGTGCACCTGGACCTTCTGTGCAGTATGGACACTGACTCCTTTTTGCTCGCCTTACGGCGCTTCGTGGCAAGAAGAGGGAAACCATTCGAAATCCTCTGTGACAGAGGCACGAATTTCCGGGGAGGCGACAGAGAGCTGCAAGAAGCCTTCGCCGCACTGGAGCCAGCATTAAAGGACCAGCTCGCTGAGCAGAGCATCCACTTCAGATTCAATCCGCCACTTGCACCACATTTCGGCGGTGCTTGGGAGAGAGAGATCAAATCTGTAAAAGCATCCCTGCAAGTCGTGCTGAAGGACCAAGTGCTCCCCGAAGAAGTCCTCACGACAGTCCTGATAGAAGTTGAGGGGATTCTCAACTCTAAACCCCTGGGCTACGCCACATCAGACGTTGCCGATCCCGACCCCATAACGCCAAATCTCCTACTCATGGGGCGGCGGGATTCATCATTACCACAAGCCGTGTACCACAGCAGTGATCTGCTTGGACGTCGCCGCTGGAAACACAGCCAGGTGCTGGCAGATCACTTCTGGATCCAGTTCACTAAGAACTATCTCCCCAACCTTCAACATCGCCGGAAATGGCATAGTTCCACTGTGGACCTTACAACAGATCAGGTGGTCATGATCATTGATCCACAGCTGCCCAGAGCACTGTGGCCGGTTGGACGAGTCACCAAAGTGATCCCCAGTGACGACGGCCGGATCCGCACAGCTGAGGTAAACATTAAAGGGTCTACTTATACACGACCAGTGGCCAAACTCATCCCCCTGCCAGGCATGCCAGAGGAATGAGACTGATCATACTGCACCGCAGGGACCTTTGTGGTACTACAAATTCACCAAGTGAATTTGGGGGCGGCTGTGCAAACTTCCCTGCTCTGCCATGCAGGTGACGTTACGTCACGTGGATAAATGTCCCCGAAAAGCCCTGAGTAGTCCCGAAGGAACATTCATTAGGACACTATAATCAGACAGCAGCGGAGTTACCTGTTGGGCTCTGCGCACATCCCCGTTGTTTATAACTGTGTATGTTATAACTGCGTGAAACGGACTCGGATTGCATCCATCCATCCATGTTGTTACTTTGTCAGTTGTGCGTGAATACAAAGTAAGTTTGCATCCGCTGTTTACCATTATTACACTGTTACTAATGTGTGCCGTGACTACGAACTGGCCGCCATGGCGTAAGGCGTGTTCTCATTCAGAGTTCGTATAGATATATTACCACAGACTGATTAATATGTTCATCTTATTTACATATGTGTTTCAAAACATACAATACTGTTGTGATTGAGTGTTTACAGTACTGGATGGTTTCTATATCTAACGATATCTGCATTATTTTACTTTCTGTTGTCATGGTGCCGTTTGAAGTGACCCCGTGTGGCCGCTCTGTATTATTACCGTTACTACAGTTGTTATTCACTGCATTCTGTATGTAATACCGTGTGCCTGTTTAATTTACAGTCATTTTCATTTATTTATTGTTTATCTATTTCCATACCTTAGGAAACCATAACCCAACACAACATAAAGAACACAACAACCCTGTATCCTGTTCCAACCTGTGCGGAATTAATAAAGAAGGGTTAAAGAAA
Source organism: Urophycis tenuis (assembly GCA_036785325.1). Lineage (NCBI taxonomy): Eukaryota > Metazoa > Chordata > Actinopteri > Gadiformes > Phycidae > Urophycis > Urophycis tenuis. The sequence goes on along the minus strand of JAXIVH010000003.1, from coordinate 13,528,776 downwards.
CCTCTGGAGTAGCTGCAGTTTTTCTGACAGAAGACTAAGGCCAGACTGTGTACGCCAGCATCCAAAATATAATTCACACTTTCCGTGAGGGAAATTTGGTCTCTGCATTTAACCCAGTCCTTCTCAAAGTGTGGGGCGTGCCCCACTGGTGGGGAACGGAGACATGACAGGTGGGGCGCGACAAACGGGAGGGAATTTTCAATTTCATGCCTATCTTACTATAAATGCTATTGACAATCAAGATAATTCACTCTAAACAAAACACACACACACACGCACACACACACAAATTAAGTTATGATGGCACAACTGCACTTTTATTTTCTCTTTTTGAACTTTGTGCAGTGCAAAACAGGCACACTGTAGCCACTAATGCAGGGAAAGTTATCTTGTTTATCTTTTTTGCAAATTAAGTTATGATGGCACAACTGCACTTTTATTTTCTCTTTTTGAACTTTGTGTTATTTGTTGTTTTTGATTTTGATTCAGTATCAAATATGACTGATATACTTGGTGCTAGTAATTTCAATACATTTAAAATAATTTGAAGTAATTCGTCAAGATTTTTGTTGGGGCGACGGGGGCAAGTGGGGCTTGAAAATCCCCACTTGTTCAAAGTGGGGAATGACGAAAAAAGTTTGAGAACCACTGATTTAACCCAATTATGAATTAGTGAAATACACAGCACACAGTGAGGTACACAGTGAGGTGAAGCACACACTAAACCCGATGCAGTGAGCTGCCTGCAACAGCGGTGCTCGGGGAGCAGTTCCTTTCTCAAGGGCACTTCAGCCTTTCGTATTGGTCGGTTGATTGGACAGTATCACAATATTGGCCTCAATTTGACTGAAAGAAAGTACTTACTTAGACATGTAATCTCTCCGGTCCATTGTCCGTTCTCACAGGTCTTGATGTCTCCTTCAATGATGAACCCTGTTTTACAAGTGTAACTAACTGTTTCTCCATTTTGGTAGTTATCCTTCTCAGTGCCAAGGACGACTCCATTAGGAAGAGACGGTGCTGGCCCACACGCTCCTGGGAGATTGTCTTCTCTAATTTCTATGCAGAGAGAGGGACAACATGTGAGCTTTCCAAACAAGGGTCATTTTGAGCCTCACATGTGATCTCTGAAAAAAGATGCAGAATTGTGTCTGTGTGGGCACTGAGAGTAGTTTTTGTTTTTGTACTATATAATGTCACAATACATACAACACTGTCAGTTCTGTATAGAGATAATACCTATGTAGACAATCTTAGCTGCAGACTATTAGCAACAATTGTGTTCATGACAACAAAAAACGTTTATCATGTAATCCAGCCTGTTTATTCATATTCACTACAAAATGTTTATGAGCACATTGACAGAAAGTTGCAACTCAATGGCATCTGTACAACAATGTAGAAAATGCAAGAAAACACACATAACTGGATATGTACATATATAGATAAAAGTCCCTCATGAAAATACCTTTACAGAGTGGGTTTGGTGTCCATCCATCTTCTGTGCATTGAGCTTGTGTATGAGATGCAATGAAGCCTTCTTTACATGAGTAGGCTGTATATTCATGCAACAATTTAGATGGTAGAGGTCCTTTCAAAAAAGGGTCATTTGGATTCTCACATCTGATCTCTGAATAATGAAGCACAAGTTGTTTGAGTGGATACGTATGATGGTTTTCCCAAACCATACACTGGCATCGACATAGTTCACAGTTAAGATTATTGGTTCACTTTCATTTCAATTTGATTACAATTGTACTTGCAATTCTGCATTATATCTACTATTTGTAACTACGCTGCTGTTTTGTCTTTTATGGTGTAAGTGTGTGTAAGTGTGATGCTGAATCATCGAGACAACCTGGTTTGTCCATGAAGATTACAACAATCCCAATTGAAAAACCAACAACTAAACGGCTGGTAAAGAAGTTAATTGGAATGTGGTGCTTATTCAGAATTATTGCATGCTTGGATACATGCTGTTGAACAAACACAAAGCACAGACCATGTTAAGGGAATCCTAACAATTTGTACAATTAATATGTGAAGTAATAAACTAACTAACCAGTAGGCCACGGCTGCCCCTAACAAGCTTTAGAGTGAATATGTTGACGTCACTTCCACTGAAACTGCCTTCAATTTTAGTGGGGCGATGGCCTTTGTGACATGGTTAATACATCAAATACATTGAATTGCACCAAATTGTTCCAAATTGAAATGTATCATCCACTAAACGTACAGTAGCCCACATATGTGGATACGTATCGTCTTATATGGGAGCGATGCACACCCCCAGTAAAGATACATTTAGAGAAGAGTTAATTTGGTAGATAACAAAGTAGTTTATTAATATTCAGTATTAACTACATATTTGTTTGTAATTACTCTTTTACTGAGATTAGATGAACTGGGGAGACAGAATGCAGTGGAGGAGAGGAAACAGTGCAGTTGAGAGGAGAGGAAACAATGCAGCGTAGAGGAGAACTAAGGAGACAGAATGCAGTGGAGAGATGAGCAGAGCACTGGGGAGGAGAGCAGTGCAGAGCAGTGGATAGGAATGGAGACAGAATGTGAGCAGCTGAACAAAGAATAGTAGGAGAACATGTTTGTGGAAGCTGAATAAGCAACGTTTTCAAGTCTTTAATTAATAAATGAAATAAAAAAAGGTAGAGATCTCTGCAATCTTTGACGTTTCAAAGTCATATTTTTATGGTCATGAGTGAAATCAATACGAATTATATATGTATATAAGAACTGCTTTTTTAGTAGAGGTGAAACTCACTTTCACACTGTGGTGTTAGACAGGCAGACTGACTACTCTTTTGTCAATAACCTTTTCTATTAATATAAATTATACCAAACATGTTGATGGGACAAGAAGAACAAATCCCAATGTTTGTTAACATATCACAAGTTCCATGAACATCATGGATACAGGCCTGGCGCCAGGATGAAGTGACTGGGGCCTGTTACATTTTGCAAGGGTGCAATTTTTTCATAAAATACATGCCATTGATTTACCCATACATAGCCTCAGAAAGGCTAAAGCACAACAGCATAAGGCCACTGTGTTAAAATCAGCATCAGTGTACATTTTGCAAGAAGTCATAGAGTTATGGTTTGTATTACATTACAAAAAACATCACTTACCAATGCACTTAGGATTTCCTGGAGACCATTGACCATTTGTGCAATGAATTGTTCTGTGTCCTTCCATTGTGTAATCGGTACGGCATGTGTAGGTTACTTCAGTTCCATGCTGGTATCCCTCCTTTTTCTCCTCCATAATAAGTGCATTCTCCACTCTTGTTGGTAAACTGCATGCGCGGTCAACTGAAGGAAAAGAAAGCGGCACACACAATGGTAACACAAACCAAAATAACATTTTCGTCATGCATTGATGATGAAGCAAATCAAAACAATAGAAATAAACACAAGGTGCAAAAGGATGTGAAGACAAATAGTGACGACAAAAACTGTACTCTTGCTTGGGCTACCCATGCCAACGGCTGATGGTTTTGCACTGGGCTAAACAAATGAAATGGTGAAAGGCTTTATTACAATACAATCAAACTTATGGTAGCTATTCACTTCCATGAACTCTGCCACTTGGCATTTTGTGTTCAAACCACCTTTAATCGCTATGGTTGTTCTGAGCCTTGTTCAGTCGCTTTCGATTGAAACATCTGCTAAATGACAAAATGCTGAATACAAGACGCTATTGCAATAGAAATTGTTGACTTACTTTCAAGCAAATGTGTTAAAATGTTGGTATTTCCTACACAGTAGGGCTGCGCCGATTTTGTTAGAATTATCTGACTGCAGTGATCGACGTAGACAATAAATGTAATATATTTGACATCCTTTGGCTCAATCCATTCACCCCACACCTCTATACTGTCTCGTCACTCTGTCCCTGGTGCTAAAGTATGGTACAGCAGTCTTTTTGCTGCCACATGACATTCAACAGGAGTGGCTGTCTCTCTACAATCACTCAGACGTATGTACAGTGGTCGAGGTCAGGGGTGTAATGCAAATACAATTGTCTTTTGCTTTGTCTCCATAAAGCACCTGTGGGTATTTCTACTGTTTAAAATTGCATAAGGAATATCATAAAACATAATGAAAATAATTAAACCTAGCTAACAAAATTTGCAGCATAATGTTGCGTGCATTATGTTTTATATAATGTCATGTAATCCACCGCTAATGGTTTTGGATAAGCAGCTATTCCGAACACATTGGACATCTTTGAGAAGTAATTATGAGTGTATTCCGCTGACATGAACAGGAGCTTGGCTACTGTAACAATGGAAGCCGCTAACAGAAAGCAAATGCTAACCCAGCAAACTCCCCTTCTGGAAATATAAGGGAGAGTTTGGAATTGAACAATTAATCTGAATAGGGGTAAGACAGGCAAACATCAATTTACAGATATCCAGTTGTATCCCTTTAAGCTTACTACATATTGGGACAATGGTTACAATAGAGACCAGGATAACTGCAAATGTATGAGGTGAGCACAGAATTGTATTACAAAAATGACACAGATCAGCAATCACAACTCAGATAACTGAAAATATACATACATACTGTACATACATATATACAAATTCCTAAAAATACCTTCACATAGTGGGTTTGGTTTCCATCCATGCTGTGTGCATTTGGCCCTTCCACCTGATGTTGTTCTGTAGCCTTTTTTACATGAGTACAGTTCATACTCATCCATCTTTGCACTATGAAGTGGGCTTTCCAAATAATGGTCATTTTGAGCCTCACATGTGATCTCTGAAAAAAGATGCAGAATTGTGTCTGTGTGGGCACTGAGAGAAGTTTTTGTTTTTTGTACTATATAATGTCACAATACATACAATACTGTCAGTTCTGTATAGAGATAAGACCTTTGTAGACATTCTTAGCTGCAGACTATTAGCAACAATTGTGTTCATGACAACAAAAAACGTTTATCATGTAATCCAGCCTGTTTATTCATATTCACTACAAAATGTTTATGAGCACATTGACAGAAAGTTGCAACACAATGGCATCCGTACAACAATGTAGAAAATGCAAGAAAACACACATAGCTGGATATGTACATATATAGATAAAAGTCCCTCATGAAAATACCTTTACAGAGTGGGTTTGGTGTCCATCCATCTTCTGTGCACTTAGCCCATCTATCAGATGCTTTGAAGCCTTTTTTACATGAGTAGGTTGTATATTCATCTAACCATTTAGATGGTAGATGTCGTTCCAAAACAGGGTCATTTGGATTCTCACATCTGATCTCTGAATAATGAAGCACAGTTGTTTGAGTGGATACGTATGATGGTTTTCCAAAACCATACACTGACATCGACATAGTTTGCAGTTTAGATGATTGGTTCGCTTTCATTTCAATTTGATTAAAATTGTACTTTTTTAATTATTTTATTTACTGGGACCGTGTGGTCTTCATTTGTCACTCCCATGTTTTTTAGACATGGGAATGAAATTCGTTCTCCGCATTTGAACCATCTTATTGTCGTAGGAGCAGTGGGCTGCTATGATCAGCGCCCGGGGAGCAAGTTGGGGGTCAGGGTTCAGTGTCTTGCTCAAGGACACTTCGACATGCAGACTTGCAATTCTGCATTGTCTGTACTATTTGTAACTATGCTGCTGTTTTGTCTTTCATGGTTACAAGTGTGATGCTGACTGATCGAGACAACCTGGTTTGTTCATCTAAGAGGACAACAATCCCAATTGATAAACCAACAACTAAATGGCTGGTAAAGAAGTTAATTGGAATGTGGTGCTTATACAGAATTATTGCATGCTTGGATACATGCTGTTGAACAAACACAAAGCACAGACCATGTTAAGGGAATTCTAACAATTTGTACAATTAATATGTGAAGATAATGTTGCTTACCCATGCATATCGCAGATGTATCCCATTCCCCAATATCTGAACAGGTAATTGTTTTTTCTTTACGCTGATCAGAGTAGGAAAACCAGTAGCCTGGGTTGCATTTCACCACAATGCTTTCGCTTGGTAAAACATTGTTCTTATTAACACCATAAGTGGTTCCTCTCACTCTCAGCAGTTGACATGTCTTTCCTGGAAATCAAAAAGTTGGAAAACAAATGAATATTACCATTACACAGCCAGCAATAGCTGCAATATTGATGTCTGAGCTCAATGAATCCCTGAGTTAGACAGGCTAACAATGCCTACTCATCTTCTTGAAATTATGTTTCAGACAATTTTAACATACATTTTAGGTGTGATAGTGTAGTGCATGGTCAGCTCTTCATACTATATAAGGATATGTATTGTTTCTGGTCAGCAGTTCACACCATGTAAAGGAGATGTATGCTTTCCTTGAGGTCGTTTGCAAAGACTGGGAGTTTATGGTGCTACGAGGTCAGAGGTGAAAAGAAGCCTGGTGTTGTAGCAGTACCGAGCACAGGAGGTGCCTGACTGTAAAGATGATTATCTGAGGAGTAGCATTTAAACTGTGTATTAGGACAAGGCTGGCAGAGTGTGCTCAGAACTTTTTGACACTGTTCTACTTTGTAATAAACCCTTTTTAATATACGTGGGACATGTCAGCGGTGGTTTCTCCTTTTCCTCAACACATCCAGATACTACAATAGTTTATCATGTATGCCATTGCCAACTGTCAAACATACATAAAGGTTTTGTAAAATTTCACTGCAATTGTCCACATGCAGTCAGCAATTCACCATGAATTAATCGAGCCATGCATGGACTAAATTTAACAGATATGTTTTTATTTGGATTGGTAATGTTATAATACTGATATTTGTTTTTTATACGCACAATGTCTCACATGACATAATTTGTGGCCTTGTGGGTACCATTCACCATTTAGAGTCTTAAAGGTGATCTATTGGGGAGGTTGAATACTTATCACTAGATAAGTGTTCAACTGAACACCCCCCCCCCCCCTCTACCCTTGCTAAGACATAGCAGAAGATATGGATCCCTGTAGCGACAGCATCAAGAAGCCATTTTTCAAATGATGAGGTTCCATGATAGATTCATCATTTGTGTTTATTTATTTGCTCTTGTGGCAGCATAGATTATTCTATGCATTGCACAGGATCCTGAACACACCCCGATGGCCGGTTAGCCTATCCCAGAGCAGAGGACGGTATTTAGGATGGCCTCCTCTCTTGTTCACGAGCTTCCGCATCACTTCCGGGTACGAGGTCGGTTGTCTTCTCCGCTACAGCGGGTGTGCTGCTGCACGTTATGCTCTGTGTTACTCATGGGCTCTCCTTTGGCAGGGAAGTGCTGATGTCCGGATTTGTCGCGCTCCTCCTCCTGCCTGTATAAGTGTGTGCACCGCTACTTCTGCTGGAGGTGGAATCGCTGCAAGACCGCTGCTGCTCTGTCTGAACTCTTTTGCTAGCTCGCCTTCCGCTTTGCCTGCTTGCTGTACCGTCTGCTTGGCTGCTGCTTTGCTGCTGCTTTGCTGCGGCTGCGCCGCTGTGTTGCCTGTTAGGGTGGCGTTGTGATGGCGGCCTTCTCCAAATGGACAATTAAGCTGCTGGCTGTCGACAACAAGACTCTTACTGCAGCCTAGTTGTCCCCGTGGCTTTGCAGTCGCATAGCCACTCATGCTTGGCTCAGTGACTTTTAATGGTTTAGTTGTATGAGTGTGAGGAGTGGGTTGGAGGAATTGATTTGGGTTATTTGTATAGGTTTATTTTCTTTATTTTCTTTTGATTCTTTTGAGGTTGGTTTGATTCATTTTCTTTTTGTGTTAAATTAGAGTGTAAATTGTGTATTTTCTTTGAATTAAGTCAATCGCTTTGGTTTCTGATTATTTGAAGGGGTTTAGTTATATTTTTGTACATTTCTGTCAAGTTTAATTTGTTTATTAATTGTTTTATGCCTTTTGTTGGAGTTGCAACCCTCATTAATAATATTTCCCTGTTTCAGTGTCGGAGGCCGGTGGTGGTGGCGGTGACTGGTGGTGGTGTCCCTCCCCTCGTTTGGTGTGCTGTGCCCCCCTGGTGAAGGTTACTTATGTGTGTGTGTGTGTGTGTGTGTGGGTGACCCTTTTTCCTATTTTATTAGTTATTTTGGGTGAACCACTCCCCGTCCACTAATACTTGTCCCCCCGGTAGGCCTCTGACCTGGACTAGTTTCCCCTCCCCAGTGTGAATGATTTTGATTATTACTGCTTTTCCATATTTTGTAATAAAAGATATATGTTTATACCTTGAACCACGTTTCGAAGCCTGTGAATAGAACGAACCGGTGCGTCTACTCTCTGGGTGAAATTCCCAGGGTGGCGTTCTCGTGCAAACTTGACCTTTCTAAAAAAAACATATTTGATATCTGGTAGAAAGTTACCCTCCCCCACGTCACACTCTGTAAAAGTATAGGTCATAGTTTGCAAGTTAGATAGCGAATATTATTGTTAATTAAAAATGCGTCCTCTCTAGTGTTGTGTGTCTGTTCTGGGCTATGAAAATTTCTTCTGCTCCTTAGCAGCATTAGTTATTCCCTGGGGCATTCTATCAAACTCCCAGAATCCCAATGGACACACAAAGGCTGTTTTGGGTTTGTCAGTTTCCTCGAATTCGACCTGAATATAGCCTGACTTGAGGTCTAGGACAGATAACCATTTTGAGCCTGTGAGTGCAGAGGTCTCCTCTAGGTTAGGCAAGGCATAAGCATCCTTTATTGTCTGCAGATTTAACTTGCGGTAATTGATGCAGAGTCTCACATTGCCATTATTTTCTGACCACCACTATAGGTGAGGTGAACGGTGACTCTGACTCACAAATTACTCCTGCTTCACTCAGCTCTTGCAGGTGTCCCCGTACTCCATCGAGATCTTGTGGACGAATGGGTCATGGTTTGTGTTTGAAGGGGGTCTCATTGCTCAATTTGGTCGGGTGCTTCACTTTGTCTGTTTGACCAAAGTCTGCGTCTTGTAGAGCGAACACTTACGGTATAGCACAGAGCTTTCCTTCTATTCTCTTTCTCCATTCAGCTGGAAGTGGTGAGCCATCAAAGTTTAAGTTCAGCTCTACATCATTGGAGGACTTTAGGGAGCTACCTTTATGTGCAGTATTGGATGTTTCGTGCTTATTCTGGACGACTTCCTGCAGCACATGTACTTCAGCTATGACTCTTTGCTGGAAGGATTATGTTGTGTTTGCTCTCATTACGCATCACCACAGGCAGCTTCTTGGATGGATTTGGATTGTCAGGCAGACTAAGGAAGCAACTAGTGACTAACATGCCTCCAAGTAAGGGAGACAATGAGGGGGCTTCAACTACAATCCAGCGGTCTGAAGCTTGGCTGTTAACATGAGCTATTGCTTATATCAGACGGCTTTCACCAGCAGGGATAACTATGGGTGTTGACTGAGCACTAGAGCCTGTATCAGGAACAACTAATGCTAGTGTTGGCACAGTAGTTGAGCGGAACATGGCAGCCCTCACTTATCTAGGACCAGCACAGGTGACCGCTGACCCCAAATGCCCAATCAGGGACTGTCGTAAGACCGACAACCTTGTGTGCCGTGCTCACAATGCAGCCGCACAGGCGGCACGCTCTGGTAATGCGCTGGCCATCCTGTTGGGCGCGATTAGGAAATTCATTGGCCCTGATGACCAGGACACCTTGTCGCTGGTCAATTCGGCCCTCATAACCCATTCCCAACTTACAAGGGATGTTGGTGCGGTTATGGCTTCCACGGTGATGGCGCGCAGGCAGGTCTGGCTTGCGCAGACCTCTCCCAGAAGGCGTGAGAAGGGAACTTGTGAGACTACCGGTGGTGCACGGTAGAGTGTTCCACCCTGACTGTCAGAGCCTCTCTGAGGCGGCAGAGCCGCCTCGGCATACGAGTGGGGCAGCCCGTTGCACATTCAGCAGGGGTGGTCAAAGGTCAAAGGGCTCAGGGTCTCGTACCCCCAACCACAGAGGTCTGGGTCTAGGGGAGTTAGCACGACCAGCAGGGTTGAGTTTGCTGCCCATAGGGCTCCGCAGCGGTGGCCAGCCTCTCGGCAGGGTCCTCCTCCCAGGGAGACACAACGTCAAAGACAGCGCCCCCGAAGAGCTACAGGTTCTCGGGGTTACACCACATAGCAATATGGGGCCACCTGCCGAAGCCGTATCCCAGCTTCGCGTGGACAGCTGGGAAGAGTGTGTGTCAGACCAGTGGGTGCTGGCTACAGTTACAAATGGCTACAGACTTCAGTTTCAGCGGCGCCCGCCACCTTTCTCTGGGTGACCTTGATCAGAAACCCAGTCCAGGCAGAGATTTTAAACCAAGAGATTTTAACCCTTTTAGGAAAGCGAGCAATCGAGAGAGTAAACTCCAGCGAACGGCTCGCTGGGTTCTAAAACCCAGCGTCCCATTCTGGACCTACGACGGTTAAATGGTTCCTTGAAGGTCCTGCCTTTCAAGATGCTCACCACACAGGAGATTTTGGTGTCCATAGAAAGAGGAGAGTGGTTCACCTCCCTGGACTTAAAGGATGCATATGTTCACATGCCCATCTGCGTAGACCACAGACCCTTTCTGAGGTTTGCATTCCAAGCGCAGGCCTACCAGTTAAGGGTGCTCCCATTTGGCCTTTCCCTTACACCAATACTATTTACAAGGGTGGTGGCAGCGGCCTTATCCCCTCTTCAAGCAGCGGGTCTGAAGATCCTGGCGTACTAGACGATCCTGCCGTACTAGACGATTGGCTGATCTGCACCCCAGATCGATGCCAATTCGATCTGGACGCAGAGAGGGTCAAACACCATGTGCAGAACTTGGGGCTCAGCGTGAACCTGGGGAAAAGCAACCTCAACCCCACACAGGATATAACATTTGTGGGGCTGCGTATAAACTCGGTCACACTGTCCGCCTCGCTCCCCCCTCACAGGGTCCCAAGGCTTATGTCTTTGGTGAGCTAGTTCTGTCTTGGCAGGAGACTGGATCTGGTACAATTCCAGAAGCTGCTTGGCACAGTAGCTACGGCAACAACAGCTGCAGAGGTGGCTGAATGCGTTCCACCTTCATTCAGGCCGAGACAGATTGGTGAAACTCAGGGTGACACAGTCGTTAAAGCGAGCGCTAGGTCCCTGGAACAAGGAGGCTCTGCTAACTCAGGGAGTCCGACTAGGGAACATCCAGTCACACAGGACTGTTGTGTCCACAGATGCCTCCCTAACTGGGTGGGGCGCAGTTTGGGAAGGCAGGATGGTGAGGGGTTCTTGGGACCCCCGCTGGCGGGGAGAGCACATAAACGTGCTGGAGTTAAGGGCGGTCCATCTGGCCCTTCGGGAACTCCACCCCCACATCAGGTTCAGACACGTTCTCGTGAGGTTGGACAACTCCTCTGCAGTTTACCACATAAACCACCAGGGGGGCACCAGATCCTTACGCAGCCTCCAGGTGGCGAGGAAGCTACTGGAGTGGGCCTTCATTCACCTCGCTTCGCTGAGAGCGGTGTTCATTCCAGGGGTACAGAATCGGGTGGCGGACCTCCTGTCCAGGAAGGGTCCTCTCCCAGGCGAGTGGAGGCTACACCCAGATGTGGTAGCTCAGCTTTGGTCCGGGTTCGGCAGAGCACACGCCGTTTGCATCGTGGGAGACGACTCACTGCGACAGGTGGTTCTCAATATAGGAGGACAATGCACCAACAGGGGCTAAATGCCCTGTCCCGAGACTGGCCTGCAGGCCTTCTGTATGCCTTCCCTCCTTTTCCCCTACTCCCTCACGTGCTCCACAGGATGCTCCCGGCTGATTGCTTCCAGGTGGCCAAGGAGGCGTTGGTTTCCCGCTCTCCTCCGTCTGCTTCATGGGCAACCGTGGCCTCTTCCAGTTAGGGCAGATCTCCTGTCCCAGGCGGACGGGCAGATCTGGCACCCTGGTCCAGCAGTGCTTCAATTGTGGGCATGGCCGCTGCACAGCCCCTCCCTCAGGAGTTAGATGAGGCAGCCAGGCACACCTTACGGAGTGCCAGAGCTCCCTCCACGCGGGCCTGTGTCGACAGGCATTTTAAACCAGCTGCAAGTTCTGTGCACAGTGTTTTAAATTTCCTTCAGTCACTTCTGGATGCCGGAAAGGCAGCCAGCACTGTGAAATTCTATGTGGCAGCTATCTCTTCCTTCCATCACACAGTTGACAGACTCAGTGTGGGAAGACATCCATTGGTCTGCCAATTTCGTAGGGGAGCACACCGCCTCTGGCCTGGCAGAGCTCTTTGGGATCCATGCTAGGACCTTCCCACGGTATTGCATTCACTGGCAGAAGCTCCATATGAACTGTTGGACACGGCAGAACTGAAGTGGCTGACGCAGAAAACAGTGTTTCTCTTGGCAAGTTGCTCGGCCAAATGAGTCAGCGAGTGTCGTTATGGCTTAATCCATCTTTCCTTCCCAAAGTTGTGAATCCTCAGACCTTGAATCAGGTGATTGAGATCAGCTCTCTTTCGGAGTCTGCTCACATGGTAGATAGCTCTACTCTGGTAAGTATGTGCCTCGTGAGGGCATTACGGGCGTATGTGGCACGTACTCAGTCACTCAGATAATCTCACCTTCAACTATTTGTCGGTTATGGAGGGAATAAATCTGGCGAGCCAGTTTCCGAACAGAGGCATACTGGGTGGTCGATACCATCTCCCACGCCTACGACAGTCAGAATCTCCCTGTTCATGGCCACCTAGTGGCACACTCTACTAGGAGTACAGTTACGTCATGGGCCGCATTGAGAGGGGTCCCAGTAGCAGACATCTGTGCAGCTGCTTCTTGGAGCACGCCATGCACATTTACACGGTTTTACAGAGGCAATATGGCTGCAGCAGCGCCACTGAGCTCGGCAGTTCTTTCTGCTGCTCGCAGGACTTAAAAGATGCATGGTTCTTTGTTCCCCGCGACTTAGATGGCATTAGTCATCCAGAGTGTAACGACCGTGGTGATGGTCAGAGTGAGGTTGAAATAGATCGTAAGTTATGTACATAACTATGGATCTATGAGACCGAACGATGACCGTCACCATCCCTTGTCGCTCGGAACGAGCTGAGGCGTTCCCGGCAAGAGGAAGTGGCTGGCTCATGTGGGAGCTAATATAGGAAGTGAGCCAAGCCACCTGTGGTCAGTCACATGACTTTGTTGTCATTAGGTCTCGAAGGTAGGTAGAAGGAATGGCATCATTCAGAGTGTAACGACCGTGGTGACGGTCATCGATCGGTCTCATAGATCCATAGTTATGTACATAACTTACGTTCTGTGGTTTTCTGCTTGTGAGCTGGCTTTTCAATTCTGTCACCTTAATTTAGCAACTTCGTCATCTCGAGGAGATGCTTTTGACTCTGCTACACTTGACTTTTGTCGGGTAAGATGACTCTGCAGCTGAGTGATTTGCTGTCTCAATTCAGTGATATCGTTATCCCCTGATGTGTCGGTTTCAAAAGAGCTTGCTGTCAAGAGATGAACATTGGCTGTTTGGTTTGATGCACCAAGGTACTTCTTCATTCAATTCTCTTTGGCAGCTTGTTTATCTTATTCTATGCGTAGCTGCAGTAGCAACTCAGCAAACGGAGGTGGGTTGTCTCTCTTTCGTTCAAGCTGCAGGTCAGCTATCAGTGCATTATCCCAACACCCCCGGCAAAACTGGCGCAGGTGTCGGTCAGCTTCATTGGCAGATAACCTGCCTCTCTTCAGTACTTTGGTGAGAATGGTCTGCAGCATGTGTAAGAACTTGGAGGGTGTCTCTCCAGTGTTCTGAAATGTGTTGAGGAAAACAGCAAACAGTTTGTCACCATCTTGAACGATTCCGAATGCTGAGTCGAGTAGTTCAAGGTAGGCTGTAGGCAAGGCCTGTGGGCCTAAGGGTTTGACAATGTGGGCCGCTGGTGGCACTTAGCTTTCCAGAATCCTTTGTGAGCGCAGTAAGTCAGACAGAGCGGGGTCTTTGAGGATGAGCTCATTGCTATTGCACCATGTGTCAAAATCTACTTCGTGACAATGGCAAGGGTTTTTGCCCGAAAATTGTTGGCGTCTGTATGGTGCATACATTGGTGACGCTGGGGCCTCACTTTTCACAACATGCTCTACAATCACTCACCCCGCACCTCTGCAGGGTTTGCAAAGCTCACAGTTTTGATAGGGGCTTCATTCTCTTTAATCTGCCTATCCAGTTCCAGTGGCATGTTTGGGCATTTCTGCAGGCACTGTCGTAGCCGGAGAGGGCTCTTGTGGTTGAGGCAAAGGTGATGGAGCTACCTTAGGTGATCTAATTAGTTGTAGCCTCAGTACGTCTTCAAAGGTTCTGCCACTTAGCTTAGCAATCCTACGGAGTTCAGTGAAATAGCTCTCCGTGGCGCTATCAGCTACAGTGGGGACATATTCACTTGCCAGGGCCCTGATTTCATATGTCACTTCATTGGGGCTCACATAATCATATGGAACCTTGAGTTCAAAGGCTTTCAATGGATCCCCATACTCATAACCCATACTTCACAATGACATTTTTGTGGTATGGAGATTCAGGTTCATCCACTCTGAGAGTTCTTGCAATGCGTCCATATTGCTTCAAGAAGTCAGTGACATCCTGGTCTTTGTCTGTGTCAGTAAGTCCACTGACAATGACTTAAGCACTTTTACATTTTCTGTACCACTTCCATTTGGACCGAACTTGTTCTATTTAAGGTCTGGGTGATCAAATGTCTTTATATCGCTAATAATTCACTATATTTTAACAATGAACTACTCCTGGCTGGCTCGCCATTAATTGTAACACTTACTACAAGCTCTAGTTAAGTTAGAGTGATTTAGGACCAATCTCTAGCTTCATAGGGAGCAGTTGTAGTTAAACAGTGGCAATAGAGTGGCAAAATAATAAGACACACCACAGACCATCAAGTGAGATTTAAGATGCCGGCTTGTTTATATAAAGTTGTACAATAGTAGGAAAAGTGGTACCATAAGACAGTTACATTACATAAACATACATTAACTGACAACAATTGCAGTTGAATGCAATTGGAACACAAAATCTCTTTTTAGAAATATCAATTGAATTTAAGGAAATTCTTCGCCCTCTTTGGTAGAGGCAGAGCTGGAAGCTGATGGGGGATCGTCATCAATTTCCCTGGTGGAAGTCACTGAGGTAGTCAAACAACTCCGCAGTGGCAAAGCCCCGGGGGTTGATGAGATCCGTCCAGAAATGTTGAAGGCTTTGGGTGTGGAGGGCCTGTCGTGGATGACACGGCTCTTCAACATCGCGTGGAGATCGGGAACTGTGCCGAGGGAGTGGCAGACGGGGGTGGTGGTCCCCCTGTTCAAAAAGGGGGACCAGAGAGTGTGTGCCAATTACAGGGGTATCACACTTCTCAGCCTCCCTGGTAAA
This sequence comes from Urophycis tenuis, assembly GCA_036785325.1. Classification (NCBI taxonomy): domain Eukaryota; kingdom Metazoa; phylum Chordata; class Actinopteri; order Gadiformes; family Phycidae; genus Urophycis; species Urophycis tenuis. The sequence continues at coordinate 13,513,398 of JAXIVH010000003.1, read as the reverse complement.
GTCTACTCCAAGGTGCTGGAAAGGAGGGTTCGGCCGATAGTCGAACCTCAGATTGAGGAGGAACAATGCGGATTCCGTTCTGGTCGTGGAATAACGGACCGGCTCTTCACTCTTGCAAGAATCCTGGAGGGGGCCTGGGAGTATGCCCATCCGGCCTACATGTGTTTTGTAGATCTGGAGAAGGCGTATGACCGGGTTCCCCGGGAGATATTGTGGGAGGTGCTACGGGAGTATGGAGTGAGGCGGGCACTTCTCAGGGCCATCCAATCTCTGTACACCCAAAGCGAGAACTGTGTCCGGGTTCTCGGCAGTAAGTCAGACTCGTTTCCGGTGGGGGTTGGCCTCCGCCAGGGCTGCGCTTTGTCACCAATCTTGTTTGTGGTTTTCATGGACAGGATATCGAGGCGTAGTCGGGGGGAGGAGAGGTTGCAGGTCGGTGGGCTAGGGATCTCATCGCTGCTTTTTGCAGATGATGTGGTCCTGATGTCATCATCGGCCTGTGACCTTCAGCACTCACTGGATCGGTTCGCAGCCGAGTGTGAAGCGGTTGGAATGAGGATCAGCACCTCTAAATCTGAGGCCATGGCTCTCAGCAGGAAACCGGTGGATTGCCTACTCCGGGTAGGGAATGAGTCCTTACCCCAAGTGAAGGACTTCAAGTACCTTGGGGTCTTGTTCATGAGTGAGGGGAGGATGGAGCAGGAGATGGGCCGGAGAATCGGAGCAGCTGGGGCGGTTTTGCATTCGCTCTACCGCACCATTGTGACGAAGAGGGAGCTGAGCCAGAAGGCGAAGCTCTCGATCTTCCAGTCTATCTTTGTTCCTATTCTCACCTATGGTCATGAAGGTTGGGTCATGACCGAAAGAACGAGATCGCGGGTACAAGCAGCCGAAATGGGTTTTCTCAGGAGGGTGGCGGGCGTCTCCCTTAGAGATAGGGTGAGGAGCTCAGTCATCCGGGAGAGACTCGGAGTAGAGCCGCTGCTCCTTTGCGTGGAAAGGAGCCAGTTGAGGTGGTTCGGGCATCTGATAAGGATGCCCCCTGGGCGCCTCCCTATGGAGGTGTTCCGGGCACAACCAGCTGGGAGGAGACCACGGGGAAGACCCAGGACGAGGTGGAGAGATTATATCTCCACACTGGCCTGGAAACGCCTCGGGATCCCCCAGTCAGAGCTGGCTGATGTGGCCCGGGAAAGGGAAGTGTGGGGTTCCTTGCTCGAGCTGTTGCCCCCGCGACCCGACCCCGGATAAGCGGTAGAAGATGAATGAATGAATGAATGAAATTCTTCAAGAAAATATATCAAGTGAGGTATCCTTTAAAGTTGCATTTAAAGTTATATTTAGTTTCTAGTTCCAGAGTTAACTCCATTTAGTTAATTGGTTATCTTATTTTTAAATAAGAGTTCCTTTAAATCATTATTATCAATATTTTCTTTAAATCTTGCATCTAATTTACATTAACTGTATTTTTAATTCCTAAATCAATAGCATTGTGTTCTTATTTGTAATGAATTAGTTTCAAGTTTCAATAGTTGCAATAGGCCTATTTAGAATCAAGGATCAAGTAATCAGATATTTGTTTTGCTGGTTGCTAATAATCAGCTAACGAAACCAGTGAGCACAGTTTTAGTTCTAGCACATAGTCAAATGCCTTGCATTACCATTACACCTAGCATAGCAATGAAAGGAAATACAAATTGTGAAGATAACATTCACAGTTCAGCAATTCAATATAACATTCAACCGTAGTAAATGCATTCAAGGTTGACGTTGGAGTTCAGGCTACACTGCCGTCAGTGCAGTCAATGAATGCTAACAACTGACCACGTTGTGCAGTCCGTGTGTTGAGTGAATGAGTCCACCCTTACTGCGTCTGCGTTGGGCTAATATTAAAAAAATAATAATCCACTTGTGGTCGAAATAACGATGGCACCAAACAGCCCTACCGCAACCGTATGTCACCCTGTCGCGTATGTCAGGGTGACATACGCGACAAATCACCTTTCTGCCTGAAAGTCTACTTACGTGTAGGAGGCTATACCACGACACAAACGTATTCAACAATGGAGGAAGGAGAGAGATGCACGTTTTCCAGCTGGAAATACAGGGACTTTTTTTTGTTTGTGTCTGCTAAAAATGGTAATATTAAGGTTAGTTGTTTACTCTGACGACACGTCAAATTTTAAGAAACATTTGGAGTCGCAGCATAGCACAGTCAAACTTGTAGAGCAAGTCCCACCAGTTCCACCTAGTTTTTAAGTTGAACTTTAAATGTCAGGAGATACATGGTTGACGTTACTGTTTAAAATGCACTTCCATAAAGTGAGTTCTGTATTGGCAAAACCGGTTGTCAATTTTATGTTGCGGCGGCAAGGGGGGGGCTGTCGGCAACTGCTAAATGTAACTAATGAAGTAACGTGTAATCTAACTGAGTTACTTTTGAAACCAAGTAATCAGTAAAGTAACTAAGTTACGTTTCAAAAGAGTAGTCAGTAATCAGTAATCAGATTACTTTTTCAAGGTAACTTTGGCAACACTGTACAACATCAACAACAACATCAACTTCAACATCAGAAACCACGCTATTCACGGACTAAACCCGGCACTCGCCAAGGAGCTACACAATCTCGGACTACTCCGGCGGCCCACTTCGACACCGACCCCCACTACTGCAGCGCACCCGCAGAGGAAGCGCCGCAGGCGGTGCGAGAGGAGGCAGAAGCGGGGGAAGCGCGGAGGTATCCGGGCGAGGCTAGCGGCTAATCCAAACAAGCCGGCTATACCGTCCATCGTACTCGCCAATGTACGCTCCTTGGACAACAAACTGGATGAGCTACACCTTCTGAGATCATCCCAGCGGACTGTGAGAGAGTGCTGTGTTTTCGTTTTCACGGAAACATGGCTAAACAACAACATACCGGACTCCGCCATTCAGCTCGACCAGCTAACATGCTACCGAGCGGACAGAGCACTCAACAACTACGGTAAGACCCGCGGCGGCGGTGTCTGTGTTTATATCAGGGATGCTTGGTGCCAGGACGCTGTGGTGGTTTGCAGACACTGTTCACCCCTTGCGGAGTTTATGATCATTAAGTGCCGGCCTTTCTATCTACCGAGGGAGCTTTCTGCCATTCTGCTAGTGGCTGTTTACATCCCTCCCAGCGGCAACAACAATGATCGAGACAAGGCACTGAGTGAACTGTATAGCGCCATCTGTGACCAGCAGACAGCCCACCCGGACGGATTCCTCATTTTAGCTGGGGATTTCAACCACGCCAATCTTAAGACAGTGTTTCCTCATGTGTACCAGCACATAGACTTTCCTACACGAGGAAATAACACTCTGGACCTGGTCTACACCACACAACGAGGAGCATACAAGGCCTCACCCCTCCCCCACCTTGGCGCTTCAGACCACTGTACTGTTATGCTAATGCCGGCATACAGGCCTAAGGTCAGTCACCAGACCAGTCCAGAAGCAGGTACGGGTGTGGCCAGAGGGTGCTTCCTCAGCACTACAGGACTGCTTTAACACCACTGACTGGGCCATGTTTAAGCAGGCAGCCACCTACAACCAACACACCAATATCCAGGAGTATTCGGACACTGTTACTGCCTACATCAGCAAATGCATTGATGATGTCACAGACACCAAGACCATCACAGTACGGGCCAACCAGAAACCATGGCTGACAGGGGAAGTCCGTGGTTTACTTAGAGCCCGGGATGCTGCTTTTAGAGCAGGTGATGAGGCTGGCCTGAGATCAGCGAGAGCCAACCTGATCCGGGGCATCAAGCTAGCTAAGAGGCAGTACAGTGCCAGGATATCCGAACACTTCAGTGACAGCAGAGACACTAGGAGCCTGTGGCAGGGGATACAGACCATCACGGACTATAAACCCCGACCACAGACCTGTGACAGTGACACCACTCTGCTGAACGATCTAAACAACTTATTCGGACGGTTTGAAGCAGACAACAGCACCCCTGCACAGAAGTCACCACCCCCTGCAGATGACCAGGTGTTGTGCCTCTCGCCAGCCAGTGTGAGGGGATCCCTCTCCAGGATCAACGTTCGCAAGGCTGCAGGGCCTGACAACATTCCTGGTCGTGTGCTGAAGGAATGTGCAGAGGAGCTCACAGATGTCATGTTCATGACATGTTCAACACATCCCTGAGCCAAGCTGTTGTCCCCACTTGCTTCAAGAGCACCACCATCATCCCGGTACCGAAGAAGGCCTCTCCATCCTGCTTCAACGACTACCGCCCCGTTGCACTGACCCCCATCATCATGAAGTGCTTCGAGCGGCTGGTCATGCAGCACATCAAGTCCATCCTCCCCCCTTCACTGGACCCATTCCAGTTTGCATATCGGGCCAACAGGTCGACCGATGATGCAATCTCCACCGTCCTCCACTCAGCCCTCACCCACCTGGAGACCAAGGACCCGTATGTGAGGATGCTGTTCCTTGACTTTAGTTCAGCATTCAACACGATCATCCCTCAGCAGCTGATCAGGAAGCTGGACAGTCTAGGACTGCAGACCTCACTGTGTAACTGGTTGTTGGACTTCCTGACCGGAAGACCGCAGGCAGTCAGGGTCGGCAGGAACGCATCCAGCACAATCATGCTGAACACAGGGGCCCCCCAAGGATGCGTGCTGAGTCCCCTTCTCTTCAACCTGCTGACCCACGACTGCACCCCATCTTTCAACAACAACCTCTTCGTCAAGTTTGCGGACGACACGACTGTGGTGGGACTCATCAACCACAACGATGAGTCAAACTACAGAGAAGAGGTGAGCCAGCTGGCCGTGTGGTGCAGGGACAACAATCTCTCTCTCAACGTGCAGAAGACGAAGGAGATTGTTGTCGACTTCCGTAGAGCCTCCGCCCAGCACCCCCCACTGACCATCGACGGTGCTGCTGTGGAGTAGCAAGTTCCTGGGGGTGCATCTCACTGAGGACCTCTCCTGGAACTGCAACACCACAACACTGGCCGGCAAAGCTCAGCAGCGCCTCTGCTTTCTACGCAAACTTCGGAGAGCGAGAGCACCTGCCCCCATCATGTGCTCCTTCTACCGGGGAACCACCGAGAGCATCCTGACCAGCTGCATCACTGTGTGGTACGGCGGCTGCACCGCATCCTGTAGGAAGACCCTGCAGCGCATAGTGAGAGCAGCTGAGAAGATCATCCGTGCTCCCCTCCCCTCCCTTCAGGACATCTACAATACACGCCTGGCCCGCAAAGCACTCAGCATTGTGGGTGACTCCACCCACCCCTCCCACTGCCTCTTCAACCTCCTGCCCTCTGGGAGGAGGATGAGGAGTCTCAAGGCAAGGACCAGCAGACTGAAGGACAGCTTCATCCACCAGGTGGTCAGGATGCTGAACTCCCACTCAGCACTGACCCCCCTTCTTTCTCTGCCCTCTGCCCCCACAAACATTGGACACTGACACCAGCCCTCCCCCCCCCACACACACACACCCCTGGACTTTTAAGTCTCCCCCTGGACTTTAACCCCCCACCCATCCACCACCACACACCTGCTCACCCCCATGCACAGCCCCACCTCCCCTACCACCTACCATCATGCACAGCTCCACCACCCGCCACCACCATGCACAGCCCCACCACCCCCCTCCACCATGCCAACCCCACCACCCTCCACCACGCACACCCCCACCACCCCCCACCACCATGCACAGCCACTTTACACTTTGCACTTTAGTACTGTCCATAAATCTGTCCACATGTAAATCTGTTAAATAACTGTTCATAGCACTGTTTATACATTGTCACAACTGTTTATACTGTCCATACTGTTCACAATGTTCATTACGTCCATACTGTCTATTTATTACTATTACTGTCATTACCCCCATACTGCACCTCTTACTGTTTACTGTTTACTGTTTAATGTTTACAATTTGCACATCTTACTGTTTACTGTTTACTGTTTACCATTTACTGTTTCAATGCCAATACTCGCGACCACTGTAGCATTTTTATTTTTATTTTTATTTTTATTCTTATTCTTTAGATTTTTGATACCTATATTTTTTATATATTTATATTTATATTACATGCTGTCTTGCACCAGGGATTGAGGGAAACGGCATTTCGGTTCTTGTGTATGGCCTGTACATTCACGGAAACTGACAATAAAGTTTACTTGAATCTTGAATCTTGAACTTGAACTGTATGGCCCACACAAAATAATGCATTTTTGAAGTAGTGAAACACTTACTTTCACACAGAGGTGTGTGGCTCCATCCAGGTCTGCCGCGTATGTTCATGCAGTTTGTGTGTCTGCCAGGCAAATAACCAGGGCTGCAATCGAAAGTCAGACGCTCACCTTCTGCATACTGAGCACCGTGCGCTTGACCGTTGACGATTGAAGGCGCTTCACATTTCACTACTGTGAATCAGAAAACGCACATAAAAAGACACATTTTTGTTTTCTAACATATAGAATAAAAAAGCTCTGATAAATCAAAATGCAGATTCAACAATGACATATAGAATTCAGCAACAACAAGAAGCAAGAACACTGGCTACTATACCATCGCAAAGTGGTGGCTCCTCATTCCAGGTACCATTTTCTTGACAGCGAATATGTGATGGCCCATAGAGAACCAATAACTTGTTTTTGCAGCGAAACTGAAGGACATTTCCGTATGATGACTGTAGCCGGTCACCCGTCACGTCAACATTTTCAATAAGAATTGCTGGACACTTAATGGCTGGAAATGGATGACAATAATGATAAAAAACATGACAATGGTTTGTATATAAAAGTGACAATAAACACAATATCCATGAAATACATTTAAAAACAGCGCTACACAGTGGTACATGTCAAATCCTACTTGATATTAAATGGATTCATGTCACGAGTTAGCATCCCATAATGTGGCATATCTGGCTCATCCTGAATGGTTTCCAGACATGCACTGACAAGGACAGACATACAAGGGTAAAGGGGCATTTAACAGATGCTTTTGTCCAAAGCGACTTACAATCAGTGCATTTCTGGGGTTCGACATGTGGACTGTTGGATCAAACTGCCGACCCTATGGTTCTTGGGAGACCCGCTCTTTCCACCTGCTCTATCCACTCAGCTACTGCCACCCCAGACATGATGGAGTTCAGTCAAACTCTGCACTCATTTTTATTTCTCCAGCCAACAACAATGACTGGCTGATTAATTCATAACCAAGGATCCAAAGCCTGATGAGTGTATATCTGAGTAAGTTAGCAGAGAAAGCGATAACAAGATGAAGTTGGGTGAGATATACTCTCTCCAACTTCAACTTCATGTAAGTCGCACAAAAGTCTTTAGACCTAGACATATTCAAGTTTGCTTCTCTCATTGAATATTAGTCTGGCCTTGGCTGGGCAGCAATTGATTCCCAAATATGGGCATGGCCTTAAGTTGTTCAAAAAACTCCAGCCAATCAGAGTGATGCTCTTGTTCTCTTCAATTTTTCACAATAATATGATACTATGTTAATAATAAGAATAAGGCAAAACACATTCTCCTCTTAGAAAAGCCTACTTAAGTCAAAATAAGTTAGATTGGTCTACAGATTGCTACACTTTCCATGGGTGCCACTGTTGTTTTTGTTATCCTGCAGGCTGCTTCATCATGAACTGAAACTTCTTCCCCCTGATTGGTCCTATCATTTTAAATTGTATGGAAAAGACTTTTAACTGGATAGAGGCCTGACTTATCTGCAGAGAGAAACAGAATGTGAACACGCAAGATCAGGATGTAGTTGGGTCATCTATTGAAGTTCCGTGACCGTGGAGCACGAAGGTTTGTTTCTCACTGGATTTGTCATCAAAAAAGGTTAAAAGAAAAAACAATGAGCCGGGTGCCCCTCACAAAAATGTGGAAATGGGGAAATTTTTGGTTCTTTAAATGTACATTTTTCAAAATCATCGTAGAGCCTTAATATTAGGCTCAAATGAAAGCTCTGCTCATACTGACTTCAGTTATGGACCGTAAAATTGTAAGTAGACGATGCATAAGTCATCTCAAAGGTAAAAAAGCCAGAGAGCTATAACAAGAAACCAGATGAAGTTTCTGCTGCAAGGCTCTCCAAGAAGAAGGAAATCTCTGCACAGCTGAGGCAGAAATGTGCAGAGCTGACAAAGATCCATCAGTACAGATTCCCACCTGGTAGCAAGAGTGAGCCACCAGCTCATCCTATAGTAGATCTACCAGTGAATGGCACAGCTCCACAGCATGCTCGCTCTGTTGTACATGCACTGTCTCGCATAGACACTGATGGTTCAAGACCACCACCTCAAGAGTAGCAGGTTATGGGATACAGTTGTTGCTCAGTCTTGTCTTGTCTCTCATCATCTACCACACAACAAGAGCAAGCCTTACCACCACACAACCTACAATGAACCTCCAAGCAAGTCAATAGTGCGTGACATTGTGGTTAAACAAGTGAATGCCATGCACAAGAAGAATATTCAATTTTCCTTTCTTATTGCTGACCTGCCCACCTACAAGACGATCATTCAGCTCAAAGGAAAACGCCACCGTTTGTCCATACTGAAGTACGTTCTTCCCTGATCTTAGATGAGTTGATACATACCTCTCTCACTTTCGTACCTGCAACCAACCAACGTGCAACCAGCGTGACCTGCACACTGTCGCCTGCACTACGTGTAGTAGTAGAAGTAAAAAGTCACGTTGGTTCTATTGACGGAAGTAACAGGGGGAGGGGGAGAGGATCTTTTAGGAGTGATGATATTACTGCGCCGACGTCAAAGTGCTCCCAGGTGTTATTTCGCCGTACGTTGTAGTTATCCTTTTTTATCCACTTAGAAACCGTATTCATACCTGCAAACTTGTCGCTTTTCGGCTACAATCGCCGTTTTTTGGGTCAAAGGGGTCATTCACGTGACTCGTGTAGATCCAAAGAGTTTTTGTTTTTTGGGGGGGGTCGGGGAAGGCTGCGTTGGCTTATCAAGTGGAGGCTGAGACACGCATGCCGGCCAGGCAAAAAGTGAGTTTTTTGCACATGCGCAGTGTAGAGTGACAGCAACTGAGTGCAGCTCAAATGACAATGCCCATGTGCGAAAAACCACTTTTTGCCTGGCCGGCATGCGTGTCTCAGCCTCCACTTGATAAGCCAACTCAGCCTTTAGTTTATCAGTACTTTGTATGGACTCATCGTCTCAATTTTCATCGTCATCGCGATGTGAGCGTTCATGATAAACACATCGCAAAAGCTGGTCTGTAATGCGATAAGTTTGCCACGCATACTCGGGCCATCCGTATCCTTAAATCATCCTTAAATATTGTGGTTTGCAGTAACCCGACCCACCCTGTCAATTTAGGACCGACCCAAATATTTATTTGTCCCCTTTAGTCCGACCGACTTGCCGGTTGTATACCGACCGTTGTTTTTTTTAACTCTTCAAATAACTAATGCAACTACAATAAAACCCTATTAATTATATTTTAGAAAGTATCGCGAATATAAATTGCCTACATACACACGTAGGCTACGTTCTTTCTTTTATATTCGCTTCATTTCATCAATCGTTCGCTTGTCTGTTATGATGGCTGCGGCTGCAGTAAAGAAAATGTTCGCAGTCACCGTTCAAAGTTATAGAAGGCTAAATTATTACTTTGGGTTCATGCACAGTAGCAATAGGTCCTACATGAAAAAATGCATTGAAATATCTCGACACCGCTATAAAGTGACGTGTCGACTGATGTCAAGGAGACCACTAAACTTTTACGGGATGGAGACGCGGTCAGTGACGTCACGATATGCAAATTTGTTTAAATTCATATCGACGTATTCACCATGACCAAAATTTTACTCTTTTCTTATTTATTATCGCAAGTCATATCGTCATCGCAACATTGAACAGTGTGATCGCACATTTTCACAATGATCTGGTCTCAGCAGATACCTTGACTCTGTTGGTTGTTATGTCATATTTGGAAGCTCAATCTGTAACTTTTTTTCATAAAAATCTCACCAGAAGTAACCATTTAAAGGGTTATTTTTCAAATTTTTCTTCCGGGGGGGCATGCCCCCGGACCCCCCTAGTGTTGCTAGGTTACCAACACACAGCACCACTGCTACAAAAAAATCTAGGGGAAACACTGAGTATACTAAGGATATTCCTGTACTATAGACATACTATATACCTCCAGAAATCCTACTGTCAAAACGCTCAGAATTGCGTACTTAACTTATTTAGATCACAAAAAAAAATCTTGGGGGGCCCCATTACGCTGTCACCTTTTTTTCTCTGACCAGTTTGCAGGTCTGCGTATTACCGTATTTAAATAGGGAAAACGTGGAAGTGCTTGGTCGCTTCTAACTTCACCCCCGTTTGGATCCTAAGGAATATATTGGGCCAAGCTACATACTAGCGAAGTAGCGCTGTAGGCCTGAGCGATCGAGTGCACGCACAAAGGCGAGAGAGGTATGTATCAACTCGTCAAAGATCAGGGAGGAACGTAGTTCAGTATGGACAAACGGTGGCGTTTTCCTTCAAGGCAGAGAATGCGTGAATGCTCAAAGACATTATCCCAATCCTCAGCGCTTTCCACCAACAGATGTCCTACATCTATGCTATCTACAAGAGATTGAAGGGCTTTGAAATGGCACTCTGGTTACAGCAGGGGTAGTAGTGGAGGGGTCTTTAGACCAAGCACTACGAGGAAAGCACTACAGGTGGGGCGTGCACTGCATCCAGCTCTGGAGAGAGGCTCTTATACATAAACGACTAGGAACGATTATTGAGCATGAATAGCTATCAGAGGACATCAAGGAGAATCTCAAGAAACCTGTGCAATGCACTCACTGAAACTCAGGAGGCTCTACAGAAACCTCATAAGGATGTTGAGGAGGATCCTTGTTGAGGAGTCTCCCGACATCCCGACATCATCATGTCGGGAGACTTTAGCCATGTCACCATGGATAGAGTTCTACAGACATTTAAGCAATATGTGAGCTGTCCTACAAGAGGGGTGAGGACCCTGGGCCTGATATATGCCAACATTAAGGAGGCATACATCTCATCTTCTCTCCCCCCTCTGGGCAGGTCGGATCACAATCTGGTTTACCTCAAACCCTGCTCTGTGCCTCTGGTGAAGAAGAAAGCCTGTGACCACAAGGACTGTGAGGAAGTGGTCAGAGGAATCTTACGAGGCACTGCAGTATTGTTTTGTGGTTACTGACTGGCCTGCACTCTGTGAGTCTCATGGGGAGGACATTGATGGGCTCACAGAGTGCATAACGGACTATTTTAACTTCTGTGTAGACTGTCCCTGCGTCGACAGTCACCTGTTATGCAAACAACAAACCTTTGATCACCAAGGACATCAAGGCCATCCTGAACGACAAGAAGAGGGCATTCAGAAAGGGCAACCAGGCTGAGCTGAGAGAGTACAGGTGGTACTCAAGGTCAAAATTAAGGAGGCAAAAGACAGATACAGGAGGAAGCTGGAGAAGAAGCTCCAGAAAAACAACACAAGGGATGTGTGGAGTGGTATGAAAACCATCAGGGGCTTCCAGAAGACTGGTAGTATGGGGCTGGAGGGTGGGGTGGCTCGGGCCAATGAATTTAATTCTTCAATAGGTACTGCGGCCCCTGCCCCTCCCCCTCATGACCCTGCTGCTACTGCTGCTGGCAGCCCAACAACCAGTGCCACTCCGCCTCCCCCTCCTTCTCCCCCTCCTGATAGACCGCCCTCCTGCCTCTCACCAGCTCTATTCACTCCCGGCCATTTCACACCTTCACCCTGCCCCACCCCTCCCCCCTGCTCTGCATACTGTCCTCCACTACCTGACGACCCTATCCCTCCACCCCCCACAGACACCTCTACAGTATCCTTCACGCCTGACCTGGTGAGAAGACAACTGATAAAGCCTAGTTTATACTTCTCCGACTGCGTAATCCGTCATCCGTCTGCGTAACTACGGACACCCCTTGAGCCCTCATACTTCTCCGTCGTGGTGACGGATACGTAATGCAATTTCCGGCTTGACCAGTATGGGTCGCTACGCAAGACTGGCCATGACATTCAAGCAAATAAGTACAAAAGGGAAAATTAGTTCAGAGGGGATCAATTATTAAATAGAAAAGGGGGTACGTTATAAATGAAATGCTTTTAAAAGTAAAAACCGTACACAAACTTGCAATTTGCCACCGTCTCTTTTAAGTTTCACAAGTTCAAGTAGGTCGGCTTGCATTTTGGAGCTTTATGCGTCCATATAGTAAAGCGTATAGTAGCGTATATATATAGCGTATATATAGCGTATAAAGCGTACATAAATGGCGCGGCCAGTGTTTACGTTGTGATAGAAGTCGATAGCGATAGAATGTGATTCATTGTGAGTCATTCATGTGTAAATGACGTGTTTAGAGGACCAATCGCAGCCCTTGCGGTCTCCGTTGTACGTAGACGGAGTGACGGATACTTAAAAAATATTTCAGGCCGACGGAGACGACGGAGAGGCTCTCCGTCAGGCTCTCCGTCGACGGAGAGGGCTCTCTGTATCCGTCGTCCGTCACTTTACGCAGAAGTATAAACTAGGCTTTAGACTCCACTCTGGCAAAGCGGCGGGCCCTGATGGTGTGTTCCCCAGGGTACTTAAATCCTGTGCCCTCCAGCTGTGTGGAGTACTTAGGCCCCGTCCACACGATCTCCCCCCCCCCGTTTTTCTCAGTGGGGGGGCCAGACATTTCTCCGTAGAGACGGAGTCGTTGCTGAAACGCATCTAGCTCTTGAAACGCTGTAGTACATATTCCTGGCCTGTGTGTGGCGCTGTTTCAGCTACAGAAATCCACCGAAAAACAGTTTCATGTTGCAGAAGTGACAGATCCCCAACAACATAAAACTACCTAAACCACTCGACAGTCGATAAGTCAAACACAGGCAGTCAATTCATCATCCAACATCTTCCTCTCTCGGATCCTGGCGTCCCAAAGTGTAAACTAGTTTGCACTGATTAGAAAATCAGATAGACTATAAATGATCAATTTTGGAATATATATTCAATGTTGTGCGATATAGGTCGGCACGTTTTCACTTACCCGCCCATTAAATGGTTAATTTGTGGAGACAATCCAAAAGAAGATAAATAACCATATTTATTATTAATTTTATTTATAGAGTCATTCTAAAGGCATATCCTCCACATTTATTTCACTCCGACTCTGGCCGATGACATCATCGTTTGCGTTTCTGGTGTTCACACGAAGCCAAAACCTGAAACATTTTTCGACTTTTCCACCCTGGGACCTGGTTTAAAAAAAGTGCGATTTCAGCCACCGAAAACGCCGACTCCGACTTTACGCTCGGCCTAAACGCAAAAGACATTTGCGGTTTCACTCGAAAATCGTCTCCGTGTGGACGGGGCCTTAATCATGTCTTCAACCTGAGCCTGCACCTCCAGAAGGTCCCTCTGATGTGGAAGACGTCCTGCCTCGTTCCTGTCCCAAAGACGCTGCGCCCCAGCAGCGCCAAGGACTACAGACCGGTGGCTCTGATGTCACATATCATGAAGACCCTGGAGAGGCTTGTCCTGGACCAGCTTAGGCCAATGGTCAGACCCTTCTCGGACCAGCTGCAGTTCGCCTACCAGCCCAGCCTGGGAGTCGAGGACAGCATCATCTACCTGCTGAACAAAGTCTACTCTCATCTGGACAAGCCGGCGAGCTCTGTGAGAGTCATGTTCTTTGACTTCTCCAGTGCTTTCAACACCTTACGGCCGTGTCTCCTAGATGAGAAGATGGCGGCGATGCAGGTTGATGCCCCCTTGGTGTCTTGGATTGTTGACTACCTGATGGGCAGACCACAGTTTGTACGCCTACAGAACTGTGTATCTGACAGGGTGGTTAGCAACACTGGGGCCCCACAAGGGACGGTCCTTTCTCCCTTCCTCTTCACCCTCTACACCTCAGACTTCAGCTACTGCACTGAGTCCTGCCACCTTCAGAAGTTTTCTGATGACTTTGCAATAGTTGGCTGTATTGAGGGGGGTGATGAGGGTGAGTATAGGACTGTTGTGGGCAACTTTGTCTCTTGGTGTGAGCTGAACCATCTACAGCTCAATGCTACAAAGACAAAGGAGCTCATTGTGGACCTAAGGAGGGTCAAAACACCGGTGGGCCCTGTGTTTGTGTGGGCCCATCCAGGGGGTTCCTGTCGACACTGTTGAGGAGCACAAGTACCTGGGGGTGTACTTCAACAACAAGCTGGACTGGACCAGGAACACAGAGGCCGTCTACAAGAAGGGCCAAAGCCGACTCTTTTTTTCTGAGGAGGCTAAGGTCCTTCAACATCTGCAGGACAATGCTGAGGATGTTCTATGAGTCTGTTGTTGCCAGTGCGATCTTCTTTGCTGTCACATGCTGGGGCAGTGGGATAAGGGTTGCATACACCAATAGACTTAATAGACTCAGAGGGCGGGTGAAGTAGTGGGTGAGGAATTGGACACCCTGACTACCATGGCAGATAGGAGGATGCTGTCCAGCCTATGGACTATCATGGACAATGCCTCTCACTCTCTTTTTTCCACCCTGGCTCAGCGGAGGAGTTCCTTCAGCAGAAGACTCCTCTCACCGAGATGCACCACAGAGCGACATAGGAAGTCATTCCTGCCTGTGGTCATCAAACTATACAATTTGTCACTTTCATCATAGTTTCTGCTGCACAACAGGTTATTCATTCATATTGCATAACTGGTAATTTCTTTTCTTTTCACTGCATAACTGGTCATCTCTATGCACAACTGGTCTTTTTTACAACATAGAATCCGACATGCTACATCCTTGTGTATGCTATCACCTCTTAGTGTATGCCTGGATGTATGTACATTTATGTATATTTTTTGTATATTGGTTTACATAGGTTTATATTTTACATAGGTTCTATTTTACATATAATAGGTTTATATTTTATATTTATATATTCTAACACTTTACTATACGTAGAGTGTCTGTCTCTTCTTTCTTTTTTCACTGGAGTATTGTATTGTAATGAATGCAATTTCCCTCAGGGATCATTAAAGTACGTCTGTCTGTCTGTCTGTCTGTCTGTCTGTCTGATGTAAAAGAGCTGATCAACAGAGTTTATGAGAAACCTGGCACAGACATGGGGGACTTTTGGATCTCATTCCTGGAGATGATCGACACACTTGTACAATGTCTTAATGCATGTCATGCAAGAAATGGTACACAGTACCTACTGTCAACATCCAACATGCTGTCTGGACTGATGGCATACGACAGCCATGATTATGGAAGGTGGTTGCCAGATTATTGGGCAATGCTCTCTTCACTGTCATGAGAAAATGGCATTCTTCATCATTCACTTCACCCAGTCAATGACAGGGCTACCTTACTGTCAGCCACTCGACCTTTGGATATAAACAACTGAATCTGAACTTGAAGCTAAAGCAAGGATGGATTCAACTTCTACAGAATGAGAAGCAACTGTTCTCAACAACAAGAAATGCAAACAATGTGGCAAGGGTGAAGTCTACTGTGAAGCAGAGCCTCAAGTGCCAGCACCACCAGAGGAAGCATGTTGAATGCCAGTCAACAAGGATGAAGAAGGATGAGCAGGCAGTTCAGAACCAGCTGGCATGCATGAAGGATTTTGAAGCTGAGGCCTTTGATATGTTATTATTTTACAACCAATCAGCACTAGTGGGAGGAAGTTTCAGTTCATGAGGGACCAAAGCAGTCTGCAAGAGTTACTGAAGCCCGGTGGGGCATGAGGGGAGTGTATAAATTGAAATTGGAAAGCTTTAATCAGAGGAGAATATGCTTTCTCTTTCCTATTTCCAATCCACTTCGACAAGAGTGAAGAGAGCAACAGTGTCACTCTGATTGTCTGGAGTTTCATGGACAACATTAGGAGGTGCCCATATTTGGAATATTTGCTGCCCAGCCAAGTCCAGATGGATATTCAGTGGGAAATGCAAAGTTGAACATCTGGGTGGTCTCCTGAAGCTGTAGGCTCAAACTAGAAGTTTCAGAAACCAAATGACAAAATTAAAACTTTCAATTTTTAGGAACAAACAACAGAGGACAAATTCAGCTGAATTCCTTTTGCATCAGTTTTTAGACCTGAATAAATTGAGGCACAGTGTATGTATACTGTGAACTGCAGTTGTTTTCATTAATTTACCATTTTGTCTTTAATTCTTGTAAAATGTATTATCCTTATGTTTTCCTTCCTGCACCATTGACAATGAGATCTTGGTCTCAATGAGCTCCCCTTTTAAAATAATGGTGAAATAAAAAAAATATATATATATATCATGGCTCGGTTCTTACCTTCACAAGCAGGTATGAATCCACTCCAACCCTGGTCCAAACATCTGCGACTGGGGTTCCGGCTGACCATTATGTAGCTGAGGAGAAGCACACAACATGTAATGGTACTATTTTTACTATTTTTATTAAATGATCATAGTGCAAAATACATTTTGTTTGCCTGATAAATATGTAAACAAATAAAAGTGTAAACAAAATGATTTTCATGACGAAAAAGATGAATAGTCGATACCCCTCTTGACATTTATATGTCACTACAGATGCAAACACAAAATCTGTGCCTGACACCAGTGTGAAGTCTGCATTCATGGACTCGCCAGGATGGCCGCATGATTTCGCTGGAAGAAATGCATTTTGAGCAGTAACAAGTATGGCCACAGATTAAATTAATCATTGCAAAAGATTGGGTTTCTTTGTGTGAACTTATTTGTAGTATTGCAACATAGAAAATGTATACACCAAACACGCAACAACAAAAATAAACTTACGTTGGCATATATCACCAAAGACTTTGGTCCAATTGCCACGACTGCATTTTATTTTGAAGAAACCAGAATAGCCGAGTTTACATGGAACTATGACCTGATTTTCATCAGAATAAGATTCCTCCATACCAATGATGTCAAAATTTGAATCAGACAGGGGTCCATTTTTAAAATTGTTAATGGTACAACCTATATGGGAAGTAAATGTTAGAAAGCTGATGTTGTTATTAGTCATCATTATCAACAATTCAATTAGAAGAAGGCCATACATTTTTCTCTGAATATTAAATGGTCACACAATACAGACTTTAGTTGGGTGATGGATATATATTTTCCTTTGCTTTGCATGTGCATACAGTGAACTACATTGGTCTGGCCTGAGACTGCAGCATACATAACTTAATGTAGATGTTTATAATGGTTGTGATTTGTTGAAAAGAAAATTATTTTCATGAACATAACCTTAACATTGGGTTAAGGTTAAGTTTTCACCATGCTCTTATGACACAAACTTTTTTTGATATGAAATTTATTCAATTCAATTTACTTCAATTCAAATGACCCACAGAGGAGAATTGTAGCAGATGCAAATTACCTCAGCACTAACTGGTATGTTTTATGTTACTGATAAACAATTAAAAAAACATTGGGATTTACGCTTAGAAATGTATATTTTCATCAATATACCAAGGAAACACTTGAATGCCTATATGATTAAAGCAATTGCAATTGCAAAAGCAATTTTGGCAGTGTTCTTGCAATATAGCTGAAATATCATATTTTTTGTCAATTTAATTATCAAGCTTCTTTGACTCTACTGGAACCATTATCACATATCAACAGCACCCATGAGAAACAATGAGACACGACTGTCAAAATTATCTGTGAATAAGCAAGGGTTCTCTGAAAGTGTTCTTACCTGCCTGTTCTTGGCCCATCACCATCGTAAATGAGTACATCCACATTAAAAGAACACACCTGTTAGTTAATGCCTGCATTGTGTCGGCATTCACAAAACAACGTAGGAACACCAAGACTAGTACATTCTAGAGGAGGAAAGCCAGAGTCTGTTCCTCTTAAACTGCTGCCTGAGGGCCATGCAGAGGTGGTGGTGGGGGTGGTGGTGGTGGGGGGGGGGGGGCTACATGAGCTAACAAAGCTTAGTAAATAAATAAATAAATAGACAACACATGACATTTCAACTATTTTGCAACATCACCCAAAGCCAAAATGACAAATGACGAAATACCTGTTTCGACATTGATCGTTCTGTAAATAATCCTGTGCTTACCGAAAGATGAATACCTATTCCTGTAAAAGGCCATGTTTTTGTGTGTTTTATCTCCAGGTAATCATTCACCCTGATCAATAAAGCAAACAGGCCAGCGCTCTCAACATCAGAGATTTAGAAAAGTCAGGACCCAGACATGAAGGCAAGAAGGAGCATATCAGCATCTTGTGGAGACATCCTTGATGTATGTAGCTGTGTGAGTGTCCATGGCGCTGCAGAGTGTGTGGGTGGTGTTGGGATGAGATGCTGGGGGTCGTGGCTTGCTGCTCACTTGAAGGAATTGACTTTAGTGTCTCCTCTCCCTCGTAGCGTTTCAGCAATGTGTGTCTTGCCTTGGTTTCCCAATGTAGGTACATATTGCCTGTACCACATTGGTGTGGTGTCTGTGACACACACATACACATCTCTATTACACAAACATGGCCAAACAAAAACTATAAATTTTGGTAAGCCTGTGTGACAGAGGCGACGTTTTCCAAAACCATATCTATCTTTCAATGTATACGAATAAAATGCCTAGATATGGTGCACCATCTGTGTTTACAAGATCTCTACTCTCATGGTCTCAATGGAAAGCTCCTCACCCATGTAACTCACATTACTGAGCCCACCTCATCCTCATCCTATCATCATGAGTCCATTCAATGCCATGTCATCACCTCACCTCCCATGGTCCTAGGTCAACCCTGGTAAAGGTTTTGTAGCAGAGTGGTAAGCTGAAGGCCAAAAAAAAAGCCCATCACAGTAGCCTGACAACGCCACCCTGGGGCCTAATGCCTCAGGGACATCTTTAAGAGATTAGGAAGTCTGATGAAACAACCAAATTCTCAGAGCTCAGAGGTTCGTTTTAAGCACTGGATACATGAATCCCCTTCAAAGAAATCTTTATTAATCAGAAATCCAAAGAAAAGGGGCAGCAGAAACATAAAACGAACAAAGAATAAGATGACAAATGTTCATTGGTTTTAACAGGTAGCTGGAGAGGGTTACCCGAGGGAGGCAAGCTAATGGGACGAGTGCTTCGAAGTCCACGCTAACACACAGGAATACAAGCATTTTAAAGTCATGCATCTGACACAGCAAAGCCACAGCAAGCAAAAAAAAAAGAACGACCACACATGTGAAATTATGGCTCACTACCACTAGGCAACTAGCCCCCCCTTCCTGGCCACCTCAGTATATTTAAATGAACAAAAAAAAAATTACAAAACACAAAACCAAGACAAGATAAGACAAAACAGCAGCACGACCCACATTAGCACCCAGAGGAGCAGGCCGGGCTCCCTATAGAAACAAAACAAAAACATTAAAACTGCAACTGCTGCCAAGGATGGTCAATGGCAACGAAACTCATACCTTACCTACACTTGTAGGTAGGTAGGCCACATTATCCATGCCCTGGTGCTAAAAGGAAGGGCACCCAGCCAGAGCGCTACAGTAAATAAACAGAAAATAAATTAAACACACACAATGACAACTAACTAAACAAAGGGGTCGCGACATACCTGATGGTAGACTCTGGTGTTCAAAACATGGCCCTGTAACGGGACCAAGAAGGTAGAACTGGCTCCAACTGGTGTTACACATTAGTTTTTTTTATTTTTGTAGATGTTTCTTTTTCCTGTTAAATAGATATATTTATGAGTATCACTGCACACAGCATGTTAACACACAGTGCTTGTTGCTCATTGCACGAAGTCTCACAGAATCACAAAACCTTACACGCGATTTGGAAACTGCTCCCAGGCGATACTCCGCCATCTACTGGTGGTATACTGGTATTGTTTTTTACACTTTGCAATATAAATCCTTCACATTAACAACATGTATGCAAAATCACACATTTTAAATTGTCAGCAACTCTTGTTGCGCCACACTCTCCCCCTCAAACTTAAATGTCTTCGGACATTTAGTTAACAAGAAGGCATCTCTATTTCACACATTGACTTTTCCCTCGGAAATCCCATATGGTGTTGGTCTGGACCTGGTATGTGACATGGAAATTAACATATTGTAACGAACCGCGCCTAGCGGTTCCGGGGTTTGCACTCCCAGAATGCCACATGGTATCACCTCTGCAGATAAACTGTAATTGTTGCAAGTTCAATGGGTCTTTAAGTGTTGGCGTTATGTTGTGGAAGTGTGGAAGTGGGTGCGGTGCATATCACCACTTCCACGCATAATGGGACTCACCCATATGCTAAGGAGTGAGGTTGGGGAATAAGTGCTGGGGTTTAAGCCGGAAGTGTTGAGCAAGTGTGGTTGTTAATAAAACGTTACGAATCCATCTACTTCGAATCGCGTGATTTGTTACATTGGTGTCAGAAGTGGGATGACGACCCCTAGTGGACCGGAGAAGAAGGGTAATGCAGAAGCCCTAGCAGCCATGAGTTTACTCCCAAGACGCCTCTTCGACAGCGCGCTCGCCCATGGTCACCTGCTGGGCCCAGCGGACGGAGCCAGCCTGCAGCGCAGCTATAACGAAGAAGTCCGCCCACGGCAACAGAAGGAACAATCCCGGGCCGATGATAGCGTGCCTCCACCATTGGAACCTGTTCTAGTGGGGAACAATGGAAACCGGCCTGCCCCCGGTGTAACGACGGCTGACGGGCACTCCATCGTCAAGTTGCCCCGCTACAACGGAGGTACCCCGCTGGCGCCATACCTGGTCCAGGTCCGACTGGCAGCCGAGCTGAACAAATGGTCGGCAGAGCGAATGGGCGTACAGGTGGCGTTGGCGCTAGAGGGAGAGGCGCTGCGAGTGTTGGAGGATCTACCGCCGGCGAGCCAAGCAAACTGGACCGCGATCGAGACAGCTCTACAACGACGATTTGGCCAAAGAGTATTCGCCAGCGACGCCCGAGAACAACTCGCTACGAGACGGCGAAACAAGGGGGAGAGACTCGGCGAGTTCGCAGCAGACCTGCAGTTGTATGCAGTTGTAAGGCTGGGAAGAAACGAAGACGCGCATTACTACGGTTACCGGTGACCCGGCTGAACTGTATGGGCAAAAGGCAGTGTGTGTGTGTGCATCAACGGTGAGACGGCGAGTCACCGACTATGGTTGGCAAGCATTCAGGATGAGTGCATACTCGGCTTGGACGTGCTGGAGAAATGGGGAGCTGTGGTGGACATTTCCCGGTTCACGGTGCACTTGGGAACGAGCAGCGTGATGCTGCACACTGCTGGGGAAACAGAACACGAAGTGCGCAGAGCCGGCGTCAAACCGAAGACAAGACGGTCCCCTCCTAGGCTTCAACAAGGTCCGCTTGCTGAGCGCGCCACTGCTCAGCGAACATCTCCTACCCGCTCAACACAAGCCCACGGAGTTCAAACGCGAGTAAACAGCAGTCTTCAACAAGGTCCGCTTGCTGAGCTCGCCACTGCTCAGCGGACACTCCCCTCTGTGGAGACAACTCAAGCAGTAACCGAACTCTGCACTCGTAGCTGTGACGGTCTGAGTGAATCGCAAGCCGGCCAGGTGCGGAGGCTACTAGAGGTATATGTCGACATCTTTGCCGCGAGGGATGAGGACTGTACCCGAACGAGCCTGGTCCAACACGAGATTTACACCGGAGATGCCCGCCCCATCTGACTTCGCCCACGTCGTCTGCCACTCGCCAAACGACAGGCAGCGGAAGAAAAGATAAAGGAGATGGCCGCAGCAGGCGTCATCGAACCAAGCAGTAGCCCCTGGGCGGCACCGGCTGTGCTTGTCCGCAAAAAGGATGACTCGTGGCGCTTCTGTGTCGATTACAGATGCCTCAATCAGGTGACACGGAAAGACTCATATCCCCTCCCTCGGATTGATGATGCACTGGACAGCATTGCCGGATCCAGCTGGTTTAGCTCGCTGGACCTGCGCAGCGGCTACTGGCAGATCGAGCTAGCCCCAGAGGCTCGACCGAAAACAGCGTTCACCATCGGTCAAGGGCTGTGGCAGTTTCGGGTACTTCCGTTCGGCCTGTGCAACGGCCCAGCTAACTTCGAGCGACTGATAGAGCGCGTCCTGGCGGGCATTCCACGAGCGTGCTGTGTGGTGTATCTGGACGACATCCTGTGTCACGCAGCGGACTTCATCAGCGCCATGGAGAAGCTGGAGAGGGTCTTCGCCGCCATACGGAGTGCCGGCCTCAAGCTACATCCAAAGAAGTGTCACCTGTTCCGGAGGCAAACCGGGTTCCTGGGCCATGTCGTGGGGGCTGCCAGAGTGGCCACAGACCCAGCAAAGGTGGAGACGGTGAGGTGCTGGCCCGTTCCGCATGACGTCGCTGAGCTGCGGAGCTTCCTGGGCCTGGCGTCATATTACCGGCGTTTCATCAGAGACTTCGCTACTGTCGCTAGCCCGCTACATCGCCTGACGCACAAGGGTCAGCCATTCGAGTGGTCACGAGAGTGCGACGCAGCATTCCGACAGCTGCGGAGAACACTGTGCGAGGCTCCGGTGCTCGCTTTTCCCGACCCTCGACTGCCGTTTATCCTGGACACCGACGCCAGTGACGTGGGTGTCGGCGCCGTTCTCTCGCAAATAAGTGACCATGGTGAGCAGGTAGTCGCATATTTCAGTCGCTCCCTGGACTGCGCTGAAAAGAATTACTGTGTTACCCGTAGAGAACTGTTGGCCGTGGTGTCAGCAGTGCGCCACTTCCGAACCTACCTCTACGGCAAACGGTTCCTGCTGAGAACTGACCACGCATCACTGACTTGGCTGCTGAACTTCAGAGAACCAGAGGGCCAGCTGGCTCGCTGGCTGGAGGTACTGCAGGACTACGACATGGAGATTCGACACCGGGCGGGTCGTCTACACGGCAACGCAGATGCCTTGTCCAGGCGTCCCTGCGCAGCAGACAAGTGCCGGCACTGCCATCGGAGGGAGGAGAAGAGTCTGACAACGGCTCAACCGGAGCCCACCCGTCGGCTACAGGCTGCATCAGCGCTGACTGAGGGAGAGAGAGTCGTCACTCCACGCCGCGAGCACGTCTCGAGACCCAGCGCTCCCCAGCAGCACGCCAGCGAGAGGGTCGGCACTCCCCAGCAGCACGCCAGCAGCACGCCAGTGAGAGGGTCAGCGCTCCCCAGCAGCACGCCAGCGAGAGGGTCGGCGCTCCCCAGCAGCACGCCAGCGAGAGGGTCAGCGCTCCCCAGCAGCACGCCAGCGAGAGGGTCAGCGCTCCCCAGCAGCACGCCGGCGAGAGGGTCAGCGCTCCCCAGCAGCACGCCAGCGAGAGAGAGAGCATCGCCGTTCCCCAACACTGCAGAGCAGCAGCCGTGGTCCCGGACGCACGAACACTGGGGGACGTGATGTCGAGGGAGGAGCTTCAAAAGGCACAGTCGGAGGACACCACGCTCAGCCGAGTGTGGTCATGGATCGAAGCCGGCCAGCGACCGCCGTGGACTGACGTATCAGCAGCCGATCCAGAGACCAAGGCGATGTATTCGCAGTGGCCGGGAATCATGGCACGCCAAGGACTGTTGTATAGACACTGGCGGGCTCCCGATAGACAATCAGACATTTTCCAGCTACTAATTCCTGTCGGATTACGAGACCGTGTACTGGAACATGTTCACGGAGCAGTGGGCGCAGGCCATTTCGGCATCGCAAAGACACTTCGGCGGATGAGGGGCCACTTCTATTGGCCAGGATGCAGGCTGGACGTTGAACTGCATGTTCACTGCTGTGATGCCTGCACGGCAAGGAAGGGCCCTCCGGGACGCTCGCATGCTCCGCTACAGCAATACGCAGTCGGGGCTCCCATGGAGCGAGTAGCCGTCGACGTCATGGGTCCTCTTCCAGTCACAGAACGGGGAAATCGCTACGTGCTAGTAGTCATGGACTATTTCACCAAGTGGCCAGAAGCATATGCAGTGCCAGACCAGAGTGCCGTTACAACAGCGGACAGACTGGTCACGGAAATGTTCTGCCGGTTTGGGGCACCGGAAGACCTCCACAGTGACCAAGGGCGGAATTTCGAGGCGGAGGTCTTCGCGGAAGTTTGCAAGCTGATGGGCATCTGGAAAACGAGAACCACACCTCTGCATCCTCAAAGCGACGGGCTCGTGGAGCGGTTTAACCGGACGCTGGCTGTGCAGCTGTCCATACTGGTCGACCGCCGCCAACAGGACTGGGACCTGCATCTGCCATTTGTGCTTTTGGCATATCGCTCAGCGGTACAGGAGTCAACGAAGTGCACACCGGCAGCCCTGATGTTCGGACATGAGTAACGCACTCTGAAAGGGGAGAACTTTGTGACGGTGCAGCTGCAGCCTCACAGCTGGACATTGTGCAGCCCTCATCGCTTGGGGCCACTGTTGCGCCATCTGGGCGCCCGCAACGCCATCGACGCACCCCAGCTAGGCTCACAGACTGTGTAAGGTAAGCTGAAGAATCTAGCCAAGTGGACTTGATGGACTGAGTCTTGGGGGGGCTGTGTAACGAACCGCGCCTAGCGGTTCCGGGGTTTGGACTCCCAGAATGCCACATGGTATCACCTGCAGATAAACTGTAATTGTTGCAAGTTCAATGGGTCTTTAAGTGTTGGCGTTATGTTGTGGAAGTGTGGAAGTGGGTGCGGTGCATATTACCACTTCCACGCATAATGGGACTCACCCATATGCTAAGGAGTGAGGTTGGGGAATAAGTGCTGGGGTTTAAGCCGGAAGTGTTGAGCAAGTGTGGTTGTTAACAAAACTTTATGAATCAATCTACTAGTGTGGTTGTTAATAAAATGTTATGAATCAATCTACTTCGAATCGCGTGATTTGTTACGATATTCTATAGACTTCCGGACAGTAATGTTCATGAATCACTTTGTACCTTGTAATCAGACCACATTTATACATCATACAGTCGTAATTTCCGTAAACCTTTTATCCTTTCAGACAAATATCCCAGTGTAACAGAACTCCAACTTCGGCCACTCAGTTCTTTTAGTCTGTTACCATTATTCTCAGTTTACAGGATCAGTCCAACATGTTTCCCAGGTAATCCCGTTACCTTTCAGTATCCTCAGTACTCAGTGTCTCTGTCACCGTCTCTGAAAGTATATTTTTCTCTCCAAGAGTCTCTCTTCAGGCAAAAATCAAATATCACTTAAAGTGTTTATGAGTGTCTACATTACCTCAATGTCTGGCATGGCCCAAGGTCTCCACAGTATCTCGCAGGCTGAAGGCATACTCACACGCAGCTCATCAACTCCAACCTCGACCACCGATGGCTCACCCAGGGTCCCGTAGGTCAGCATTCGCGCGCGACGTCTCTCCCTCTGTGGGTAGGCACTCACAGGTGGTGATGCAGACTCATCTTCCTCCGATGTCGGATGCTCTGATGAGTCTAGCAGACGATCTCCTGGCTCTGAAGTGTTGTCATCTCTGTCATCTGCTGGCGTGTGGTCAACGATGTCTTGTCCTACCTCCTGTGGTGCAGGTTCTTCCTCTTGATATTCCATCTCTGGCACGAAGGGCTCTGCCTCAGGGTTTAGAATTACAGTTATCTGGCTCCGTTGCTGGTGATTAGAGAAATGGCATACAAGATCACCTTCGTCACTGCCGTCACTGTCAGAGCATTCCATTTGTTTATCAGTCTTCTGTCCCCTTTTTCTCCTCTGTGTGGGGCTGGCTCGTTTCTGCTCTGGGTCTGTCTCTGGGTGATTTAGGGGTAAGCTGTCACATGGGAGTAGGAGATTTCTGTGCAGCACTCGACATTTGCCACCTCCCTCTGGTACCACCTCATAAACAGGGCTGTCACTGCTCCTTCTTTTCACCACCACATGAACTCTGTCTTCCCAATAGGAGCGTAGCTTGCCAGGACCCCCTCTTTCTGACAGATTACGGACAAGCACTCATCCACCGGGTTCAAGGTCAGCTCCATGGACTCCTTTGTCATAACTTGTTTTACCCCAAGCAGCTTCTTTGGCAGCTGTTTTAGTGGCAATCTCATATGCCTGTCTCATCCTGGTTTTCCAGTTTTTCCACATACACTGCATAGCTCTCTTGTCCCTCCGTGGGTGGTATGTTGAAAAGTAGGTCTATTGGCAGGCGTGGAGAACGGCCATAAAGCAGGTAATAGGGTGAGAATCCCGTGGCCTCACTGCGTGTGCAGTTGTATGCATGAATCATCTTGGCCAATGAACTTTTCCAGTCTGCTTTTTCTGTAGCTGTGAGTGTTCGAAGCATTGACAGTAGTGTCCTGTTAAAACGCTCTACCTGCCCGTTGCCTTGAGGATGATAGCAGGTAGTATGAGAGCCTCTCACACCACTACACCTCTGTAGCTCGTCCATCAGTCGGTTCTGGAACTCTCCACCCATGTCATGATGAATACGTTCAGCAAAACCCCAATGAAGGGCAAAATCATTAAACAACTTGTCAACCACAGTCTTTGCGCTCTTGTTCTTGGTGGCATAGGCCTGTGCGAAGTGGGTGTGATGATCCATTACTACTAGGATATACTGGTACCCTTGTTTGCAGGTCTCCAAATGAAGGAAGTCGACAGACACTATTTCAAAGGGGCGTGTTGACACAATGGGCATGAGAGGGGCTCTGGTTGCTTTCTGGGGTCGTTTAGTCTTCAGACACTCACAGACCTTGGTAACGAAGTGGTCTATGTCACTCTGCATACGGGCCCAATAGAACCGGTCCCTGATCAGGTTGTGTGTTCTGTCGACGCCAGGATGTCCCATTTCACGGTGGAGCTCCTGAAACACAGTAGAGTGGTGTTCTCTTGGCAGGACAAGCTGACATTTGTCACCGGCTTTTCTGTAGAGGACACCTTTCTCATCAATATACAGTTTATGCCACTGCCTCAATAACGCTCTAACATCAGCTGACTCAGTCTTGAGTGTCTTGTTGGGAGGCTGCTGCTGATTGTTACTTTTAAAATGCAGGACTCGGCCGATGACAGGGTCTCTCTGTTGACTTTCTCTGATTTGCTCAGGTTTGTTCAGGGTGGGTGAGTCTTTCACTACTGTCACTGCCTCCATCGACACTGGCATTGCCCAAATGAAAGGGGTATCTCTTTGCACAGTCACTCCCTGCACCGACGCACTGATAACATCCCGGTGAACCTCCTCTGTACACTGCTCCATGAGCTTGTTTATGTCTACAGGCATACAGGATAGGCCATCTGCGTCAGCATTGTGTTTGCCAGGGCGGTACTTTATGGAAAAGTTTAAATCTGACAACTCACCGACCCACCGGTGACCTGTGGCGTTAAGCTTAGCCGTTGAGAGGACGTAATTCAGGGGATTGTTATCCGTATATACTGTGAAGTGGGGAGCATGATACAGATAGTCCCTGAAGCGCTCACAGATTGCCTATTTCAGTGCTAAGAACTCTAACTTCCCTGAGTGCATGTGGTAGTTCTTTTCGGGTGGGGTTAGTGTTCTGGAGCCGTATCCGATAACAACCATTTTACTGTTTTGCCTTTGATAAAGCACTGCACCCAGTCCCTCCTGGGATGCATCGCAATGCAAAGTGAATGGCTGGGTGAAATCAGGGTAGCCAATAATAGGGCGCTCGATCAGCTTAACTATGAGGAAGTTCAGTGTCTCTTGATGACTGGGTGTCCAGTGTATGGGAGTGTTAGATAGGAGGTTACCTCTATTCCTCTTGGTCCCACGCCTTCTGCTTGCCTTTGGCTCGGCCGCTGTTGTCTTGTCGGGCGGTGAAGAGAGCAGCTGATACAGGGGCTTTGCAAGTCTGGAGAAGTTTGCGATGTAGGGCCTGTAGTAGGATAAGAAGCCCATTGTTTGCCTCAGGTCAGAAACAGTGGTGTGTACCCTCTCCTTTAAAGCCTGCACCGGGGTCCATCGGGCCAGCGGGGTCCATCGTGTAGCCTTCACCGGAAACCATCCGTCCCAGGAATCTGATCTTCCGCTTGAACACATCACACTTGCGTGGACTGAGCTTAACTCCATGTTTTTGGTATCTTTGGAGCACAGACCTCAGGTGGTTGACATGATCTTCGAAGCTAGAGCTGTGAACGAGATTATCATCAAGGTATGGTTGACAGATATTATCCCTCAGACCCACTAGGCACTCTTCCATGTTACGCTGGAACTCAGCAGGGGCTGAACTCAAACCAAAGGGGATTCTGGTCCACTGATAAAGGCCCCAGGGTGTTATGAAGGCTGTGAGGTGTTGGCTTTCCTCACTCAGGAACCCCTGGTGGTAGGCCTTACCCTGATCCAATACTGAGAACTAAGAGCTACCTGTGAGAGAGTCTAGCATATCTTGGATTCGAGGAATTGGATGGCAATCAGGTATAGATTTCCAGTTCAGCTCCCTATAATCACAGCAAAGTCTCAATGTCCCATCTTTCTTCCTCACACACACCACTGGATATGCATATGGGGATCTTGACTGGACTATCCAACCACGATTCAGCAAGTCTTGTAGATATTGCTTGACTTCATTATGCAGTGGTTTGGGGACTGACATGTATGTTTTCTTTACTGGTGTGGGGTCTTGAAGACTGATGTGAAGTTTCAGGGAGGGGATACACCCTATGTCATCTTCATCATAGGCAAATGCATGACACTCCTCTCTCAGTAACTGTGTCACAATGTCTCTCTGGTCATCAGTCAGGTGGGAATGATTGACAGGGGGATCCCACTGTCCTGGTTTCTGTGTTTTTGGTTGGTTGACAGTGGGGTCTTTTTGCTGTTCACCTGTCTGTTTCCTGTCACTCTGTTTACAGTTCTCTCTCCCTCCATCTTCTTTGGCGACTACACTCTATCTGTTCCACTCTTACTGGATAGGCAGTCTTGACAATGTGGAGGTGACCCAGGACTGTGCGTTTATTTAAGGTCAATGACTGCTTGCTGACATTTGCTATGGGGATTGGTACATACATTGACCTGTCAGTGGGGATCCTGACCAACCCCTCTTCAATGATTACCCCCTCAGGTAGGGTGGGTTCTTCACAAGGCACAAGTAGGAGGTTCTGACCTTGAAATTGTGCTCCACCGCTGGCTTTGACATAGACAACACTGACCTGTCCGGCTGCTAATTGGATTCTCTTCTTCCCCGTGTGCACAATCCCAACGTCTTCATTAGTTTCTGGGGACTGGACAAGTCTTAGCATTGACTTTGCAGATTTGAAGGTCACAGAGAATGCCTTGCTCACTTGGAGAATAGTTGCGGACCTCGCCTCTGACATCATCTCCCCATTTAGCACAGCCTCTATTACAATAAAGCCAATTATGGGCTGTTCTGCAACATTTGGGTCACTTGCCACTAGAGTGGGCACTAACAGTGGTTCTTCAGCTTGGTCTACATCCTTGCCTAGTCTGAACTCCACCTCCACCCAACCCAGGAAAGGTATCTCTGTTTGATTTGCTGCTAGTCCAATTAACCTGTCTGACTCCAACAGTTCGTCAATAGGTCTCACCATACGATGGGGCAAATTCACTTTCCTCCATTCCTCATTAATGAGACTAGACTGAGCACCCGTATCCCATAATGCTTCTACAGGGACCCCGTCTAATTGACAATGGACAGTACATCTCTTACCGATGAGGTCTAGGAGTTTGGCTTGGCGTCGGGGTGAGAGATAGTTGGTGGGGCTCTGGAACGGAGTTGTTGCTTGGGTGACAGCTGTCTGCTCAGTGGGACAAAGTGGGGTTTCATGTCCTTGGGCTACCGAGTGTCCCAACTCAGCAGCCCTCTCTTGTTTCCCTGCTGTTCTCTGCCCTGACGACACCCTCTGGAGAGATGTCCATCTTGGCCACACTTGAAGCAGTGTCTGCAGGACTCCCCAATCTGAGCCTCCCGACAGGCCCTGCATCCTCTTGGTCTGTTCTTGCCGTAGGCTGAAGATCTGTCAGTTCTGTCCGATTTAATCTTTTTCTTAGCCTCTGCACTCTCCAGAACTAGTTTTTTTCATTTCCCGCAGCTCTGCTCGGAGCCCTTCTATGAGGTGACTGGTGCTGGAATCCGGCTCTGTGCTACACCCCTGACTTTTCTTACTTTTAGCTCTGAGCTCAGCTGTGTTTGTAGGGTCTCCGTGATCTTCTGATGGTGATTGAGGGGCAAGGGTGGACACCTCTGTCTGAATTTCGCTGAGTTTAGGGGGCTTGCTCATGACTGATTTCTTCAGTTTTTGCTGCCGTTCCTGCTCCAGGTTTGCTGCCTCATTTATTCGCTCTATTAATTCTTCATCTGTCACACTGGGGCTTTTAAGGTAAGGCTTAATCTGGAATTTCACAGCATCACTATACAGTCCTGTTTCAAGAGAGCGGAGGAATTTCCTCTGAATTAGTTCGGGGCTAAACTGCTCACCCTCATTTACTCAAGCTCCACATTATCTTCTCCTGCAGCTCAATCGCTCTGAACAGGAATGTTTGGGCTGATTCCTTGGGTTCCTGTGTGATGTTCATTAGTCGGTGTAGCAGGTCTGAGGATGAGTCGACCTTGTAGTGACCTTTGAGAATAGTCTTTAGATTGGGCAGGGTCAGGCCTCTTTTGATCTCCAGCATGTCCCTTAGATGTAGGCCTGGGGTCACAGCACGTGTGCCAGCTTCAATGATCTCAGTTTCCGAGTGCCCCTTACGTTGTCCCGCCTCTATTTGGTTGACTAGGCTGGCGTAGGAGATTTTCTCTCTTTGGCCTGGTTCTCCGGTCTGGCCACAGATCCGAAATTCCCTTCTAAGAGTCACTTCAGGCAGTCTCATTGAAGGTGGTGACATCATGACAGTCTTTGTGTTCACCGCTGGTCCTTTGGTCTGTTGTCCTCCTTCCAGGACTGCGATCTCCTCCAAGACGACGATCTCCTCTTCAAGCAGTCGTCGGGCTTCCTTCTGTTCCTCCTGCAACTTGAGATATCTCTCTTTCAAGACATCTAATTCACTCGGTTTATCAAATACAGTCTCTGACTCGCTTGGTTCTTTCTCTATCAGGTTCTTCATCCATTCTAGGACACTCTGCAAATACTGCTGAAACGCTGAATTCTCCTCTCCCTCCTCCACTTCATCCAGCGTCTTCTCGGCCAATCTGATGAGGGCACGACGAGCTTCTTTCTCGAACCCTCCTGATGGCATTGAGCATTTTAGCTGTTGACATGTGGAGATGAGCTCTGTTTTGTCCAACTCCAGCAGTACTCTGCTTATTTCATCCCGTAGTTGCTCCATTCTTCCTTTAATGATGATGCTGATCCAGGTCCGTCTCCCTCTCGGGTGAATCACTGGCTGGATCACTCCTCCTGGCTAGCTCGCCAAAATATGTAACGGGACCAAGAAGGTAGAACTGGCTCCAACTGGTGTTACACATTTGTTTTTTTTATTTTTGTAGATGTTTCTTTTTCCTGTTAAATAGATATATTTATGAGTATCACTGCACACAGCACGTTAACACACAGTGCTTGTTGCTCATTGCACGAAGTCTCACAGAATCACGAAACCTTACTATAACATCAGAATCAGAACCCAAAACAGTAACATCAGTCAATAATATTCATTAACCAATCAAGTAAGACACCTTCACAATCATTATCTCTTCCTAAATAATCCCACTTCCCTGCAAAGTATATAAACCCAACATTCATAAAACATGTCACAACAAATCACTCATAAATAAACATCACAGAACATGTACAGTACCCTCTTACTAAAGCCCAGCATAGCACACCTCATCAAGGCTTAGTCATGGATTCTGCTTCCTGCCCCCTACTGGTCGCGGGCTCCGTGCTAAAGTTGCTAATGCTAGCGGCCGACTCACTGTACGAACTCACACTACAAACTTCCCAAACAACCGTAAGACACAGACAAAATGCACTCCCAGCACATATTTTCCCCATCACATCATCCCCACAGTATGTGTATATTCCCAGTATATCAATCTCACCTGTTAAATAGATATATTTATGAGTATCACTGCACACAGCACATTAACACACAGTGCTTGTTGCTTATTGCACGAAGTCTCACAGAATCACGAAACCTTACACGCGATTTGGAAACAAGCACCCTGCTCCCAGGCGATACTCCGCCATCTACTGGTGGTATACTGGTATTGTTTTTTACACTTTGCAATATAAATCCTTCACATTAACAACATGTATGCAAAATCACACATTTTAAATAGTCAGCAACTCTTGTTGCGCCACAGCCCTGCCAGTACAACCTACAAAGCTTCTTCTTCTTCTTCTGTAGAGTTTAATGGCAGTTTACAATCTGAGTGTATTACCGCCACCTACTGGACTGAGGTGTAGTTCATTTTGGGTCTTTCAAATGACTAAATAACATAAAAAATAAAAATAAAATAAAATAAAAATAAAATATAGGAAAATAAATTATTCAAAACAAAACAAAAGGTTCTAAATCCTACTTGCTAACTCTGTGTCCT
This sequence comes from Urophycis tenuis, assembly GCA_036785325.1. NCBI lineage: Eukaryota > Metazoa > Chordata > Actinopteri > Gadiformes > Phycidae > Urophycis > Urophycis tenuis. The sequence continues at coordinate 13,480,946 of JAXIVH010000003.1, read as the reverse complement.
TTATGAATGAAACTATGGAGCTATGTATGTTTCCTGACCTAGGCTCGGCCAACAATGTTTCCAAGGAGAAGACTTTCTTCGCTGTACTAACCGCCCTTTTCATTCTTTCTCTTTCCCTAGAAAACCTTCTACACCTTAAAAGGACATGCTCCACATCTTCTCTCTCTTTACAAACCTCACAATTCCCAGATGGATGTTTCACCTACAAAGCTGCTTGTGACAAGCTCTTAAATAGGCTGCACTGGCACCAATTAAGTAGTTGGGCCCAAGCCCCACCCCCTCATTAACTGAGGCAGGCCAGAGAGAACAGAGCAAGTAGACAATCTACCTGCTACAGTTTCATAATCACATTTTGATTCATTTAGAAATGTGGAAGGTTTTTGACCACCCAGTTATCAGTAAGGATGCTTCAAAATGCCTCTTGTCTTTGTGTTCAGTGTTCCCATAGTGTAGCGGAGTGGAGTTTCAAATTTCAGCTGCAACTTCAGGGTGGAAGTATTGTTCAGTGCAGGGGATTTTTTAAAATGGTCTCACTGAGTTTTAAGAAAGGAATAGTATTAAGGAAGAGTTAGCCACTAGGGACTACCTGCAATGTGGACTCTCTCATTCCCCTAGCCTTTAGGCTAGATAATTGCCTCTGTGAACGCTATAGAGAGAGAGTTAATCATCTCTGTCCAAACCTCTGTGCACCGTCTAGCTCTTCAGTCTCCGCCCCAATTGAGGAACCTATGTAACTGGGTAGAGCTAGCCTCCCCCCGGCTGAACCCCTTTGGAAGATTAAGGAGGGGTTGTGCATTTACTGTGGCAAGAACCGCCATGTCCAAGTCTCCTGCCTAGTTTGGGCAAAAGAGGAAGCTCACTAGTAAGTGACTCTGGTCAGTAAGACCACATCACCCTCAGTTCCCCAACCCAGAATGCAGCTCGACACCACTCTGAAGTGGAGCAGACTTTACAACTTTTCCATTGAGTGCTTTGGTGGATTCAGGAGCTGACGAGAGCTTCATTGACGGCAGTCTAGTCACGCAGGCTGGCATTTCAGTCCAACCAGTCAATGCTCCCATGGATGTCCACAGCCTCAATGGAAAGGTCATTCACTTTACTCAGCCCTTGCACCTCATCCTATCCGGCAATCATCATGAGTCCATCCAATTCCATGTAATCACCTCCCCTCACATCCCATGGTCCTAGGTCCTCCCTGGTTAAGGTTACATAATCACATTTCGATTCATTTAGAAATGTGGAAGGTTTTTGACCACCAGGTTAAAGTGATGGTTCGGAGTAAAATTCACCCTGAGGTAATTTCCACCAATAATCCAGCCAAATACCCCCTCAGATGCATTTTTGGCGACGGTCAATATTGGTCAAGTTTAGGGGTATAAGCCGAATGGCTTACTACTGGAGTGAATGGTACAGTGTGTATATCTCGTAAATTACCCTATTAAAAATGCATGGATTGTTACCCAACTTCTGTAGTAGCACATACAGGGTCTGTACTCACAAAACGAGGCATTTGAAAGTTTGTAAGTACCCCAGGAGTTTATTCAAAAGAGCACTTTCCTGATAGCTTCAACTCTCTGCTGCTAACACTACCGCTGCATCGACGTCACTTCCGTCTTTCCGGAAAAGTTCGTAAAAGTCCTCTTCAAAACTCACAAGTGTAAGGAAAAACTTAGTGAATTCAACACCATCGAAATGTATTGACAACTGAAATAATTGAATACTTGATATTATGTACATTGTTTGTTGTGTACGACAGTCCCCAAATCCATAGTTTAGATTGTATATTACCATTTATTTGTATATAGTTCTGTATTTGGTCAATAAACAAGTCTTGATACATTTTACAAACGACTTTTATTTAGAACTTCACATATTTACAAACTTGGATTATTTACATGTCATAATGAACAAAATCAGAAGATTCTCATCAAATCCTCTACTTCTTGAAATCCTCTGTACTCGCCGGTGGGGGAGGGGTACTCCTAATGGTATTCACCACACAACTGGGAAGGACTCTCCTCTCATTGCGCCCCAGACGCTCACCTCATAAGCCCCACTCCAAGACGACCCGATAGGCCACCACTCTACACTGTCTGGGTTGGAAATAAGAAAACAACAGCACTCACGGGTCAGCGATATATTCACTTGGGCGATTCACATAATTAGATCTGAGGCACTGAGGAAAATAACAAGTAACAAATGACTTACCTGGCAGACAATTGTCCGTAAGGTCCCTTTGGAACAGGTTTACTCTTCCAATTAAATTCTAGGCACGTAAAAAAAAAGGCCTGCAGCACAGCAGGGTTGATCAGTGCCGGAAAGTCATCCATTGCTGCAAGACAGCGTTCCTCGGAGTTCTCCAGCCCATGGCGAAACACGTCCGACTCCCGACAGCACAAACACTCCTCCTTTGTGGCCATGGGCTGACAATGTCCACAAGTGCACCACCAGTCCCCATCACGTCTGTTCGGTCTGTCTGGGACCTGAGCGATTGCCACCTCTGCTGCCGCTGTCACCTCTTCTGCAGCTCTGCGTGTCTCCTCCATTTGGGCCATTTCCTCGTCCGTGTATTTGTGCTCAAATTGATATGGGTCCCCTTCAAATTCAGCCACTCATCATCGCGTTGGATTGTATGCTGGTACTCTGCCATTTCGCTGATTTAGCTTGTCTCCTCTCTCTTCTCGCTCCTTCTGAAGTAACGGTGTCTAACTAGCTCAGTGAGGGGGGCGGGTACACAGCTGTTTCCTTTCACGGGAGTGTCACGCGAGAGTATGAAAAAGTTTTGTTGAATTTTTATAAATGCTTTCAAACATCATCTAATATCAAGTATTCAATTATTTCAGTTGTCAATACATTTCGATGGAGTGTTGACTTCACTAACTTTTTCCTTACACTTGTGAGTTTTGAAGAGGACTTTTACGCACTTTTCCGGAAAGACGGAAGTGACGTCGACGCAGCGGTAGCGTTAGCAGCAGAGAGTTGAAGCTATCAGGAAAGTGCTCTTTTAAATAAACTCCTGTTGTACTTACAAACTTTCAAATGCCTCGTTTTGTGAGCACAGACCCTATATGTACTACCCCAGAAGTTGGGTAACAATCCATGAATTATTAGTGGGGTAATTTACGAGATATACACACTGTACCATTCACTCCAGTACTAAGCCATTCTTATTATACCCCTAAACTTGACCAATATTGACCGTCGTTAAAAATGCATCTGAGGGGGTATTTGGCTGGATTATTGGTGGAAATTACCTCAAGGTGAATTTTACTCAGAACCATCACTTTAACAGTAAGGACGCTTCAAAATGACTCTTGTCTTTGTGTCAGTGTTCCCGTAGTGTATCATAATATTTGGTGGAGTTTCGGTGAACTTCAGCTGCAGCTTCAGGGTGAGATGATTGTTCACTGCAGGGGATTTTTTTTAAATTGTTTGATATGCAAAAATATTTTCCTTCTTTTAATAGGGTGATTTAGGCCCATTCATTCCTTAAAAAGTTGAACAGGCTATCCATATTCCTCAGTTGAGAATGTAATATGGTGTATCCAGCATAAAGCAAAGAGCGGATGAATTATCCTTCTATGATCACATAGGCTTCTAAAATGGTACCGACATTGAAAGATCCCACCCCCACATCCCCCCACCCACATAACAAGAAAGCTGCCAAGGAATGGAGCGGCAAGCTCAAAAGAATGCCCATAATCTCCCATTAAAGAGAGGTAAGATCTACCAAAAATCTCTTCTACAAAAGGCTCTTCTTCTGTAATGGCGAGTTTCATCTACAGGCACTTTTGGCCTTGTGAACTTGAGGGGAAAAAAGTGTTCAAATCAAAATGGTCACAGTCTAACAGATAACTATGATGAATAAGATAACGCACATTAGAACATTACAAGACAAATTGGTATATTTTTTTAAAACATATTTTCTGGCCCGCATTGAACAAATGTAATTTCCATCACATGTAAATATTTGATTATTATTTTAAAATAGTATCCTTTCTGTAAGACCACTTTCACGCATAGTTTTAGCAGTCTATACATATATTGCGATTACCATACATTTGTGGATTAGGTCAATTGATTGCAATGAACACAAAGCTTACATCCAGCACAACCTGAAATATTGGATTGGTAATTTTGGATTGGTTGGATACATTTTAGGAAATATACACTTGAATGAATACATTAACATTGCACATTTTGATAAATAAATTCCACGTATGTAGCCTCACAATCTATCAATTGCACCTGTAAGAATAAATGTAATTTTCACGTCACCTTTGTCATTTCCACCCAAGAAGGTAATGTGGTGGAAATGACGGAGGTGGAAATGACAATCCTACAGTATTTTGTGAAAAAAATCAAAGATAGTGTAATGGCAATTTCAATTTAATTGTCTTAACCATTGAGACGCCCAACATTACCCCTTCCTAACCAAATTGTTTTGTGTGATGTCTAGACTTAACTTTGCACCTAAATGAAAAATCAGGATATGCAGGATATGCAGGAAATGCAGGATACCCTAGGTGTAAAGCTCATCCACAGGGGGCCGGCTCCTGCAGCAGACAAAGGGTGTGAAAACCCTCCCTGCATGGGGGACCGGCTCCTGCAGCAGACAAATGGATGTAAAGTCTAGGGGGTGTTCCAGGGGGTGTTCCTCAGGTATAAATGTTTAGGTATCCCCATGCTCGGGGTCTTTCTTCATCTTTCACTGCTCGCGTGTTGATTGACCTTTTCTTTGCAAAGAAAATAAAACCTTGTCGGCCGGCAGAAGTCTCTATTTCATTCCTCACCGGCAGCTGAGGAAATTTCCACAACAATAGCATCACAGATTAGCTATGAATTGATATCTAGCCTTCCATGCATGCAAAATACATCTATGTATGTTAAAAACTCGATTTATTTACAAACTCAATTGGTGTTAGGCCATGTTTGGAAATTAAATATAATACAAATATTTTCATTTCAAGCAATATTTACCTTGAGTTTTCTTCAAAAGTTGGTAAATAAATTTGAAATCTTCTCCATATCAGACATATGCTGTGATGTCACTGTTCATCTAAAAAGAAACTACCCAAACAGTCTTTTGTACACATTTTTAAAGTGTTGTGGTGGAAATGATGGCAATACTGTGGGACAACTACGTTTTGTATATAAAATCACATAAATAGTTGACCTTAAATACCCCAATTATTGGGGGTCAAGCAGCGAAGCTGCGAGACAACCTATAGTGTTGCTATGTTTTGTTTTGATTATTTTACTGCTACTTTATTCAGTCACATTTAAAATATATATATATATATAACTTTCATTATTGAAGATCAGAGGTCTGGGTTTGGGACAGGCACAAAACAGCAATATTTGCTTCTATAATGATGAAGGTGAAAACAATCATCGTAGACTACTGGTAAAAAGTTCCTAAAGCACTTTCATTGTAAAGATAACTATGAAAGTGTGAAATTTCTTTTCTTTTTTTTTTAACATAAAATATGATTGAAGGACATGAAAGTGCCTGTAGTCTAAGAATCACCCATAAACAGTTAAAGCAGAGACTTTACACTACTCACAAGATTGCTGCCTGAGAGGGCAGCCCCTTTAAGCGTGACAGTGAAGGCTGACATGTGGATGACAGAAAGACTAAAAGTACAGTATTAAAACCCGGTAAGCCACACAGTCACCAAGCACTTATGTAGATGTAGCGGGGAGGCCATCAATGTATTTCCACGCTTCATCAGCTGAGCGTAGCCACTTCTTCTCCCCACCGGGTAGTGTGATGCGGTGCCCAGCAGGGTACAGCAGGGACGGCCTGAGTCTGTGGTTTAGCTCTGTCATTACTTCCCTGTACTTGGATCACTGGCTCAAAACCTTGGGGCAGTAATCTACACAATCCTCCCCAACACAAATCTGTTGGCCATGGTAGTCGAGCTTCATTCTCCGCCTAGCCTCCCGAATCAGAAGATATTTTATCTTGTAGCAGTGCAGACGGTTGATGACCAGGCGCGGTCTCTGTCCCAGGGCCGGTTTAGCTGCAAGGGAGCGATGGGCACGCTTGATCTCTGGTGGGGGGGAGAGCATCTCCTCTCCGAGAACCTCGCCCAGCAGACCAGAGAAAAAGTCTGCAGGGCGCCCGCCTTTAACCGATTTCGCCAGACCCAGGATGTGCAGGTTTTGCTGTTAGCTTGGAGTTGTTTTCATGGAGACCGAAGCAGACATATTCAAGTTCACTGACTCGCCCAGGTCACCCAAAGTAAGCTCTAGAGAGGCCAGGCGAAGACCATGATCCTCCACTGTGGACCGAACTTGGTCAAACTTTGTTCCCAGTAAACTGAAGGAGGTCCTGAAGTCAGCCGCCAGCGCCTCGCGGTGCTTGTCGAGTAGCATGGAGATAGCCGCCATTGTGATGTTTGCCACCAAGTAGTCTTTTCTCTCGGATTTGCCGCTCTTTGATGCCATTTTATGCTAAAAGTAGTCAAATAGTTAAATGAGTGCTCTTTATAACACTTTGGTCTTCGAATTAAGAGGTAAAAGAGTTAAATAAATTAAAAGTAGTCTGGAGTGCGAATTTGGATGCGAACCAGAATTCAGCATCAATTTTAATTTTTAATTCTGCTAAATATCTGGGCAATATTCTGTTTTACCCTTACTTACTGAACTGGTTCCAGGAACATTAATCCTGACGCCCTCCCGTTTGTTCCTGACCACCATCCAGCCAAACCCGATAGGATTCTTACCTCGTCATGTATGGTGGGTGAGTGGATGTGGGAGATCAAATCTGTTATTGGGGAAGCCCAAAGGACTCAATTGGACCCAGGTAATGGCCCAGCTAACGGTTTTTCTGTGCCCTATTCTGTCTGATCACAGGTCCTACTCGCTCGCCATACCCCTGTCATTCAGGAATCAGTCAAACTCTTCTATTAAAGCATGTCCTGTGTGTTCTCACATCAACTATCTACCGGCCTACTCTGCCCCCTTCCAGTCCCATGTCAATACTATTCCTCCATACCTTGGAGCCGCATCGGCCTTGACTTTGTCACTGGAATCCCACCGTCTCTGCAATACTCACCATTGTCAACAGATTTTCCAAGGCTGTACATTTCGTGCCCTTACACAAGCTCCCTGCAGCCTAAGAAACCGCCAACCTCCAGGTCATCAACGGGATCCAACGCCATGTGATTACCACCTACATTGTGTCCGACCATGGTCCACAATTTACATCCCAGGCAGGAATCCGGGGGGGTTCATCAGGAGGCTTGTTACGCAGAGACTGCTTGAGTCCTAAATATTGTGGGGGAGTATATTGTTTTTGCATCTGCTGTCACTGGTGTCTTTGTCTCCCCCTGTAGGCATTCCCCCGAGATGGGGCTAATTGCATGATCGGGCGTGGCCTATAAAAGACGGTCGCATCCGGGATCCTGGTTGGTTCCTTTCCAGCTCTCGCCATTCCGTCTCTCGTCGTGCGGGCTGCTGTCTCTGTCGCTGCACTTTTGTCTTTGCTGGGTTGCGTGGCATTGTGTTGGCGCCACGCACCGCCATTGTCTTTTGTTTGAATAGTTGTAAACCTCAGTTAAGGTCTTTTAGTGTGTAGTCCTTGCCGGCTACCCACTATTAACAAATCTCCTTAATTATTTGTATTATTGTTGAGCAGGTGGTGATTGGTGACGGGTTTTGTACACCTTTTTAGGTTAGGTTCAAGGTAGTTTCCCGGAAGACTCACTCTTATTCCCTTGTGTTTTGTTCATGGTCGGGAGCCAGTAAGGTTGTTTTCTTTGTGGCGTTAGCCAGTTCTAGGTTTATTTTCTGTTCTGTTTTACACGGCATACACCCCCCCCCCCCTACAATTACATAAACCATCACCTGCTTCATTTTTGTTCTGGTATACGGTAATAAATCCCTAAACCGTCACCCTCTGTTTTGTCTCGTATAATGTTATGTCGTGCCATCATTTTAGTTTCCGGTCTTTTGAACCCTAGCTGTGATTTTTGACCGTGTTGCGTTTTCCAGTAAGGTTGTTTTTCGTTAACTTTGTCTGGAGTATAACGCATGATGTTCAACCTCGAAGCTTTTGTACAGGCTCCTTCTTTGGAAGCCTTATCGTCTAGTAGGCTAGCAGAGATGATCTTGTGCGCGTTGCTGGCCATTTTAAAATTGAAGTTCGGGGTTCGCCTGTCAAGGCGGATCTTCTGGAAAAGCTGGTGGCAGATCTACGCAAGATGGGGGTATTGGTAAAAGGAAATCCTGCATCTCCTGCTCATCCATCTCCTGGTAAAATTGATTTTACACCTACTAAGACTGCCTTAGAATGGAAGCGTTTAGAGCTTTGCGAAAAAGAGGTTGCGTGGGAAATGGAGAAATCACAGAGGCTGAACGACAGGCAGTGCGTGATAGAGAGCACAGAGAGCATGAACTGAGAATGAAAGACTTGGAGATGCGACAAGCTATTCAGTTAAAAATAATTGGAGATCCAAGCTCTTCAGGCTGGTGCTCGTATCCCTGTCGATCATGTCAGTTTCGATGTAACACGTAATATCAAACTTGTTCCACCTTTTAATGAGAAGGAAGTGGATAAGTTCTTTGCACATTTTGAAAGAGTTGCTACAGTTCTGAAATGGCCTCGCGAAGTGTGGCCAATGACCTTACAAAGCATATTCCAAGGCAGGGCCCAACAGGCATATGCCTCGTTGTCCTTAGAAGATGCTGCGGAATATGATAAGGTAAAGCAAGCTGTGCTGCACATTAATTCACTGGTACCTGAAGCGTACAGGCAAAAGTTTCGCAATTATCAGAAGCGTGAATCAATGAATTTTGTTGAGTTTGTTCGAGATAAAGAGATGCTTTGTAATCGTTGGCTGAACTCACAGAACTCACAGAACTCACAGAACTGAACTCACAATGTAACTACTTTTGAGGGTCTCCGTGATTTACTAATTGTTGAAGATTTCAGGAATTCCCTACCTAAAAATGTAGCTACATATGTGGGTGAGCACAAGGATCTTACGCCATCTAGCGCGGCTGTACTCGCTGACGAATATGTGCTTGCGAGAAAAGACTATCCTGTTTAAGTTTCAGAGTTATGGTCAGCAACGGAACTTTAATGTGTCTAGACAAGCTGTAGCAGAAACTAATCAAAATGATGATAAACGTGTAACTCGTCCAAAGGATCCAATGATTTGTGGGCACTGTCATAAGCGTGGGCATCTTATCGCTACTTGTTTTAAATTGAAACGTGACAATAGGGATAGGTCCACGCCTAGGACTGACTCTGAGTTAGGTCTTTGTATTTCCACATTTCCTCCGACGTCTCGGAAAGACGAGTGTGAGTGATGTCTTTGCTCCGTTTGTTTCAACGGGCTACATTGCTTTGCCGGGCAACCGCGAGATGCGCGTCCCTGTGAACATACTTAGGGATACGGCTGCTTCGCAAAGTTTCGTCCTGGAGAGTGTTTTGCCATTTAGTGAAAAGTCTTATGCTGGCGAGAATATCCCTGTGCAATGTTTCGAAATGGGCTTTGTGAATGTTCCTCTTCATGAAGTTGCGCTTGTTTCGGATTTAGTTGCTGGTGACTTTAAAGTGGGTGTACGTCGTACTCTCCAAATTAAAAATGTGCAAGTGTTGCTGGGCAATGATGTTATGGGAGGCATGGTGTTTCCTTCGCCCGGAGTGACTAACTCTCCAATATCTCAAGGTCCGGACGATTTAAATGAGAATTTCCCTGGAGTTTTTCAAGCTAGCGTCGTTACGCGTGCTATGGCACAGCGTGCAAAAGAAACCCAGGTTGAGGATGAGTCAATTGATCTTTGCGATACCTTTTTTGTAAAACCCTCACTTAATGTCAGTGATTTGCCGACTGATTCTGCGTCACTGTCCAAGGTTCCGAAAGTGTCTGTGAGTCGTGAGCACTTAATTAAGGAACAGGAAAACGACCCGTCTCTCGCTTCGCTCTTTATCGAGGCTGTGTCCAAGATAGATATTGAGCATTCTCCTCACGGCTACTTTTTGCGAGAGGGTGTCTTGATGCGCAAATGGAGACCTCTTACGGCCTCCGCGCAAGATGAGTGGAGGGTACTCTACCAAATTGTAGTCCCTGTATGTTATCGTGATGATCACATATTGAGCGTTGCTCATGATCACCATTTATCTGGTCATTTGGGTGTGACTAAGACACTGGATCGTATCACCCGTTATTTTTATTGGCCAGGTGTTAACCGTGATGTTGCGAAATATTGTCGAACATGTCATGTGTGTCAGGTTACTGGAAAACCTAACCAGGTTATTCCTCCGGCGCCGTTACAGCCAATACCTGTGTACTCCGAGCCATTTGAAAATGTCATTTTGGATTGTGTGGGCCCGTTGCCTCGGACGAAGTCCGGAAATCAATACTTACTCACAATTATGTGTACATAAACACGGTTCCCTCATGCTGTTCCTTTACGAAAAATTAAGGCTCCAGCCATTGTGAAGGCTCTGATTGATTTCTTCTCCTTGTTTGGCCTTCCGAAGACCGTGCAGACGGACCATGGAAGTAATTTCATGTCCCGTGTATTTGTGCAGGCTATGCGTCAGCTCAAAATTAAACATGTGCAGGCCAAAGCTTATCGACCTCAAACTCAGGGTGCGCTAGAAAGATTCCATCTCACTCTGAAGTCAATGCTTAAAAGTTTTTGTCTGGAATTCGAGCGAGATAGGGATGAGGGTGTGCCGCTGGCTCTTTTTGCTGTACGTGAAGTTGTACAGGAGAGTCTGGGGTTTAGTCCGTCGGAGCTTGTGTTCGGGCACACAGTGCGTGGTCCGTTGAAATTGTTGCGCGAGTCGTTTTTATCGGAAAGCAAAACGTATGGCGATCTGGCAGATTTTGTCTCTAAAATGCGTTTCCGGCTTGGTCGTGCGTGTGAGTTGGCCAAGGAGAATCTCGGTCTATGTCAAATACGCATGAAGCAAAGGTTTGACAAAACCGCTGTGGCGCGTGTATTTAATCCTGGCGATCGCGTGCTGGTTTTGATTCCTGTGATGGCCGCTGCATTACAGCCTCGTTACAGTGGTCCATATAAAGTTGTGCGACGGGTGAATAATCTTAACTACGTCATTGCAACCCCTGATCGTAGAAGGAAAACTACAATGTGTCACATTAATCGCTTGAAGCTCTACTGTAATCGAACAGGTCCCGACGCGGAAGTGGCGCTGTCCACTGCAAGTGGTGCTGAAGTTGCCGCTCCGTTGGGGTCCGCGGCTGCCGCTCTGTCTGATCAGCAGGGTGCCGTGGCTGGTTCGGTGAGTGTAGATGAGGGCCGCCTTCCCTCAATGGAGGTTATGAAAAGGCATGAAAAGGCAGAATGAAAAATTCTGAGGTTCTGGGTAACTTGACTTCTTTCTTGTCACATTTGCCTGCCACAGACCGCGAAAGCCTCATCTCATTGATTAGGTCGCATGTTGATCTTTTCCCCGATGTGCCTCGCCAAACAACAACGAATATTCATGACATTGACGTGGGTGCTTCGCGCCCTATTAAACAGCATCCCTATCGTGCGAATCCACTTAAAAGGGGCTTGTTTCAAAAGGAAGTCAAATTTATGTTGGAGAACGGCATTGCAGAGTCCAGCTGCAGTCCGTGGTTAGGGATGGGAATTGGTTCCAGGTTCCGGTTTGGAACCGGTTCCAAACGTTCCGATCCATCGGAATCGTACACGTCCACACGTTAACGATTCCACTAACGATTCTGTGGTGGTTAGTAATAGTAAAATAAAAGAATTAGCCGGAGAGCTTCAGTATACTTCAGTGCACGCGCTTTATTCATCTTCTTCTCTGCTCTGCCTCCCGCACACCTTCAATGCCACATACAGCGCCCTCTATGGTCAATAGCACAACACAACATTTTCCCCTTTTCTTGAAGGAAGGCTTTCACAAGTCTGAAATGAATAAAGTATTTCTTTTAACAGCATTGTGTAACAGTAACAAATATTAACTGTAGTAAGTATTATAAATGAATAGTAAAATAAATTAAACTCAAGTGCAACTTTCCTTTCACCAGGTTATGTAAAAATAAACAAATGTAGATTCACTCTTTATATTCACGTCATGTGATTTTAACTTAATGTAGTGTACTTTATGAAATGTTTAAACCACTTGCAAACATAACCTTTTTAACTCAGTTCTCAGCATCACCTGATTAACAGTATGGCATCCTTATTTCCATCAGTAATTACTGTATCACATTTCTATTTTTCTTATATTGCAAAGGAACAGTATTAGATTTTTTTTTTTCTTTCTAAGGACCCATATCAGCACTTGTACTTCTTTATCTGATAAAACCTGATAACCATCGGGGTGAATTTCTTGTTCTCTGGCTCCGTCTTGGGCCTAGCTCTTGGACATTAGGCTGTACATCCTCAGGCACAATGAGCTCATCCAAAGTAGCATCATTTTCTTTAGCAGTGGAGGTCAGAGCTCCTTTGGGGAAGAATGCCAGTTTGGATGCATTCCATTTACGACCATCACTGAGCAGGTAAGTGTGAGATCCTACTTTCTTGATGACAGTTAGTGGTTCTGTGAATCTGGATGATCCCTTTGGAACGTATTCAGGTCTTCGGACACGCACTGTGTCATTTACTTGGAACTTAGGTACTTTTGCACCAACCTTTCTGTCTGTGTACTCTTTGCTCTTTTATTTTTATTTTTACCATCTCTTTCACTTGTGCGTGTGTCTTGACGTTGTGTGAGACAGGGAGTACATGTAGTTTTGTGCGCATCTTTCTGTGTCTCAGTAATTCAAATGGTGTAGCCCCTGTTGTAGCATGTTGTGTGGCACGATAGTTCTGTAAGAACTCTGTTACAGTTTGTTTCCATGGTCTGTGCATTTTGTCAGCCGTCTGCAAGTATTCTTTAAGCACTCTATTGAACTTCTCGATGGCTCCATTAGCTCTGGGATAATATACACTAGAGCGCAGGTGCTTTATCTCTCTCTCCCTCAGAAAATTGGCAAATGCATGGGAGGTGAATTGACAACCATTGTCAGAAGGGTTGTCAGAAGGGTTTCCCTCACGGCTGAACACAGTGGTCAAAAACTGAATAACGACTTCAGCAGTGACAGTAGGGGCAAAGGCTACCTCAGGCCATTTACTATAATAATCAATCAAAGTTATGGCAAAACGACAGTCCCAGGTAGCATGGTCAAAAGGACCTGGAATGTCAATCCCTACTTTTTCCCATGGTCCATTTGGTAAATCCACAGGCATGAGTGGTGCAGGTGCCGTTTTGGCAGTCTTGTCAGTGTATTGGCATGACACACATGAAGCTATCATATTGTGTACATAATTTTCCATTTGTGGCCACCAGTATAGCTCACAAAGTCTCTGTTTAGTACGTACCATTCTTTGTTGTCCTTCATGTGCCAGATCTATCACTCTGGATCTGAGTGAAACAGGAACAATTAAGCGATCTGTGCCCCTCATGATGAGTGAGTCTTCAACAGCCAGTTCATCTCTCACGTTGAAGTATGGGGCAAGTTTAGGTGTCACATTCTTTCGGCATTTGGGCCAGTCTGCCTGAATACAATGTCTCAGCTGTGTCAGTTCCGGGCATGTGTCACAGGCTGCAGTGAATTCTGGCAGGGAAACAGCATGTAGTGTAGACTCCTGAAACACCGCAGCAACCATGTCTGGCAGCTCAGACGTAACTCCTGTAGTAGGAAGTGGAAGCCTGGAAAGACAATCAGCTGTCACATTCAGTTTGCCTGGACGGTAAGTGACATCATAAGTGAAACAAAGTAATCAAGCAGACCATCTAGCAATTCTCAGTCCAGCACGATCAGTCCCCTTGGATGTGAGGAGAGATGTGAGTGCTTGGTGGTCTGTACGGAGCACGAAGTGACGTCCCCACAGGTAGGTTCGCCATTTTTCTACCGCCCAGACACATGCAAGAGCTTCACGTTCAATAGTAGAGTACTTTCTTTCAGCTGGAGAAAGAGTCCTGGAAGCAAAGGCAACCGTTCGCTCTGTGTTGTCTGGGTGGAGTTGGGTGAGTACAGTCCCCAACCCATAGTTAGAGGCGTCAGTGGTCACTTGAGTAGGCAGTTCAGGGTCATAAAGTGCCAGGGCGGGGCTCTCAACTATCAGTCTTTTAATTGTGGCAAAACTGGACTCAGCCTCAGCGGTCCAGCCGAACTTCAGGTCAGTAGAGTCTTTGAGAGTGGCACGTAATGCCTCAACAACAGTAGCAAAGTCCGGAACGAACTTACTGTACCACGATGCGAGACCAAGGAAAGATCTCAGAGAGCCTGCGTCATGCGGGGCAGGTGCATGAGCGACATCGCTGACTCGCTCGGTGTCAGGTTGGAGTCCATCCTTGGATATGGTGTGTCCTAGGAAAGACAACGATGACTGCTTGAACTTACATTTTTGCATGTTTAACTTGAGGCCTGCCTCGTTCAAGGCATGTAGCACCCTCCGTAGGTTGTCATCGTGATCCTGTTGAGTGACAACATAACATATAATATCATCAAGGTAGGCTTGTACTCCGGGGAGCCCAGACAGTATGGTAAACAAAAAGCTGATGGAGCTGAAGCGAGGCCAAATGGAACACGACAGAACCGGAAAAGGCCCTCGTGTGTGATAAATGCGGTAATATCACGGCTGTCTGGGTGAAGCAACATCTGGTGATATGCAGAGGCAAGGTCAATAGTGGAAAATACAGTAGCCCCCCGCAGATTGGTGAGCAATTCATCCATATGTGGTAAGGGGTAGCAATCACAGACAATGGATTTGTTTGGCTCTCTTAAATCAACACACATACACAAGGTTTTCCTCCTCCTCATCTCTGGGTGACGACAATGGGTGAGACCCATGGTGACGCATCAATGCGTTCGATGACGCCCCTGTCTTGTAGGTCTTTAAGCTCCTCAGTAACGGCCTCTCTTACCGAAAAAGGAAGCCTCCTCAGCTTCTGCTGGACTGGAATGGCGTGTGGCTTCAGCTGTATTTTATGCACAAATCCTTTTGCACATCCAATCTCTTGTACCTGAGCCTCATGGGCAATCAGTGGTGGTGCAGTTGGTACTGTTAACCCTGGGTCAGTGGGCACATTGGGTTTTGCAGAACGAATTATTTTGTTTCCCTCAATACACATTTGCAGAGCAACAAACAGGTTTAACCCAAGCAGAGCAGCACCTGACAACAACAACCATAAATGAACATTTAGCTGAATGTCCCTCATGTGTTACAGTAACATGCAATTGACCAATAACCTGTATTTTCTCTTTGGAGTATGTGCACAGGGACACAGTAGGCTCAGAAAGTTCACATGCAGGGAAGAGGTTCTGGTATATGTTCACAGGGAGAATAGAAACAGCTGAACCTGTATCTACAATTAGCTCAACGTCATGAGAATATTCATCAACATCAACATGTACAGTACATAGAATCTTATCCTGCACAGCATCATTCATGTAAAGCACAGTCAGTTCGTTTATCAGTACCTCACGCACCTCTTTTTGGCCAGACCGACACACTTTGGCAAAATGTCCTACTTTACCACAGGAGTTGCATTTGGCTTTGGTTGCAGGACATGACGGTTTATTAGCCAAGTGGCTGGTAGATCCGCAGCGGTAACAGGTGCGACGTTTACCGGTGTTTGAAGCTGTAGCAGCTGGTGCGGTCCCCTGGGCCAGCTTATTTCTGTCTCTCGGCCGGTTGTTCCGCGTATGTGAATGTATGGCCCTCACCGGTGTAGCAGCAGCAGTGTTGTCAGAAAGGACGTCGGCGTTACGTAGTCCGGTTTCGATCTGCAGGGCTAATGTAGTAGCCTTAGTCAGGGACAGGTCCGACTCCAGTAGCAGACTGTCCCGTATGCGTGTATTGGCAACACGCTCGATGAGTTGATCACGAAGCATCTGTTCCTCCATATCCCCAAACTCACAAGCAGCAGCGAGTTGGCGTAATGCAGCAAGGAACTCATTTACCGTCTCATCCGATCTTTGCGCTCTCTGACGAAACTTGTGACGTTCCGCTATCACATTAACTTTAGGAACGAAGTGCGTTTTCAGTCCCTCTACAGCGGCAGCGTACGACTCGCCTGTATTGGGCAAGGCATAGAAAAGTCTTTGTCCCTCTGTGCCAAGTGCATGGAGAAGAACGGCGCGCTTTCTAGCATCAGGCCAGCTATCCCCCGTAGCATTGATAACTAGCATGTAGTTCTCGAACATCTTCAACCACGTAGTAAAAGGAATAGCAGGTTCACCTGGGCATGGCATGAAAGGTGCAGGCAAGGGCATGGAAACGGCCATCCTCGTCGCCAAAATGTGGTGGTTAGTAATAGTAAAATAAAATAATTAGCCGGAGAGCTTCAGTATACTTCAGTGCACGCGCTTTATTCATCTTCTTCTCTGCTCTGCCTCCCGCACACCTTCAATGCCACATACAGCGCCCTCTATGGTCAATAGCACAACACAACAGATTCCGAACGTTTCGTTCCGTCCATTCACGCGTCGCATAGATAGGACACTATGCCGTGTTCCATTCAATCCATTCCGCTCCGCGACACAACGTCACGCTCACAGTGTGTTGCTATGCGACTGGATGATTAAATCCCCAAAAACTAAATGGCTAGCACTACGAGAAGGAAACGATCAAGAGTTTGGCTTCATTTCACCAAAAAGGATGAGCAACATTCATCCACACGGAGACGATTTTCGAGTGAAACCGCATAGGTCTTGTGCGTTTAGGCCGACCGTAACGATGGATCCGGCGTTTTCGGTGCCTGAAAACGCACTTTTTTGAAACCAGGTCCCAGGGTAGAAAAGTCGAAGACGTTTCAGGTTTTGGATTCGTGTGGGAAACCAGAAACGTAAACGATGATGTCATCGCCCAGAGTCGGAGTGAAATAAATGTGGAGGATATGCCTTTAGAATGACTCTAGAAATAAAGTAAATAATAAATATGGTTATTTATCTCCTTTTGGATTGGTCTCCACAAATTAACCATTTAATGGGCGGGTAAGTGAAAACGCGCCGACCTAACATCACACAACAGGGTCCACGAGAGGAAGATGTTGGATGATGAATTGACTGCCTGTGTTTGACTTATCAACTGTCGAGTGGTTTAGGTAGTTTCATGTTGTTTGGGATCTGTCACTTAGGCATACTCTGCAACATGAAACTGTTTTTCGGTGGATTTCTGTAGCTGAAACAGCGCCACACACAGGCCTGGAATATGTACTAAAGCATCATATGCGTTTCAGCATCTGGGGGGGGGGGGGGGGGGGAGTACCAGGAGTGCACAATATTTGATAGCCTGCACTCCACAAACAACGGTAGGCTTTATAAGTTATATCAAAACATTAATGATTGCTAAATGTAAGTAACCAATGGTCTTTTCTAATTTAGTAGTCAATTTATGTGCAAATATTCATTCGTTTCATTCATTGTAGATGGTGACAGTGACAGACAGCGTATTGATATTGCAACTTGGTATTCATTCTCTAAAACCACTTTAAATTAGACATTCAAAGCCAACAACTCTCAAAGCCATTTTATGTGTTCAGCAAATGGTACAGGAATCGTTATGGGAATCGATAAAGAATCGCATCGATAAGCAGACTCGATAATGGCATCGATATCAATAATTTCTTAACGATGCCCATCCCTATCCGTGGTCCATGTTTATTGGTGCCTAAAAGTGATGGGTCGGTGCGTTTTTGCACTGATTTCAGGAAAGTCAATGCGGTTACGAAACCTGACAGTCATCCTCTGCCACGCATCGATGATTGTGTTGACCGTTTAGGCTCTGCGGTGTTTGTGAGCAAAATCGATCTGCTGAAAGGCTATTGGCAAATTCCACTCTCGGCCTGTGCCAAGGAAATTGCAGCCTTTGCAACGCCGGATCATTTCCTGCAGTACACGGTCATGGCATTTGGGCTACGCAATGCGCCTGCCACATTTCAACGTCTGGTCAACAACGTTCCTGATGGCATGTGTAATTGTGAGGCGTACTTAGATGATCTGTTGATATATAGCGCCACCTGGCAGTTACACTGCCACTCCGTGACATCAATTTAAATACAGACTGTGGCAAAATTTCAGTCTTGGTTTTACTGGATCTCAGTGCTGCATTTGACACAGTTGATCACAATATTTTGTTAGATTGACTACAAAATTGGGTTGGCCTCTCTGGCACAGCCTTAAACTGGTTTGAATCCTACCTGAAAGACAGAGATTACTTTGTCTCTCTAGGTAATTATACATCTGAACGAACGCAAATGACATGTGGTGTTCCTCAAGGCTCTATTCTTGGGCCTCTTTTGTTTAACATCTACATGCTCCCACTGGCTCAGATCCTGCAAAATGACATCTGCTACCACAGTTATGCAGATGATACACAAATTTACATAACAATAACCCCAGGTGACTATGGTCCAATACAAGCATTGAGTAATTGCATTGACCAAATCAATGATTGGATGTGCCAGAATTGTCTTCAGTTGAATAAGGACAAGACTGAAATAATTGTCTTTGGAGCCAAGGAAGAACGATTAAAAGTTTGTGCTCAGCTGCAACTGGCAATGTTAAAAACCACAGACCAGGCAAGAAATCAAGGTGTTGTCATGGACTCAGACCTGATTTTTAGCAGCCACATTAAAATGATTACAAAGTCTGCCTACTATCACTTAAAAAATATATCAAGGGTCAGAGGACTGATGTCTCAGCAGGACTTAGAGAATCTTGTCCACACATTTATCTTCAGTAGGCTCGACTATTGTAACAGCATCTTCACTGGTCTCCCAAAAAAGTCCATCAGAAAGCTCCAGTTAATTCAGAATGCTGCTGCTCGAGTCCCCACAAAAACTAAGAAAATGGATCACATTACTCCAGTTCTCAGATCGTTACATTGGCTTCCTGTCGGTCAGAGAATTGACTTTAAAGTACTGCTGTTAGTTTATAAAGCACTGAATGGTTTGGGACCAAAATACATTTCAGATCTTCTCATTTTCTATTAACCATCCAGATCTCTCAGGTCATCTGGGGCGGGTCTGCTCACTGTCCCCAGAGTCAGAAACAAACATGGAGAGGCAGCGTTCAGTTTTTACGCGCCACATATATGGAACAAACTGCCAGAAAGTTGTAGGTCTGCTGAAACACTCACCACTTTTAAATCCAGATTAAAGACCTTTATGTTTGCTACAGCCTTCCCCTAAGCTTATCTTAACACGTTTTAATTTCCTTTTTATGCTTGTATTTTAATTTCAATGCTTTTAATACTGTATATGTATGTATGTATGTGTTATTATTATTATTATTATTTTTTTTTTGCTATGCTTTTATTGTATTTTAATGCTTTTATGTATGTAAAGCACAATGAATTGCCTTGCTGCTGAATTGTGCTATACAAATAAACTTGCCTTGCCTTGCCTTGCCTACACCTAACTCACCTCGCTAGTGTACTGGAACGGCTGTCCGAAGCCAATCTACCAATTAACTTGGCTAAATGCGAGTTCGGTCAGGCCACGGTCACATATAAGGTAAGGTAAGGTGGTTGGACGGGGGCAGGTACGTCCTGTTCATGCCAAAGTGGAGGCTATGCTGGCCTATCCGGTTCCAACTACTCGCCGCGAGCTGCGGCGCTTCCTTGGCATGGTCGGGTACTACCGGTCTTTCTGCAAGAATTTCTCGACCGTTGCCGCTCCCCTCACGGATTTGCTCAGTTCGAAAGTGTGCTTGGAATAGACTCCTCGGAGTCAGGCTGCCTTCGAGGCTGTTAAAGCCTTGTTAACAACAGCACCAGTACTTGCTGCCCCTGACTTTTCGCGGCCCTTTTCTGTTGATGAGAGTGACCTTGGCGCGGGAGCCGTTTTGTTGCAGCAAGATGGCGAGGGGTTGGAGCATCCAATCTGTTTTTTCTCCTGTAAGTTGAATGTCCATCAACGTGCGTACTCAACAATAGAGAAGGAGGGCCTTGCTCTAGTGCTGGCTCTCCAGCACTTTGAAGTCTATGTCGGTGGGGCTGTGGAGCCCGTTGTGGTCTATACTGACCACAACCCCCTGGTGTTCCTCGATCGCATGTGCAACTACAAACAACGCTTGATGCGATGGAGCCTTATCTTACAGGGGTACAATATTGAAATTAAACACATACGGGGACATGAAAATGTGGTAGCGGACGCCTTGTCTAGATGTTGGGTTACCGCTATTTGCCCTGTATGAAAATAAATAAATTGTGGGTTAATGAGTTTTATACAAAAAAAAAAAAAAAACTTTAACTTTACACATGTTGTGTGACTGTAAACAGGTTGTTGTTTGACTTGTTAACCTTTGTGTTTTCTTCTGCTCAGCTGCGGGTGGGAGACGTTGCTGGGTGGTTACTCGTTAACCCTTTCTGTTCCTTTCAGCCCAACTGTATGTGTCAATGGGCTAGCCTGTTAATTTTTTTTTTTTTTTCTTTTCTCTCCTTTTTGCAAATGTGCATTTTTAAGTTATATGTGTAACAATATTTGGAGTAGTTTTGCATTTAGAAAAGAAAGTAATTGTTTCTGATTTGTTTAAATCGTTATTTTATTCACCCCCAATTTATTTTCTTAACGGTTGGGGTGTTACGCAGAGACTGCTTGAGTCCTAAATATTGTGGGGGAGTATATTGTTTTTGCATCTGCTGTCACTGGTGTCTTTGTCTCCCCCTGTAGGCATTCCCCCGAGATGGGGCTAATTGCATGATCGGGCGTGGCCTATAAAAGACGGTCGCATCCGGGATCCTGGTTGGTTCCTTCCCAGCTCTCGCCATTCCGTCTCTCGTTGTGCGGGCTGCTGTCTCTGTCGCTGCACTTTTGTCTTTGCTGGGTTGCATGGCATTGTGTTGCCGCCACGCACCGCCATTGTCTTTTGTTTGAATAGTTGTAAACCTCAGTTAAAGTCCTTTAGTGTGTAGTCCTTGCGGGCTACCCACTATTAACAAATCTCCTTAATTATTTGTATTATTGTTGAGCAGGTGGTGATTGGTGACGGGTTTTGTACACCTTTTTAGGTTAGGTTCAGGGAGTGTATAATTTCCCAGAAGACTCACTCTTAATCCCTTGTGCACTGTAAACCCGAATAAGTAGAATCTACTTAAAAAAAAGTAAGGTAACTCGTTGCCTTAAAATTTTTAAGTAATGAGCATTAGTTGCATAAGTGAAGTGGACTACGTTCAATGTACTTGAGCCCATAATGGAATGGAATAGAACATTTAAGTTGAATGCACTAATAACCGAGTTACAGTAACTGAAGATACTTAGTTTAAACAATCATTCCCACCCATTCATTTAACTCAGCTTGTTAAGTAAGCATTACTCCAATTACCAATTAAACTAAATTATATATTCTAACTGACCCAACTCAAAATATGTCTTTCAATCAATAGAGCCGTGTAAAATACATAAATGAAACTGCAACATTACACTGATCCAATTTTTTTTATTGAACATGTCTTTTTTTCAATAACATAAGAAACGAAGCCATGGCCTAATAGGCTTCTAGTGATGGCAAAGAAAACAATCTCTTCTGTACAATATTAAAATATTGTACAGCGCCAGAGATACAGATAAAACTCAGCCCTGCTGAACACTGGAACACTGGCATCTTAAAGTGATGGTTCGGAGTAAAATTCACCCTGAGGTAATTTCCACCAATAATCCAGCCAAATACCCCCTCAGATGCATCAATATTACGGTCAATATTTATCAAGTTTAGGGGTATCAGCCGAATGGCTTAGTATTGGAGTGTTGAATTCACTAACTTTTTCGTTACAATTGTGAGTTTTGAAGAGGACTTTTACGAACTTATCCGGAAAGACGGAAGAGACGTCGACACAGCGGTAGCCTTAGCAACAGAGAGTTGAAGCTATCAGAAAAATGCTCTTTTAAATAAACTCCTGGTGTACTTACAAACTTTAAAATGCCTCAATTTGTGAGTACAGACCATATATGTACTACTACAGAAGTTGGGTAACAATCCATGCATTATTAGTGGGGTAATTTACGAGATATACACATTGTACCGGACACTCCAATACCAAGCCATTCGGCTGATACCCCTAAACTTGATAAATATTGACCGTCGCTAAAAATGCATCTGAGGGGGTATTTGGCTGGATTATTGGTGGAAATTACCTCAGGGTGAATTTTACTCCGAACCATCACTTTAAAATTAACAAATAACAAACGGGAGGGTGAAAAAAAATACCAGAGCAGATACCTAGAGAACCCGTAAAAATAAAAAAAAACCTCACAATTGACAACTTGGGAAGAGGATCTTACATTGAAAGCTGATTCTTGAGTGTTACAAGTTTTGGTTTCAGATCTGTCTTACCCAAGTTCAGAAGTACTTGTTGAAAAAAATCAAGTGTTCTTCATGTACTTTGGGTAGTTGAGATGCAGTGCATATGTAAGTCCGAAGACAATGTACATGGCCTGGGGCAGGCTCTCAACATCCATCACAATGTTTCCCTCCAAGATGATTCCCATTGAGGATGCATTGTGGTGAAGGGACTGCATATGTGCAGTGATGTTTTCTTCATGGCAGAGGATCCCCACTGGCACATCCTTGTATAAATCTTCATCATCATCAACGTCCTGAAAAAAGGAACAGGGCATGATCACATCAACATGACAACATAGTGCTACAAACACCCTCTATAGGTACACAGCCCACATGTCTGCCCTATCCAGTGTCCACCCACTGCCCAGTGCAGCGACCGCTACAGAAAATAACTCAGGACAGGTGCAAGAAGCATCCAAAAATGACCTGGGGTGACACCTCCAGAGAAGTATTTTTTTTTTTTCAAACAACAATAACAATGAAAAAGAAACTATTAACACATGCACACCTTAAAATAATATGTATGGTAGGGAGAGAGGGGAGGGGAGGTAGAGAACAGGGGGAGCAACGGAGGGGAGGTAAAGGGAGGTAGAGAAAAATCTAAGTTACTTACAAAGCAGCCCTCGAAGAAGGCCGATGGATCATCGCCAAGAATGACAGGAAGCCCCCTGAGGACAAGGCATCTGACTTCTGTCACATCCGAAGCCTGGTGGATTGAGGGAGCAGAGAGCACATCACACACTTAAAATAGGGTCCATATGTTACCCTGAACACTATGTGCACACACATAATCAACAATACACAGCAGAGCCATTTATGTACTGGACCCCACCTGTTAACTCACACACTATTCTTGACATTATGCATACAGGTAGTTATTTGCATACCTCATTTACAGATCAACTAACAAAACCTGGCAAACTAATGTTATGGGTGGCAATTAATTACTCTGAGGAGTTAGTCTAGCCAATTCATCTCACATTTAGGCTACTCAAAGTACATTTATTTACACCATGTTTGTTCTTTCAAGCTCAATCAAGTATCAGACAAGTTGAAAATCAACTAACCTTTGTTTGTCGCATCAGGTCAGCCAAAACCTGTCCTGTGAGGCCCCTCTTTGCCTTGAAGATTTCCATGAGCCTGGGACTGTGATGGTCAAGGACCTCGTAGAACTCATGTCTCAGGCTCTTACCAACCACCCTGCTGAACTCCAGACACACCTGAAACATGTCAAAACAAAACATGTCCATGTTCAAATGAGTTGACACCATGATGTGATCTTTTTATGCAACAACCCAGTCTGCATGTATTACTCTTTAATACAATTTTGATGAGTACTATGAAGCCCCTCTGGTGACAGCAGAGGGGCTCTGTAGAATACAGCATTTGAGACAAATCTATAGGCCTACCTGATGTTCAGTAAAGAGAGCGGGCCAACGTTGACATATCTGGGTGATGTCAGGCTTGTCCTTCACCACTTCATTCCTTCGAAAAGCGAATGTCAGATCCATCTTCTGCTTGATGAGGGCTCCATTTGGGGTTTTCTTTTTCATTTCATCAACCATGAACTGTCGAGCATTTTCAAGGCTGGAGTCATCCTGTCCATCTGGATAATCTGGTAAGTAATTGACTTCTCCTCTCTTTGGCTTCTTGATTCTCTTGTTAGGTGGGTCTCCACAAGGAGAGTACATTCCATGTTTACCGCTGTTTATGGTGACATCACGGTGACCCCGCTGACGCATTTTTGTTCGGTAATTCCCCATCTTGAATTTCAAGCTGTTTTTCCAACCACTCCAGCCGGACACTGATCCTTGTTCTTTGAGACATGGGTGTACTCTGACCAGTGCTGAGGCAACAGCTTCAAATTCTGCATTTGTTGGATATGCTTTCAAGGCATATATGGTCTCGGCCAGCCTCTCGAGGATGTCGTGTTTGAGCTCCTTTGACGGAATGAGGTGTGTTCCATCCCTGAGATGGAGCAGGTTCGCTTGACGCAGTCTATATTCCACATCGACAGAGAATTTTGGTATATACATATCAAATACCTCTGGCCACTGGCGTTGTCTTTCCTCAGAGGAGTTGGCGAGAATGTCTGTGTCTGCCTGGCTGTGTGTCTCGCTTATTTCTTCACTTGATGTTGACCGTGGGACTGGCAACTCCACAACAGAAAGCACTGGAATGATTTTAAGGGTAGGTCGCTCAGGCAGCTCTGATATCTCTGTTAGGTTGCACAGTTCGTTGTCGAAGTTGGGATCTTTAAACTGTAAGCTGAAGTCATAGTTTATTTGAAGAATATCTTTAAGGGAGCCAATTAAAAGGTCAACTGTATCAGGCTTTGTCGTCAGTTCCACCTTCCTTATGTCTGCTTCAGTGAAGATAACTCTCACAAGCATTCTCTGTTGCACTGCCATCTCGGGAGAAAGAGAGAGATAGTTCAGCACAGAATATAACGTTTGAGAGTCACCATTAGTTTCCCACCTATTCTGTATGCTGAAAGGGGGAAAGCATCGTTAAGCTCTGACAGCGGAAGCACACACAGGGGCGGGGTTACATCAGAGTAACAAACTTCATATGATCTAAGGTGCTCATGGTACCATGAACTCATTACTCTGCACACAAACATGATTTCTGTATGAACTGCAACAATCTGTGTGATCTGCCTAAACTCAGGGAGACCTGAGCAGGATCCAGCAGAGACTACCATATCTGCCTTGTATGTAACTCCATCTAGACATATGGATGATGCTACAAGAACTGCTGCTGGCTTGTGGATTTTCTGACTGAGTACCCTCTGAACATTATCAGGGAAGGATGACACCGAGACTGTAGTGACTTTCTCCATCTCAACTGAAGGTTTGAAAAATGAGCTCGAGTCCAAATGATAGCTGACTGCTTTCTGGTGTTTCACAGCAAGTGTAAGGGCTACATTCCTGTAGTTCTGAGCGTCACGGATAACCTTTTTGAAAAAATTGTGCTTGCCCTCAAAGCGCATAGTCCAGACATCACACAGTGGACCAAATGCCTTAATAAGTTGAGGGTAATGTTCAATGTAATGGTGTTTTGGTCGTAATCTTAACTCTGCGAATGTAGACTGCAGTAGTTCTCTGTGTTCTGCTAACTTGCACTCCAGGAAGTAGAGTGTCTCTTCAATAAACCTTGGGGCAACTACTAACTCCACAATGTCTTTGACAAGCATGAAAACTTCCCATGCCTTTTCCCCCGGAGGGACATACTGACCGACAAGAAATGGAAGGAGCCTAATTAGGCACCAGTTCTCATGCGCATTTCCCCCGATTGTGCCTTTTGTGGAGAAGCCTTTTGTAATAGGCTGTGGCTGGTCAGTTTTGTCAGTAAAGGTGTATGTAAAGGACCTGATAGCCTGATTCAGCATTTCTAGATTAAAATATCCCTTGGAAATCAGATCTGAAAGGCACAAAGACAACTCTACGGGGACTATGCCCTCCAGAAGATCATGCATGAGGTCAGGAGGGTAACCTTTAACAACATGAAAGTGCTCCAGTTTTGCAGTCAAAGGGCACTCTTTTTTCACACCGTATGTTCTACACAGTTCTGGGTTTTCCATCACTTCCTGCACTTGTTTGTCATGCCTGTCTTTGTCTCGGAGCTCAAAGGCACCAGAGCGCACCTCTTGTTCCTAAGTGTCACTTCTACTTGCCATGCAGAATCTGCAGAACTTATCAACAGAGAAGCTCTCATAGAATCCTGCCAGTGCATGAGCACCTAGGTTGTCAGCAGCTACATACAAAACAGTTCCTTTCACACTTGAACCTAAGGCCTCTATGTAAACACCATCTTTTTCTAGTGACATCAGATCATGTATAAGTGGGTCCAGCACTTTAGCATAACCACATTCTTTTACAGTGGTTGTGTTGCATATAAGAGCAAGTTGGATAGAGTTGAGTGATGCTCTATATTTTGCTGGCATATTGGCAATTACCCAGTACACAGCACACATCTTATGCTTCGTCTTCGACGTTCCTAACGGATTGGCGACTTCAAAGTCATCGATGTACAGCCCAATGGCAATTGTGAACTCATCACTAGTAAGAAGGCCATTTTCTCTGAAGTATACACCATCTACATGAGTTTTGTATTCATTTGGAACATGTATTTATTCAGACATTGCTTTATCTAACACATCTGTCCTGCTCAGCAACTTCTGCAGCATTTGCTGTATGGGAACATATACAACCGATTTCTTATCTTTGTCAACTACATACTCTACAGGCATTACCAGCGGAAATTTTTTTGACACATACGATGCTCTCTTTTTTGTGGTTGCTAAGGAACCAACTTTGCCGCAAAATGTTGTCATTACGTTGGTCTCTGAAACAGCACTGCTAACCTGTTTCACAATGGACTCATCTATCTCACAATCATACTCCTTAAGAATCATCTTCACCTTATGATGCAGAAGTGGCTCTGACAAATAATGTATATCACAAAGCTGTTTGATAACTTCCTGTACAGAGCGTTCAGGTATGTGGAGGATAGTCTGCATCTTTAAAAAAAGTGCAGCCAAGTTGTGCTCCAACTGCTTTTCCAAATCATGAAGATCTATCTCACAACCTTCTTCACTGACATCATCTATCTCCCCTATGTCTTCAGTAGGCATTTGCTCATCTTGCTCATCACTTTCTTTGTTTTCATCACTTATGTCAACATCAACTATTTCTTTCTTGAACATCTTCCAGTTATCTTCTCTATGTGCTTTACTTTTATGTGCATTGAAAGTTGAATACACACTGCTCTCAAATCTACAACCTGCATATGGACACTGAACCTTTTGGTTAACTTTCAAGTGTCTGCTTCGGAGATGGGTGAAAAATTCAGTTTCAGAGCAGGGCTCAATGAATTCACACAACTGACAGCATAATTTGACAGCTTCATCTTCTCCTGGTTGTTCCTCATGAGTTTTAGAGTGAACACGAGATATGTGTGCTTTAAGGCTGTTTAAGGACTTGAATGTGCACAAACAGTCCTGGTGCAAACAAGGAAATGATACTGTCCTTGTGTAATTTCCATGTTTTAACCGGTAGTGTTTAAATAGCTGCGCCCTCTTCCCACTAATAAAACCACAATATTTACACTTCCACTCCATCTTCAGCTAGCTGAAGTTACATGAACTAAGGAAAAATTATCGTTAGCTAACAGTGTAAAGCTTCTGAAAAGATCTAGCCTATTTGAACTTGGCTTGAACACAATAGCCAACAAGCGAACTAACAAAACCTTGAAGAGGCATGACAGCTAAGAGTGGGACAAATAGCCAACTAACAAAGAATATATCAAAATAAATCAAGACATTAAAGCTAATTAGCTAACTAATAATATGAGCTTGTGTGCACCAACTTACCAGGATGTTTGTAGATCTGTGGCGAGCTGCTTCACCGTCTCAGCTCAACTTTAGCTGTCTGGAAGTAGCAGAGTACAAATAGTTTCAGGGTCCAGCGGACGTATCAGCTCAGTGTCACATTCTAAAGCTGTTAGTCCCAATGCTTGATTCTGATTGGCTGATAGGTGTACCTTATGAGACGGTAAGGTACACCTGTCCCCATCCAACGCTGCTGCTGACCGCTTCAAATATCACTCCGCGCAGAGTAACGACGCGCATAACTATTTGCAAAAAAGGCAGTCTGTAGGGATTTATTTTTTTTGTTCAAAGCATTGATTAACTGCACAAACGATGGTCTGTAATGTCGATAAACTGCTTGTGGAAAGGGGCTGTTAAAAATAAAGTGATTGCTTGCTTGACGTGTTGTTTCTGCAACCTGGCCGGGAACTACTTCCTTGTATCTGTGAACTACTTTGTTGCGCATCTCTTGAATTATTAGTGAAACGGAAGCGTTTTTATTGCTACATGTCTATGATTTTTCATATTGCCGCGTTGGTAACAGTTTTAGAATAGCAATTAGCCACTCGACGGTGTGAATTATGGAGAAAATATGGAATGCCTGAGAGGCGTGATAAGTCCCGGGCGCTAGTCGAGGGACTTATCAGGCGTTCCATATTCTCAGGCGTTCCATATTTTCTCCATAATCCACACCCTCTCTTGACTAATTGCTAAATTAACAGCATGTAGACGTCTATTGTGTGACCGAGTACGCGTACCTGGACACCGCGACTCGAAGTGTAAACGGGGGGGCAGCTGCCCCGATTCTAGCTACCTCAGCTAGCAGTTGGGACTTAAGCATGCAACCAGTGTCAGGTTCAAACTTACCGTTTCGTGGCTGAACTCAAGTGTGAACGAAGTCAGTTGTCGTGGCTGAACGTTGTCGAAAATTTCAGTAGGCCTACAGCTGCTTCTGTTCCGTCTCTATTTCGTCTCTCTTCTGTCTCAAAAGTTCAATCATCAATGCCACTCAAAACTGGTCAAAACTGGTATAAACTAGATTTTTGGCAGGCAAAACTTGATGATGATGAGTTGTTTGAACTCAAACACATAATTACAATAAGATAGGCCATTAAAAAGTACAGTTTACTCAGAATTCATGATTAATGTAAAGAAATGACACATGTTTAAGTAGTACAAACTCGTAGAAACTACTGATTGGACTTATAACACAATTACAATAAGAAAAGACATGAAAAAGTTTATTGTAATCAGAATTAACAAGTTATGTCAATAAATTAGACACATTTAAGTAATATGAACTCAGTCTCTTGAGTTGAATCAAAATCTGGGTTTACAGTGTGTTTTGTTCATGGTCGGGAGCCAGTAAGGTTGACCTCCAGGTCATCAACGGGATCCAACGCCATGTGATTACCACCTACATTGTGTCCGACCATGGTCCACAATTTACATCCCAGGCAGGAATCCGGGGGGGTTCATCAGGAGGCTTGTTACGCAGAGACTGCTTGAGTCCTAAATATTGTGGGGGAGTATATTGTTTTTGCATCTGCTGTCACTGGTGTCTTTGTCTCCCCCTGTAGGCATTCCCCCGAGATGGGGCTAATTGCATGATCGGGCGTGGCCTATAAAAGACGGTCGCATCCGGGATCCTGGTTGGTTCCTTCCCAGCTCTCGCCATTCCGTCTCTCGTCGTGCGGGCTGCTGTCTCTGTCGCTGCACTTTTGTCTTTGCTGGGTTGCGTGGCATTGTGTTGGGGCTACGCACCGCCATTGTCTTTTGTTTGAATAGTTGTAAACCTCAGTTAAGGTCCTTTAGTGTGTAGTCCTTGCCGGCTACCCACTATTAACAAATCTCCTTAATTATTTGTATTATTGTTGAGCAGGTGGTGATTGGTGACGGGTTTTGTACACCTTTTTAGGTTAGGTTCAAGGTAGTTTCCCGGAAGACTCACTCTTATTCCCTTGTGTTTTGTTCATGGTCGGGAGCCAGTAAGGTTGTTTTCTTTGTGGAGTTAGCCAGTTCTAGGTTTATTTTCTGTTCTGTTTTACACGGCATACACCCCCCCCCCCCCCCCCCCCCCCCCTCCCCTACAATTACATAAACCATCACCTGCTTCATTTTTGTTCTGGTATACGGTAATAAATCCCTAAACCGTCACCCTCTGTTTTGGCTCGTATTATGTTATGTCGTGCCATCATTTTTCCTGTGGACACGTAACAAGGCTCTTATTGGGGAGGGGTACTGTCACGGTTGTGGACATGCCACCTATCATCCCTGGTGTTTTTCCCTCTCCCTTGTGTCTCTTGTGTTCCCCTGTGCTCCATCTTGCGGTGTCTGTGCAATAGGTGTGGCAGTTAATTTGTTTCTCCCGCCCCTGATAACTACACAGTAGATAATAGATATACTATAGGTTCTTCACCCACTAATTGCCAGATGGTCATTTCAACCACAGTGGTAGTCTACTATTCATGGCTCCTTTGAATTGTATAATCAAGTTATCTTCTCGTTTTACCTTATTCATTTTCGTGAGTTTAATCCAATTTCCCTTTGGCTCAGACCAACCACCCGCCTGGCTGCCTTCCTGTCTGTTCTGCTGCCTTCCTGCTCATCTCTCGTCTGCCATCTCAGCTCAACTCCACCTCATTCCTCCTCCTTTCCTACCGCCAGCATTCCCCTTCTCCCCAACAATAAACCCTGGTTTAATCATTATACCACCATTGTATGTGACTTGTTGAAAAGCTCATGTCTCATGAGTCCACAGAAAATAGATCAAACACAGTGAGTCACTCTCCCTCCCCTTCTAATGTGTCCTTCTCCGTCTAATGTCCTCACCCTCCTTACAATACATTGTCACTCTTCCCTTTCCCTTCCCCTTGTTTTAGTGCCTGAATACAATATATACTTCTCTGCCTTTGAGATTTTTTTTTTTTTTTGCCTATTAAAGGCTCAATTCCACTGGATGCGGAACGGCTGCAGATCCGCTCCGCTACGGCGGCGGAGCCGATACGTATCAATTATAATCAACGTGTGACCAACTCCAGGTCCGCTGCGTCGTGGGTCCGGAACGGCTCCGGCATCCGGCAGCCCTCGCAAACGATACGCAGAGCTTCTATTTTTGCCGGACGCCGGAGCACGGCACATCAATTCAGCACAGAGCAGACTCGTTCGAGCCGTTTATATCGCCTGATTATGCGTCAATACGCGAGATCTCGTGCGCCCTCGGGACTCCGCTGTCACAGGCGGACCCGCAACTGTGCGGAGCACGGATGGAACTGGTGTGTGTTGACGGAGTCGGAGCACGCAGCTGTTTTGTAGCGGAGCGGATCTGCAGCCGTTCCGCATCCATTGGAATTTCCGCGTTAGAGTTTTGCTGGAATCAATCAAAAAAGAGGGTCCAAAACAAATTGGACAAGGTTAATGTAGGAGGACTGGAAAAATGGTCCAGAAGAAGGCAACACTATACTATACTGGCTCACAACATGCACACTTATTGTATTATTAGTTTTGTATCATAACATCTGTAAAATTGTATTGATCTGTATAAGAGACATTTCATATATTGGGTTGTTTCAGACAGACAAAACATATGAGACACTGGGAATTAATTAGATGAATTCAGTATGACGTTCAATAACTCCCGTTTTTGCTTCCTAATCTCAACAGCTCATTGAAAGACGATGTGTTTCAGATTAGTCTAGTTTACATGCTGGACAATGTTTCACACATATTTCAGTGCCACAAAAAAAAAAAAAAAATCCTCTAAATTCAGCCATCTAATTGTGTGAAATATTGTCCAATGCCCAGTTTTTAAAACAAGACTAATCTGAAATAAATCTATTATATTAACGAGCTACCTTGTTTTGCAAGTGAATATTGTGAAACTAAAATCACCATTGTACGCTTCTATCTTAACCTTCATTACCCTTTGAAGGTTGACACTTCAATTTGTGCAAAAGAGTGCAAAAGTTGAACCATCAGGAGGCTGCTTGCTTCCATTATGACCAGTGGCTTAACTATCGGTGTTGGAGCCAATTTTTTGTGTTTAATTATTTTATAATTTAGATGATTTATTTAGTATGAGACATCAAGGTTATAGTTTAAGTATGATAATAATCATTTGGATTTATTTATCTATGTTTATGTATTTAGCTGTTCTGATTTAATTCAGATTTTTATCAGCTGTGGAAGGAGGAAGAGGCATGTTGTCTGTCCTCACAGGTGGACACAAATGAATGAGCAAGGTTACGACAGTCTTTGACCTCATGTTTAGTCTAAGAGAGTTAGACTAAACATGAGGTTAAAGACTGTAGCTCACGGTCAGCTATCGCAGATCATGCTGCAATTTTGGATAAAGCAAGAGATCAACAACGCTACTTTAACCTTGCCTGTATCTGATTTGGTATTGACTGCTTAAGGCCATGTCTGTTTGGATAAATAAAGATGATTGAAAGTAACTTCCAAGTGTCGCAAAAAGCGTGACCGCGTATGATTGGAGCAACGGCACCGGAAGAGGCGGGACATGTGCAAACAACTGCCATCTTGGCATTACTATGTTTCCCCATGCATTTCAATGGGAGTGAGCGTCTCCTGCTTCTATAGTGTCTCTGTTTGAACCAGGTGAAGACGTTTTTTAAACTTCAGGTGAGCATCTACATTTGTAATGGTGATGAGCCTTATTTTAAGATGCACTTCCTAAACAAAAGTCAACTTGATTTCACTAAGCAAATAAGTAAGGGTTTGGTGCAGTTGGTCAGGTCTAGGTTCAGCAACATCATGTGCTTAAATAATGAGGTGACTACCTGAACATAGTGAGTGACCAGGTTGTTCCATCAATTAATATTTTCTTCCAAGATGATAATGAATGGATTCTTCTTGCTCACATTGTGAAAAAATGGTTGAACATGAGACATAATTTGCACACATGAATTGACCACAGAGTAACCCCATTGAAATCTCAGGGATGTGTTAAACAGTGGTTTGACTCTGTTTAAAGTGAAGAGTCAGACCACTCTCCAGCACATCCCAAAGATTCTCAATAGCGTTAAGGTCTGGAATCTCACCACTCAACCTCTCTTTCACAATGTGTGTCCAATGAATCCTGGCATGGTGATCTTGCAGTATACCTGTGCCATCAGGGAAGAAATAATCCATTGATTGAATAACCTTGTCATTCAATGTTCTGGTAGTCAGCTGACCTTATTCTTTGAACACATAATCTTGCTGAACCTAGACCTGACCAATTGCAGAAAAAAACTGTACTCCTACATCTCCGACATCAAGGCCATCCTCTCCAGGAGGCTGAGAAGTGGAACAGGCCTTCCTTGCAAAATCATTATGAGGCCTGATGACCCAAGATGGCTCTGCCTGCTTGCCCCAGTACAGCCACCCACATCTGAACATGTGTGTATAGTGTCACGAGGAAACCTTAATCAAGCAAACCCTTAAGAAGATGCTGCACAATAGCCGTAAGGCAAAAAAAAACAAACAATGAAGCACTGTCATTTGCATTTTTTTTCAATATCCAAAATAAATATTTTTCTAACCAAAAAGTGTTTATTATTGAACAACTGAAACAAAGGTGGTGCAAACATCTGTTGTTGGGGTGGTGCGCACATCCAAAGGTAATCCACAGGTGCAAGAACATTGTTGTTTTTTTTGCGCTCCAGAAGTAAATTAATTTACTTTACAAGGCAATGTTCAGGCATACAACGTTCAGGCATGTAAATACATATACAATGATATGTATTTACAATGTTCTACATGTCCAGGCTGCGCACCCTGAATCCTGTGTAGTCGGGCTATCAGTGTCCAGTTGTCTTGAGAGGCTCACATTTTTTCACAATGTGAGCACGAAGAATCCAAGCATTATCATCTTGGAAGAAAATATCCATTAATGGAACAACCTGGTCACTCACTATGTTCAGGTAGTCACCTCATTATTTGAGCACATGATGTTGCTGAACCTAGACCTGACCAACTGCACCAAACCCTTACCTATTTGCTTAGTGAAATTAAGTTGACTTTTGTTTAGGAAGTGCATCTTAAAATAAGGCTCATACCATTAGAATTGTAGATGCTCACCTGAAGTTTAAAAAACGTCTTCACCTGGTTCAACCAGAGACACTATAGAAGGAGGAGACGCTTCACTCTCATTGAAATGCATGGGGAAACTTTGTCACGCCAAGATGGCAGTTGTTTGCACATGTCCCGCCTCTTCCGGTGCCGTTGCTCCAATCATACGCAGTCACGCTTTTTGCGACACTTGGAAGTTACTTTCAATCATCTTTATTTATCCAAACAGACATGGCCTTAAGCAGTCAATACCAAATCAGATACATGCAAGGTTAAAGTAGCGTTGTTGATCTCTTGCTTTATCCAAAATTGCGGCATGATCTGCATTAGCTGACCGTGAGCTATGACGTCTTGCTCTTAGTGCCGGTGTTGTTATGCCGTAGATGAAAACAGTGTTGTGAAGCATTGCGCATGGGCAGTCATGATTACCTGTAAGAAAAAGTGCTTTAAAATCGTTAATTTGTTCGCGGTTGATTCCTGCAATATCGTCGCCAGGCATAGAGTGCTGGTGGGAATGTACTGTAGCAACCTTGAGGAGTTGGAACACGACCACCAACAAGACAAGCGGGACAAGGGGGAGGGGGAATATCTGAGGGGTAGCCAGAGGATCAGGTCAGCTCCAGCCACGGTCCAAGTGGGAGGTGGGGTCTCCTCCTCAACTACCCGTGTGACCTGAAGAGATTTCAAACACACACTCCACACGTGGCACACAGTGAGAAATACGGCAATCCAACAGCACTCCAGGTAAATAGGGTGGATAAGTGAACACAGCACTCGTTAGGTCAGGCAACGCGGGTGAGCTGGCTGGGAAAGGGGAAAAGAGACAACACTAGTCCAAAGGCCAGGGGGGAATGGGGGTAAGAAGCACAGCGCGACTTCAGCGGTCCAGGTAACCATGGGCCTGCAGCCCTTGGAGAGGCAGGGGTCGGGGTAGCAGGGGTAAGCACAACACAGTCTGTAGTAGTTCAGGTGGCAATGGGGCTAGTAGCGCATATACAGGCAGGGGTAGCGACAGAAGCGCATGCGGTGATGGGGCAGCAGGGGTAAGCACAACACAGTGTAGTAGTTCAGGTGGCAATGGGGCTAACAATGTTCATATGGACAGGAGTCAGGGGTAGCGACAGCAGCACTTATCGAAGTACATAGTTCGTTGGCCAGGAGGCAAGCAAGCAGATAGTGAGCTGCGGTGGCAGTGTAGCGAACAACGGCTGACCAGCATTAAGCGGAGACACCGCAGTGGCGTGAGCGGCTAGGGGAATGTAGCAAGCACGAAGCAACACTTATCTCGCCCAAAGGGCGGGGGGGGGGGTTCCGTCTACGGTTTCCAATCCGTGAGGTGTCCTCCACAACCATTCGACGGTTTCCAACTCCGCCAGTCGTCCAGTTTCCTCTCCGCGTCGTTCCTCTCTGTCTGGCTGCTACTCCGGTCTCCACTGCTGGAAGCTCAAAATCACAAGCTTTTAACATGCTCCTCGCCTACCGCTGCCCAATCGGTGGTTGATCGTTGAAGTGGCCAAACCGGCCTCCACTTAACATTGATTAGCCTGATTAGGCTGTTGTTTACCGGCACGGAGGCTGCCATCTGGGGTGCTGCTCTAACTTCGGTCCCCCCCAGAAACAGCGCCCGTGCATGTAGTTCCGCCTGGTGACACCCTCCCCCGCTTGTCCATACTCGTCCCGAGGACGGGTTTACGATGCCCAATCCCTATACCTTTGTGGGGGCCTCCCTTGGTTGGCCCTCTGGGGGCGCCGGTTCTCTGGCTCCCCATCTGGTGCCGCCGCTGGTGGGGGCAAGATCACTGGAGCCCAAGCCCACCCTGATGGAGGCCCTGGTGGGGGCCGGGCCTCTGGCACAGCCTCAAGAGTCGCTTCTGGGTAGTGTGGGCACGTGGAGCACGTTCCTGACCAGCAGCAGGATCCTCTCCACCAGCAGGTTGTCCTCTTCCTGCCGCTGCTCCCAGTCCAGTTGCAAGAGGTTGTACAAGGTCTCGCTCAAAACCCCAAACACCTTTTCACTGGCAAACGCCTCTTTATAGTCCTGCAGATACGAGGTGACCTGCAGGAAGTGATGTCTGCACGCCTGTTCGTCAGGGACCTTACCGAAGCAGAGCAGGGCGGGCTGAGTCAGGTTGACCATCAGCCTGATGCAGGCATCAAACAGGGGTTTGTCATTGCCATGCTGGGAGATGATTGGCAGCAGCTCATTCTGCAGGATATGTCCCGCCCCCAGCTGCTGCCGCACGTCCCTGGACTCATCCTCATGACGCAAATACCTGATGAGGTACTTCACGCCCTCCAGACAGTCAGCTTCTCTGTGGTACGTCTCTCCCTCCAGGTACCCCAGGGCACTGCAGGTCACCAGCACCTCACAATTCATCCTGCAATCAGCTACCAATCACAACACCTTCTTCGTCCGTCATATTGGCGGGGTGTCCGCTCCACTCAAGGTTGCAATCCTGCCGACAATATCATACGCTGACCTGATGTAAATATGGCGTTAGAAGCCTGCGTTTTTTAAAATAAATTACAACTTAGATTACACGTACTTGAGCACAGTGGCGGTTTTAGGCACGGGCAGACCGGGCAGCCGCCCGGGGCGGCACTTTGGGGGGGGCGGCACGAGATCGTCAAAAAAAAAAAAAAAAGCGCTTCTCTATAATCTATCTATCATGTCACTATGTGGGGAATTGGCAAATTGTCGCCCCCCGCAACTGCAGGGGGCGTCCAATCGGCGCAAAAAAAATTTAACTGTCTGACGTACAGCCAATCACAACTGTCCGATGTATGTGACAATATGATTGGCTGTACGCTTGAATGGGAGTACATTCAAGCGTACAGCCAATCATATTGTGTTGCGTCATCAGTAAACAACGGACCCCGAGCCGATTTGGAAGCCGAGCCGATCTGGTACCTACACCGGCCGCTCCGCCCACTTTCGCCCCCCGCTCCACTTAAAAATAATGCCGCTCCACTGAAATCGCTCCACGCTCGCTCCAATTTAAAAGAGGGAGAAATAATCTACTACGAATTGCCACCTTAAACAGAAAACGTACAAAAGACTAAAGAACTAAGAGCAACGGCAATATATTTCAGTCATAGAACATTTATTTTAAAAGATAGACAAGTGCAACAAGAAGACACACGTTTGGATTTGGGCATGTCAGACTCGTGGTGTGAGCGGTATTGGAGCGACACTAGAGCGGAAAAGAGCGGCCGCTCCGGCGTCTGAATAAAAAAACGCTCCACGATCCAGCAACATTCCATCCGCTCCTCGCTCGCTCGCGCTCCGCTCCGCTCACTAGCTCTGGCCCGGTCTAATTTCACCTAGTCAATTAGACTTCACTAGCAGCCCAATAATTTGCCTACACAGGTGGGCTGCAGCGTTTAATATAAGGGGAAATCCTCGCGGCTGGATTGGCTCCCCAACGTTCTGCTTCCCCCCGTCGCCATGGCAAGGCGTCCTCGCGACCCCCCGCCCCCCCCCCCAGCTGCGCGCTTGACAGTTCACTAGTCAAGCGCGCAGCACTGTGTTTTAGTCATTTTTGTATAAATGCTTTCTGAAAACTCCTCAACCCCATTTCGTATGACACATTGTGTCATCAACATGCATATCAGTACCAGCAGTTTGTAATTAATTTGTCAGTAATTGATATGTGATAAATTGTTTTTCAAAATTAACCAGATTGATGCATTTAAATGAAATCTACTGAATTTTTCTCCCGGGGGGGCATGCCCACGGACCCCCCACCCCCCGAGAGGATTGCGAGCCCCCCACCATAGTCTACAAAAATCCTGTGGGAAACACTGGAGGGCGGGGACACAGGACTGCGACGACAGTTCAACTCTGGGGGGGGGGGGGGGGGGGGGGGGCGCGGCGGCGCTCGCAGGGAATCTCGCCCGGGGCGTAATTCAATGTAGAACCGCCACTGCTTGAGCAGATACATAAATGTACGATTGCCGAACAAATTGTTAATGCTATCGTTATGTATGATGTTGGCCAATACTCTAACACTGATGGTTCTGTTCAACAAAAGATAAAACAAATTGAATGTAGGATAAACATCCTCCTGTAAACTATACAAAAGGATGGGTTTATGTTTATTGTAAAATGTATAACCTTGTCTACTCTTCATGAACAGATTGAACACCTACCTCGGACATAGATCCATGCATTTGCAGGCTTCTTTGAAAACAAATGCTCATGGCTCGCGTATAAGTGGGAGAGTCGTCACGAGTTGTGTTACGACAATGTCGTAAAGACCTACTCCCCCCCCCCCCCCCCCGAGAAAAATATGAGAGTAGGAATGGCCAAAGTTGCATAGTGGGAATTTAATTGACAACTGTGCAGAGGAA
The DNA here is from genome assembly GCA_036785325.1 of Urophycis tenuis. NCBI lineage: Eukaryota > Metazoa > Chordata > Actinopteri > Gadiformes > Phycidae > Urophycis > Urophycis tenuis. The sequence continues at coordinate 13,442,822 of JAXIVH010000003.1, read as the reverse complement.
AGCCTGGAAAATGCAGCAAGTCAGTTAAGTATTTTAATGATTGGGTATTACTTTTTGGTTTATTGTGTCTTTGGTGTGCAGTTCGGAGTGTGTTCCTTTTGGTGTGAATGTGGCAGTATCAATAGGGTGTTGCAGACAATGCCACCCTGGGAATTGCACCCGGGGAAATATTAACCAAAGAACGCTCACAGTTCGAATTTAGCACACAAATTCGTTGACTAATGACACCAAAGACGAGGTTCCAAAAATAGGTTGTCTTTATTATTAAAAATAGAAATTCCACAAACAAGTTTCATGCACACTGGGTGGAAGTAGGGGGATGAGTGAGCATATAACAAATAAACAAAGAAACAAACAACCACGACAAAGATACACACAAAATATGAGTCAGGAGAAAATAAGATAAACAGGACAAACCAAACGGGGAGTGGCCGGCAACCGGATCACTGGTGATCCGCAGCAGTTACTCCCACCAGTGTCAAACAAAATAACCCAAAACAAAACCCGCAAGACAAGGAAAATAAGGAGTAAAAGGAAACAAAAGGAAACTCAATCACATTCAGTTGCAGAAAAAAGGATTAGTACAGCACAGATCTTATATCCCCCAGATGCACTACTGTGACAGTACGGGGTTGTGCGGAGACAAGCGCGAGACCAGGCAACGTAAAAGGAACAGAGTTTATTGAGTGTCGGACGAGACCGGCACGGGCGCACACAGTGAGATGTGTGCGTCAATAGTAACAAAGGCTAAGTCCATGAACAAGGTGCACTACATTCAAGACCTGACATTACACGTACAACTCACAAAGGGGAGACAGGAGACACGAGGTTAAGTAGGGAAACAAACAAGACACAGGTGAGACACATTGGGAATTAGACACAGGTGGCTGTTAATGGCCACCGGGGATTCTGGGGGTTGTAGTGCCGGAACCGGTGCTCAATAGACAGGCGACGCCGATCGAGGTAGAGGGGGAGGAGTTGGTGTGACAGTACCCCCCCCCTGAGGCGCGTCTCCTGACGTGCGGCGCCGCCCACCAGGAGGGCGACCCCGAGGGCGCGGAGCTGGCTTTTCTGGGTGCGCACGGTGGAACTCCTGCATGAGTCCGGGGTGCAGTATGTCGTGGCGTGGCACCCAGCTGCGCTCCTTCGGGCCGTACCCCTCCCAGTCCACTAGGTACTGGATGCGGCCCCCTCGGATCCTGGAGTCTAGGAGGGCTCGAACACTATACGCCGGTGCGCCCTCAATCTCCAGAACCGGTGGTGGTTCAGCTGGGGGAACCGCATCCGCCAGTGGGCCTCTGATCACCGGCCTGAGGAGAGAGACATGAAAAGTGGGTGAGATCCGGTAGTGCGCTGGGAGCTGAAGAGTGACTGAGACGGGGTTAACCCTCCGGAGGATCTTGAAGGGCCCGATGAACCGGGGACTGAGCTTCCGGCAGGGCAGTCGGAGGCGGGGGTCCCTGGTGGACAGCCAGACGCGGTCCCCAGGCCGATAGTTCGGAGCCGGTGCGCGATGACGGTCCGCCTGGATCTTCTGGCGCCGCACGGCCCGACGCAGCTGGATGTGGGTGTGCTGCCAAGTGCGCTCGGCTCGACGGAACCAGTCATCTACGGCCTGAACACCAGTCTGGTCTGGGCTCCAGGGACAGAAGGGAGGTTGCCGTCCCAGCACGCACTGGAAAGGAGTGATGCCCGTCGATGCGCTCCTCAGGGAGTTCTGGGCATACTCCGCCCAGGGCAAAAACTGGGCCCAGTCGTGCTGGTGGTCATGGCAGTGGGTCCGGAGGAACCTCCCCAACTCCTGGATGGTTCTCTCCGCCTGCCCATTCGCCTCCGGGTGGTATCCAGAGGTGAGGCTCACTGTGGCACCCAACCGCTGGAAGAACGCCTTCCACACCCGGGAGATGAATTGGGGTCCCCGGTCCGAGACGACGTCCTCCGGAAGGCCATAAGTCCGGAACACGTGCTGGAACATGGCCCCCGCAACCTGGAGTGCAGTGGGGAGGCGTGGAAAGGGGAGGAATCGACACTGCTTAGAGAATCTGTCGACCACCACCAATATTACCGTTTGTCCCTCAGAGACCGGCAGGTCCGTAACGAAGTCCACGGCTATGTGGGTCCACGGCCTCTGAGGGATCGGCAGGGGAAGTAACCTCCCTGCCGGGAGTTGGCGTGGCGTCTTGGTGGTGGCGCAGAGGGAGCAGGACCGAACGGCCGCCTACACGTCAGCGGCCAGGTGGGGCCACCAGAACCTCTGTGCGAGGAGGTGACCAGTCCGCGCGGCTCCAGGGTGTCCCGTGGCGGTCGATGTATGCGCCCAGGCGATGACCCTGTCACGGAGCACTAGGGGTACATACTCCCGTCCCGGGGGGCAACCAGGAGGGCCAGGATCCTGACGCCGTGCTCGCGTGAGGTCTTCATCCAGGTCCCATTGTATGGGGCACGCAAACACGACTTCGGGGAGGATGGTAGTCGGCCCCTCTTGGACCGAGTCAGAGTCGTACCTCCGTGACAGGGCGTCGGCCTTAGTGTTCTTGCTGCCTGGGCGATAGGAGATAGTAAACTGGAACCGCGCGAAGAAGAGGGCCCACCTGGCTTGACGCGGATTAAGCCGCTTCGCAGAGCGGAGGTACTCCAGGTTGCGGTGATCGGTCAGGACCAGGAACGGATGGAGAGCCCCCTCGAGCCAGTGCCTCCATTCCTCAAGTGCCAACTTCACCGCCAATAACTCCCGATCTCCCACGTCGTAGTTCCGCTCGGGGGCGCTGAGCTTGCGGGAAAAAAAAGCACATGGTCTTAGTTTCTCTGGCTCCCCCGAGCGCTGAGACAGAACCGCCCCCACCCCAACCTCGGAGGCGTCCACCTCTACCACAAATGGACGAGCGGGGTCGGGAAGCCGAAGTACTGGTGCGGTAGTGAAGGTCCTCTTCAGCTTCCCAAACGCCGCCTCAGCCTCCGGGGTCGGAGCCAGTCTCTTAGGTTTTCCCTTGAGGAGAGAGGTGAGAGGGGCGGCACTGCTACTGAAGCCTCTTATGAACCGGCGGTAGAAGTTGGCGAACCCGAGGAATCGTTGGAGTTCCTTGATGGTTCGTGGGAACGGCCAGCTGGTAACGGCGTCGACCTTCGATGTTTCCATTCGTACCCCCTCTGGCCCGATCATGTACCCCAGGAAGGAGATGTTGGTCTGGTGGAATTGGCACTTCTCCAACTTCACGTACAACGAGCACCCAAGTAGACGCCCCAGAACCTGCCGCACGTGCCGAACATGCTGGGCCCTAGATGGAGAGTAAATTAGTATGTCATCAACATAGGCAATAACATATTGACCCAGCATGTCACGGAGTACGTCATTTATGAACGCCTGGAATACAGATGGTGCATTCGCCAGGCCATAGGGCATCACTAGGTACTCGTAGTGACCGTTGGACGTGTTGAAGGCCGTCTTCCACTCGTCTCCCTCCCGGATACGGACCAGGTTGTAGGCGCTGCGGAGGTCGAGCTTGGTGAAAAACCTAGCCCCCCGCAGCTGGTCCAGGGCATTAGGGACCAGAGGGAGCGGGTGCCGGTACTTCACCGTGATGCTATTCAGACCCCGGTAGTCGATGCAGGGGCGTAACCCACCGTCCTTCTTCTCCACAAAGAAGAACCCCGCGGCAACGGGTGAGGTGGAAGGGCGGATGAACCCCTGCCGCAAGGCCTCCTCCACGTACTTCTCCATGGCCTGGTGCTCCGTGTGGGACAGTGGGTACACACGACTCCGGGGCGGTGAAGTACCGGCCAGAAGATCGACTGCACAGTCCCACTTACGATGCGGTGGGAGGCACGTGGCTCGGGTCTTGCTGAACACCGCCGCCAGATCCCGATATTCCTCGGGGATGGGTTTGCTGGCTACGGTGGAGGGGCTCTCGACCGATGTGGAGGCACATGTTACCAGCGATGTGGTTGACGGGGGGGTGGATGGTGATAGACGGATCTCTCTCCTCCTCCAGTTGATAGTGGGGTTGTTGGAGGTGAGCCAAGGTAAGCCCAGGATGAGGGCGTGATTTGAGGGAGAGATGACGAAAAGCGTCATCACCTCTCGATGATCCCCCAAGGCCACCTCCACTGGACCGACATAGTGGGTAATGGTACCCCCGCAGATACCCCGGCCATCCACGGCCCGGATGGTGATCGGCGCTGGCAACCGGTGGAGAGAGAGGTGGAGCGTCCTCGCCGCCGTCGCAGAGATGAGGTTGCTGGCGGCTCCCGAGTCTATTAAGGCTGAAACAGAGAGGGACCTGTGACCCGCACGCAAGTACACCTTGGAGGTAAAGTGATCCACCGTGTATGTGGGGGGTGGAGCACCTACCTTCTGGTGGTTGCGGCGTGGTCCCCCTCGTGGGCCCGGCGTTGATGGCAACCAAGGACAAGCCGCCAGCAGGTGGTTCTCCTCCCCGCAGTACATGCAGAGGCCCCACTCCCCTCGGCGCCGCCGCTCTGCTGCGGACAGCCTGTAGTGTTCCACCTCCATTGGCTCCTCCCTCGCTGGTGGAGGAACGCCGGGTTGGCGCCGGGCTCGCTGCAAGTTGTCCAACCGAATGGCCATGCCGATCAGCGCATCGAGGGTCAGGGTGTCGTCCCGACAGGCCATCTCCGCCTGCATCCTCGGGCTGAGGCCCTGCCGGAAGGCCGTGAGGAGCGCGGTGTCATTCCATCCACTGGCGGCGGCCAGCGTCCGGAACTCCACCGCATAGTCCGCCACAGGACGTGAGCCCTGCTGCAGGCGGAACAATCGCTCCCCTCCCTCGCGTCCATCGGTCGGATGATCAAAGACCGCCTGGAATGTGCGGATGAAATCCGCATAGGACGCGAGGGCACCTCCTCCTCTGTTCCAGACCGCCACCGCCCACTCCCGGGCTCTTCCCCCCAGGAGCGAAATGATGGTGGCGATCCTCTCCTCATCGGAGGTGGAGGGGTGATGGACGAAATAAAGCCCCACCTGCAGCACAAAGCCCGCCCACTCCGCGGCTCCTCCCGTGTAGACCTCCGGGAGGCGCACCGAGGAGGGTGACGACCGGGCTGCCACTGCTGGGGCTGGGGCTCCTCCACTCGCGGCGTCGGAGACGCCACCAATCGTTGCCGGCAAGCGCCGGAAAACCTCACGGAGCAGTGCCTCCGTGCTCGTGAGCCGCTGCTCCAATCGGTCGTCGGTAGCTGAGAGACGATTGAGCACGGAGGCAAGCGTGGGCTCTTCCGATGCCTGGTCCGCTGTCTCCATTGGTGGTGAGTTGTTCTGTGACAGTACGGGGTTGTGCGGAGACAAGCGGGAGACCAGGCAACGTAAAAGGAACAGAGTTTATTGAGTGTCGGACGAGACCGGCACGGGCGCACACAGTGATATGTGTGCGTCACTAGTAACAAAGGCTAAGTCCATGAACAAGGTGCACTACATTCAAGACCTGACATTACACGTACAACTCACAAAGGGGAGACAGGAGACACAAGGTTAAGTAGGGAAACAAACAAGACACAGGTGAGACACATTGGGAATTAGACATAGGTGTCTATTGAACCGGTGCTCAATAGACAGGCGACGCCGATCGAGGTAGAGGGGGAGGAGTTGGTGTGACAACTACAGCCCTCCCCTGAAACGAATACCAAGAAACCCAACGAAAATAAACAGAAAAATAAAGCAGGCTTCAACGAATCACCTGCGTAATAGCCGACTGGCTATCCGCAGCTATGACAAGGCCTCCTGCCAGTGGGTAACACAGAAGCTAGGCCAGCCTAAGGCTAACCATAAACAAAATCCCCCAAGGTGACCAAACTTTCCCCCGAACGCAGACACACACTACCACTCACTCCACATAAATCCACCCACGCCAACACGCACACTACTATGACAGACAGGGTACGGCACAAAATGACCGGACGACAGACAGCTGCATCAGTTAAAAGATGTGGCTGTTAGCGTCTCCGCCGCTAGCGTCCAGGCAGGTAGCTAGCCCAGGAAGGATGATGACTCTAGGCAAACACCGTGTGGCAAAAACAGCAGCAGACACGGGCGTAACCCGCAGTACCTAGAAGGCATAGGCCTACAGGACACCCCGTTAGTGCTAAACATAATTGAAGAGGAGGTTTTTAGGAATGTCTAAGCTGGCTTGAGACCAATGGGGGTGTCGGTGAGAACACAGGGTTGTCAAGTCAAAGGTTCCAAAGTTCAAAGGTTTTATTTCCCATAGTTGTGAGCAGGGCTGTATGGATGTGTGTGTGTGTCAGTAGTAAGTTGGTGGGTGATATGCATGTGTGGCCGGAGGCTGTTCCTCTCCTGGCCGCTATATGGCAGTGTGCGTCCGGTTAAAAGCGGATGCGGTTGGCCGGGCGCATCCTCTTCCTCCATTTCCGTGGTGGCTGTGGTTCGGCGTGGTCGAGCGTTTGTTTGGCGTGCCCGCATCAAGGTGCCAACTCTTCCCGGTGCAGCGTGGCTGGCTGCTGGGGTCTTGGTGGCGGGCGGCTCCACTGGATCTGTGCGCGCGGCGAAGCGGCCACTCCGGTATGTAGGGTCTGCTTCTGTTGTTTTGCTTTTTGTCCTGCTCTCAGCTCATTAGGCCTTTGCATATCATAGATAAGCGCGCAGTTGAGCCGTGGTCTGTGAGGCTTTCCTACGACGCTCCCAGACTCAGAAGTGGTATGTATATATTTATTTGATTAGGTTTTGTTAATATTTTTTTGTCTAAATTAACTTATGCCTTTCCTCAGAGGCTCCAGATTGTGGGCCGTCTTGGCCACCCTCCTTGAAGGATTCTTCCTGCTGTCTTGGCTCACTATTTTCTGTTCGGCTCTGCCCGGTGGAACCATAAACTGAATACAACTGGGTGGAACACCCCGCATGCAGGCTATTAGGCAGCGCGTCAGTGAGGCGGAACCGCTGCCTGCGCATCTTTAGCCTTCCGGCACTTTAAAATAACCCTCGGACCCATTTTAAACTGTTGGTTTCTTTTTTGTTAAATTTCTTATTTAGTTAATTAGCTATTGTATTTTTTTTCTTGTTTAATTGTATTCTTTTGTGTATTTTGCATTCTCCTGTGTTTAGTTTTTTGCTTTTCTTTTGCCTGTCCACACCAGTGTTCTTTTGCTGTGGCGTGTTTTAATAAGTTTCCCTTTGTGTTTAGGCGCTGAGGGCCCAAAGCGGCAGTACCCCTGGTGGCGGTGTTTTGTTCCACATCCCCTTTTGCTGTGTGTGTGTGTGCCTGTGGTATCACGGGTGGTTATTCTGAGGACCCCTCCCCTTTTTGGTTTGTCATTCAGCGGCTGACTGGTAAGCCCTCGCCCTAACTCCACCCCCTTTTTCCCCTGCCACAGTAATAATTTTATATTACTTGGTGTGTGTCAAAATTAAGTTGTTTCTCCTTTGTTATTATTTTGTGAAATAAAACTTATTTTTTTCGTAGCTAACCGTCTCTGGCCCGTGGTATTATAAGAACCTGTATACACTAGTGTGATTGACTGTTTCCACCTATATCCTGGGGCAAGAGTCCCCAGGTGGCGTTGTCGCCCGTACTCTCGCTTACGTCCTATTACATTTGTATAGGTATGTGTGTGTGTGTGTGTCTGTGTGTGTGTGTGTGTAGGTACGTTCTGTTTGTGTGGTCTCTAGGAAGCAAAACAAATGTGCACATTCAGCTCCACAATTCAATATGTAATAAGAATTTACCACAACAAATTAATCAAACTCACATTTCTCAGTTACGCACACAAGGAGTTCACAGGTTTCTCCAAACAAAGGCTCAGGTTTCATTGTCTCTGAACAAAGGGGGTGAGTGTGGTCCCAGGTGTGGCTTAAATAGTCTGTGGCAGGGCAGGGAGTGATTGAGTGATTGAGATGGGCTAATTGGAGCTGATTGAACCGAGTGGGAAAACGAATGGGCAAAGAAAGGGGCGTGGCTCTGGGTCTGTGAGATGAGGAGGGAACAGAATCTTCCAAACAGCCGCCCCCAAATTTGTATAACAAATTTGTTAGTGTGGGAGGTCATGGGGGCTCGGGTAGGGCAGGGAGAGGGACAAGGCGGGTAACAGGTCTTGTGTACCTTTTGACCCCAACCTGAACCTCCGCAACTCTAGAACTGGGCTGGGGTGGAGGGAGGTCATCATGCCGCCCGATGAGCAGCAAGTTGGAGGTCACAGGGTCAGGGTCGGCCACATCAGCATGCCAGGGATCGTAGCGAGGCCGCTGCTGCGGAGGATGCCGGGGATCGTAGCCAGGCCGCTGCTGCGGAGGATGCCTGGGATCGTAGCCAGGCCGCTGCTGCGGAGGATGCCGGGGATCGTAGCCAGGCCGCTGCTGCGGAGGATGCCGGGGATCGTAGCGAGACCGCTGCTGCGGAGGATGCCGGGGATCGTAGCGAGGCCGCTGCTGCGGAGGATGCCGGGGATCGTAGCCAGGCCGCTGCTGCGGAGGATGCCGGGGATCGTAGCGAGGCCGCTGCTTCTGAGGTTGCTGGGGCTCGTAGCGAGGCGGCTGCTTCTGCGGAGGGTGCAACGCATCCAGCTGCCACAGTTTCTGAACATTGTGATAGATGTCATCAGTTGGGCATTTGAAGGAGGTATAGTGGCACCTGATGGAGGGCGGGCTAGCAATATCTCTCGCAGGGCCCTGCAGTGTCCAGCCAAGCCGGGTTCTAATCGCTGCAGGGGCACCAGGGGGCCCTAACTTCACAGGTTGTGTCGGGGTGATGAGGTGGGTGTGATCAGCTCCTATGAGGAGCAGTGGGCTTACTTGGTCAAGCTGTTTAAGAGGGAGATGTCTCAGATGGGCATAGCGCCGCTGAAGGGATCTTACAGGATGAGAATGCTCGGACAGGGAAAGCTGGTCTACCGTGAAGGCATTGCTGATGGCATAGGATTTCCTTGGATGGGCTTTAGGAATGAGAGTGAAGGACACGGCAGCTCCATTCAGAGTCTGGACATCCTGTCTCACAGTTCTCAACTTCAGGCTCTCAGGCTCACCTGCTAGATGGAGCTTCTGGAAGGCAGGATGCAGGAGGATTGTTCGTTCAGACCCATCATCCAGTATGGCATAAGTGTCTAAGGACCGGTATCCATATTGTAGGGTCACTTCCACTACTTTCAACAGGACTCTGTTGCAATCACTGGGGTGGTCCAAGTAGAAATTCTGCATTTGCCTCTGATTGATGCTGCATAGGACCTGCAGATGTTTTCCATTGCATTGGTTGCAGCACCCCTTCAGGTCACATTGGTTCGCAAGGTGGTTGCGTGCACATCGCCAGCAGCGTTTTTGCTCTTTGATCCAGCTTGCCCTCTGCTCATCAGGTAGTCCGAGGAATCCATCACACTTGCTAACATGATGTGAACTGGAGTTGCAATAGGCACAGACTGGGCAACGTTCTGATGAGGTGCTAGGGGGAGGCTGACTGACCTTAGGGGGAGGCTGACTGGTTTTCAGTGGGACAGGTTTGGCTTTAGGTGAGGTGACTAAAGGGGTGTTCTTGGCCCCGTGCAGTACAGCTGTCCCTCTGTACTGGTGAGGGGGTTGTGGCGGTCTTGTTCGGACGGGCTGTGGCAGTCTGTCCCTTCTGGGTTGGCAGTATGCTTCCTGTCGCAGCCAGTTGGAGAAATCCAGGAGGTTGTAAGACAGGGGGCCTGACTGGGTCAAACTCATGCTCCTCTTAAACTGACTAAACTGGTCACTGGGAAGTTTCTCGAGAAGTCGCTCGACGTGTGAGCCACAGGTAAGTTCGGAGAGACCCTCACTACCCATGGACTGGAGGAGACCGACTAGGGCCTGGACTCTAAGGGCAAACTGATCTAGGGCTCTACCATCACCTACTCTGATGTCTGGCATATCCATTATACCTCGGAGCTCTCTCAACGCGAGCTGCCTGGGTTGACCATAACGTTCATCTAGGGCCCTTATGGCTTGAGTGAAGGGGTCTAGGGCATGGACAAAAGCCAATGCAAGTCGCTTAGCTTGATCTACCTTTAAATGATCCAATAAGATATGGTATTTATACTGCTCAGACTCACCCGGGGCTATCAGGTTGGATAGGGCCATCTTTAACATCATGTACTGGCTTTCAACCTCTCTGGTGAGGTCAGGGAATGATGGACCTTTGACCCGTCTGTAGGACAGCAGTGGGGCCACATGGGGAGCTACAGGGCCTGAATGAGTAGCAGATGTTAGGTGGTGTGGTTGCACAGTCGGCTGCTGGTACGCTAGCGGGGCAAAGTGGGCCATGGGGCCAGACAAGGTTTGAGATGGCAGCATATGGGCAGCAGGCACAGGGTTATAGGAGGCTGAGACTTGCGAGATGGCTGGGCCCTGACTATGGGCAGGAGGATGGGAGGAAATCCATGGCTGGGCACGGGGTTGAGGACTAGGTGAGTCAGAGACTTGAGAGGTGGCAGGGGCCTGACTATGGGCAGGAGGATTGGAGGAGAGCCAATACTGGGCAGGGGGCTGTACAGAAGGGGCACGGCTTACTGGAGGAGGAGAGGCAAGCTGTTGCTGAGGTGAGGGAGGAAAGGCCCTGCGGTCGCTTGTGGTAGGTGGCGCCGCAGTATGAGGCGCTTGAGATGCAGCTACCTGATGGCCAGTGAAACTAGGGCCGGGCGATCGTGGGCGAGATGACTGTGAGGAGCAGGGACTACTTCTCAAGCGGGGGCGCATCCACAGGGGCCGGGGCTCTTGGAGAAGGAACAGGTGAGGTCTGATGTGAGGGGGCCCGAATCCCTCTCTCCACGAACTGCTCCGGCTCCTCTGTGGGATGTGGCCGCGGACCATACGGCAGGAAGAAGTCATCATAGCGGGCAGGAAGCTGGGTTTGGCGGCGTAGGCGCTCGGTCTCGAGCAACGATGGCAAGGATTGACTGGGCTCCATTGGTCATCAAACGCTCCGGCTCGAAGGACCATGAAGAGGAGGTTTCTAGGAATGTCTGGGCTGACTTTAGACCAATGGGGGTGTCGGTGAGAACACAGGGTTGTCCAGTCAAAGGTTCCAAAGTTCAAAGGTTTTATTTCCCATAGTTGTGAGCAGGGCTGTATGGATGTGTGTGTGTGTCAGTAGTAAGTTGGTGGGTGATATGCATGTATAGGTATGTGTGTGTGTGTGTGTGTGTCTGTGTGTGTGTGTGTGTAGGTACGTTCTGTTTGTGTGGTCTCTAGGAAGCAAAACAAATGTGCACATTCAGCTCCACAATTCAATATGTAATAAGAATTTACCACAACAAATTAATCAAACTCACATTTCTCAGTTACGCACACAAGGAGCTCACAGGTTTCTCCAAACAAAGGCTCAGGTTTCATTGTCTCTGAACAAAGGGGGTGAGTGTGGTCACAGGTGTGGCTTAAATAGTCTGTGGCAGGGCAGGGAGTGATTGAGTGATTGAGATGGGCTAATTGGAGCTGATTGAACCGAGTGGGAAAACGAATGGGCAAAGAAAGGGGCGTGGCTCTGGGTCTGTGAGATGAGGAGGGAACAGAATCTTCCAAACAATAATGCTAAAAACAATACCGATAACCCTCCTGGAATACATACCAGGAAGTTAATAGCTCCCCACTCAAACCAGCGAGCTCAGGGAGCTCCGCGGAATGTTTGTGTTTGTAGGGATCCACGCGAGAACGTTCACAAACAGTAGCTTCAGCACACACCACTGACCAAGATAGAACACCACCGGGCAACAGATGGAAGCGCTGCAAAGCGACCACAGTGTGTAAAGAGAAAATCGGTACACGACAAACAAATCTGCTATAGTTACAGCGTACATGAGAGAGCGTACATACCGGTAGCAAGTTGACTGGAGGGGTGTACCAGGAAGCGACGAGAAGACAATTGCTGCGCCTTCCGACCCAATGCTACTTCAAAATAAATAGAGCGGTGACGCACACCATTGGCTGTAACGGCCCTACTCATTATGACGGGCTCAGCCCGTGCATCTCGCCACACGAACACCAGTGTTTTTTTAATCTATGGTGCGCCGTCATCAGTGTTTTATTTATTTAGGGCCTATTTATGGTGCGCCTTCACTGTTTTTTTAATATGTTGTGGTGTGATTACTTTTGCGAGTTGTCTCATTTATACTATCCATGCAATCAAGTCTGGCGCCTTTTCACCGCAGATTCCCAAAATGCTTTGCGATCACCACACATCCTGATGATGATACATTGGCAATCTTTATGCTGTACATTATGGCCTATGGTAGGCTATTGATGGCCTTCAAAATGCACAGGACAAAGTTTACAGCTGTTATCACATCTGTTCTGGCACCACATTTCAGAGAGCAGTTAAAGGAAGATGTTGGTGAGTCTCCATATTCTCTCGATCTGGACGAAACTACCGATATATCAGTTAACAAGCTCCTCTGCATATGTGTTAAGCAGTGTTGGGCAAGTTACTCTAAAAAAGTAATTAGTTAAAGTACTAGTTACTTCTCCCAGAAAGTAACTAAAGTAGTAACTGAGTTACAAACTCAGTTTGTAACTATTGCGTTACTTTCAAATATTTTTTAAATACTGATGTGTCAAATAATTTGGACCCCATCTCCATCCCTATTTGAAAGAACTTAAAAAAACATGTGTTCAATTATTTATGATAAATCTGAGTATTATAATGAAATGAAGACTCAATACATTACAAACGGAAATCCACAGTGCACAAATCTAAACAATTTTAACATTGCTGTGGGAATGTGAGGCTACACAATATATCTTTTGGAACTTGATATTTATTGAACGCATATGATTCATCTTAGGATAGGACCCACGTGAGATTTACAAAACTTTTGTATCACACTAATCCCAGCGCACGAAGGAGCTTGATGTTGATAAATACGGCGGCTGAGATCAATCGTACTTAACGTAACACACCCCTATAAAAGCACGTCTTCAGAAGTCTCGCCCCTAACTTTTACGACATGGAGAAACATCCAACGGCAAAGAAGAAGTGGAATTTTTCAGAAACAGAAATGGAGACACGTGTCACTTGTTGATGCGCACCGTCTTATTTTATTTGATAGCCTAAAAGCTGGTATCCAGGGGAAGCTTTTTCCCTCAGGCAGTCAGCATTTCTGCATTTCAACCCGCACCTTTATCGCTCATTTGCACTTCTGGTTAGAACGCCAACTGTATTTCGTTGTCCCTGTACTTGTACTCTGCACAATGACAATAAAGTTGAATCTAATCTAATCTAATTAAGGGCAAGCAAAAAAACGCTATATGGAAACAAATCACTGTTGTAGTCAACAGTGTGTCCCATGTTCAGCGGGCTACGCTCGTTTGATAAATGAGGGCCACTATACGTATGGTTTTACGCAATGTGAGTGATTTCTTCCTCGAAGAAATAGATCAGTCAACTGTGTAATAATAAGTGCTTTCAATATTACTGAAAAGTGCCATTAATTTCATGGATGTATGTTTAGTTGCAAGATGCTTCATTAAATTGGAATTACTTGAGAACGACGTGGACAGGTACTTGACTCCAGGGCATAATGTGCATTTCACGCTTACACTTGTCCCCTTCATTTCTTGGAGCGAAAAGTAATGGCTATATTTCCATTCAAAGAAAGCTGTTTTTGGACTACTTGGGCTCGCCATCTCTTTCTAGCTGATTCACATTAACGTCTTCAGTCGACCTCTCATAGCCTACTGCTGCTCAACTTTGATGCGCACAACGTAAGTAAGCAGACTTAGCACCTGCCTAACTTCCCCTCTGATTGGCTTACCATAGAATTTTACTCAACCCCAGCCAATCGTCATCGCTTTTGCGGTTGTCTCGTGCTCCTGCCCTCACCAAGGACAAGGGAGGAACAAGATTTTCTCTGTCACTCGGCTCAGAGGTCCGATGGAAAACATCTGCCTTCAATGTAGTAACGCAACATATTTTTTTAAAGTAACGATAACGGCATTATAATAATGAGATGAGTAATCAATTAGATTACTCGTTACTGAAAAAAGTAACGGCGTTACTAACGCCGGTACTCATAACGCCGTTATTCCCATCACTGGTGTTAAGTACTGATCACAGAAACACAACAGGTTTGTCAGTACTTACCTGGGACTTGTTGATCTTCTCAGCGCTGATGCTCAAGGCATATCAGATGTGATTGTTTCTTTCCTGAGTGAATGTGGCCTGGACATTAAACATATGGTGGGAATCGCTAATGATGGGGCAAGTGTTATGGTCGGAAAAAATAAGTCAGTTTTCACACTCCTCAAACAAAAGCAGCCTAGTTTACATCTTATTCGATGCGTTTGCCACTCATTGGATATAGTGGCTCATAAAGCAATGCAACTAATTCCAAGCAATCTGGACTATATGATAAGAGAAACCGACAACTGGTTCGCACGCTCAGCAAAGCGCCAGAGTGACTATAACAGTGTCTACAAGGCCATCAATGATGGTGGCTGTCCTCTGAAATTCATATCCCCCAGCTCAACCTGTTGGTTGGTGATCTCAGACTGTGTCAAAATAATTTTAGAGCAGGAAGATGCCCTCAAGATACACTTCAGTTTGTGTTCAAGTGCCGAACACTGCTATGCAGCCAGGCTTTTGAATAAAATGTACAGTGACAACAGTCTGTACATGCACTTCCTCCGGCCCATGTGGATGGAAATCAAAACTGTGGACAAATATTTCCAGCTGGAAACAGGAGATACGCTGGGTGTTTTTAGGAATCTTGACAGGTTGTACATGTCGACATTGAGGAGAGTTGTGAAGCCGAGCGTATTACGCATGAACAACGACAGTTGTCTCAGGGAACTTGACCTTAAATCATCCAGCCTCTACCTCTCACACCAGGACACGGACCTGGGCTCCTCATTCCAACAGCAGCTGGAAGACAGCACATTAGCACCAGAGCTGAAGGATAGAATTTCCGCACGCTGTTTTGATTTTCTAAAAGAAGTGATGGTTCAGTATCAAATGCATCTTCCTGCATCAATGGAAATGCTCTGCAAACTGGAGCTTTTTTTACGAAGCTGGTGATGTTAACAATAAACAGGCCAGGGGTAAAAGACTTGCCCGCTGAGATTTTCTCTTGTTCGGTGGACACCTTGGAGAGCCAGTGGAGAAACACTACATCAGCCGGCTTCTGAAGTGATCAGGCCATTCACGCCTTTTGGCTGGAAGTTGAGGCATTTCAAGATGCTGGAGGAAACCAGTGTTTCAAAGATTTAGCACTGGGTGTCAGATTGCTCACTCTGTCAATATTGAATGCCCATGTTGAGAGAGTGTTTTCCCAGGTGATGCTGCTAAAGGATGACACCAGAAATCGCATGGGATTATGGCTCCTTTCCAGCCTCATGGATGCGCTCTGGCCTGAGCAGAAACGGATTGACGTCCGCCACTTTCAAACCTCCCCGACAGTTGTTGGGGAGGTTTGATTCATCGTTGTATTAGCCAGCCAACCTGGCTTCCAGTGACTGTAAATAGTTCTTCGTTCTCAACATTGTTCAAGTTAATGGAAAGACGCTAATTCTGCGTATAGGCAGAGGTGGGCACAAATACATCAAAAAGTATTTTGTTACAAACTACAATTACTGGCTCAAGAAATGTAACAAAATACAATACAAAATACTGATTTGAAAAATGTATTTAATTAAAATACATGTAATGGGTATTTTTAAAATACAAAAATACCCACCCCTCTTTTTTTTAAACTGAAACGTCAATAACAAAAACAGTAACAAAAACACAAATATGACAAATTTATAAATTCAAAATAGGGAAGTAATAAAGAAGTAAATAAATAAAGTAGCAAAATAAATTAATAAAGTAGCAAAAAAAAAATGGGCATGGGCTTTTCACTGAATCACTTATAACATCTCTACAGGGCCTGAAATAGCTCCCTCTGACGCAGGGGACAATAGTTTTACTGAGGAACTTTACTGAAACACAAATGGTAGCAATAACAAAAATAGTAGCGATAACACAAACATGTGTGACCAGGCTCACTGTCACGTAGTTCATAAACAGGACACAGGCTGATCAATTGAATGAATATGACTTGAGGCAAAAGTTTAGCAAAATATAGTCTGTTTTATTTCTGTTTATAACAAATATCTGGTCAATGGAAATTAATAGTACAGCAAAACATTAGTTCTCACACACACACACGTACTCACTCATAGCCTGCCGTCATAGTTACACACCACGATATACAGGCCACTGGCAGCAATGTAAGACACCCCCAAAAAGAACTATAAGGTCTGGAAAGACACTGTAACTAACGCCCAAGATCCAGACTAATCAAACGTGTTGAACGGTTCCAGAACACCCCACACATGAACGCCACCCTGCTATGATACTATTATGGTACGCACTTCCACACAATGCGCACACTTCCAAACCACTACAAATCTAAATGTAAGCCAGTTGGAACAGGGCTACACAGTAACAGTATGATGCGAGGCTGGTATACACAGGTGGCAGTTAAGTAAGCATACACACACATTCATACAAACAAAGTAAACAATGACTCAAAAGAAAATAACTTAAAGTACTGGTGGTTCTCTCACCGCCTATGAATCTAAAACAAATTAAGTACGGGAAAACAGTGGTCAAAACCCGACGCTGTGAACGTCTTTCTTCTGCGGGAACGTCAGGCCACCCGCAAACAGAACTCCGAAGGGGGAGAAGGAGAGAAAGCTACGGTGCAATTACAGCACGCACCTCTGTTTTCTGTGCCAAGCAGTCCTCCAGCGACAGACAAGCCCAGCCACCACGCGCCAAACAATTCAAATGACCGACTCATCAGTCAGAACGGAAGCTGCGTAAATAAACACCCCTAAGAGGGCGTGTACCTCCGACGCTGCACGTCAGCTCTACCACACATTCTACAAAAGAGAAAACCATGTTTGTCATTTAAGCTAGTTGTTTTTAAGTACAACCAACTTCTCCAATAACTCAGGAGTTAATGTCCTCCTATGAGGGCGGTAGACCATGCCTGCAAAAGAAAAGAGACGCTCAACTGGAGCTGATGATGGCAGAGTGGTGTTGAATCTCACGAAGAGCAGCTTGATTAGTGGATAGGAGTCCAGTGAAGCCAGGTCCTTTCTGGGGTCCTCCAGGAAGTGAAGAGTCTCTAACTCTGCTTTGCTGTGGCTTGGTAAGACCTCTGTGTCCATCTGGTTGTCGATTCCTGTTGAGATTGAAGACAATAGAATAAGAAAAAACAAACATTGTTATCCATATACTTCCATACATAAGGTAACAATGACATTAATACATTCTAATTTAATGATTAACATGTTTGCTACAAGCTTTCTGAAGTGGACACATTTACAGTATTTTCTCCTTACCTTGATCAGAGAAGACAAAGAATTCATCTTCATTCTCCTCAGTGGTGCTTGTTGATGCAGCATCACTCTCTGACAGAAGACCAAGCTCTTCAGCTGCGTGCAGAATAAGTTGATGTACCCTCTTCTTCTCACACGTTAGTCTCAAATGCAACCACCTCATCTTGAAAAATGGATGTGTTACTGTAGCAAGGATGGCTTCGTTTATATCCATCGTCAGCTGCAGGAAGTTGCTGAACCTCTGCTCAAAGCCAGATAAGGTAGCTTGCAAAATGTGTGAGCAGTACCGCAGGTTTGAAGCATGCAGGTCTTGTAATTTAACTTGGACAGCAAAGAGAGTTGGTAAAAGCTCACCATAGAAACATGATTTTTGACCTTGAAGACGATCTATCGAAATGGCAATAGGCTTCAACACTCTGCAATATTCCTCCATGAAATCAAGTTCCACTTCTCTGAATAATGGAAGTTGCAAGGCAGTCATGATCTCATGAAGCTTGTCATGAAGACATGTCAGCTGACTCAGGCAGTCATACAGAGAATTCCACCTGCAAATGCAAGGTGTCTTGAGTTGCTGGTCAATCAGTTGGCTTAGTATCTCAGCACTCTTTGGTCTGCCAGATGCATTCCATAGAGCTGAGCACTTTCCCATGGCTGAGTGATTTAGTCTAGAGAGAGTTGAATTCTCTTTGATTGTTTTCTTGGCATCAGTTGTTGAGACCAAACTCAGTGTGTGTGTGGCACACCTGATGTGAGGTGGTAAAATGGTAGAACACCCTGTCGTTTCATCTTCATCGGGATCTATGATGATGTAGGACAGATCATGTTCCTGCTCTTCAATTTTATCTTGTCCATTCGATACACAGATATTGAACTCTTGAAATGACTTTACGAAGTTGGAGGCATTATCAGTAACTGTAGCCACAATAATTTCTGTAGTCAGTCCATACTCTGTGTGAATTTCCTCCAAAAGCTCTGCTATACGGCTATAAGTATGAGGGCTGGGAAAGTGTCTGCATGCAAGAGCGGCTGATTCTCTTTCAAGAGTATCTCTATGTATCCAGTGTACAGTGACACCCATATAACTGGTCTTTTTTGTTGACCAGATATCAGCAGTTGTACAAACATGCTTTACGTTTTTCAGTGTCTTCTTCAGGGTTGTTGTCTTGGCAGTAAATTCATCATCAATTCGTCTTCGGAGAGTTCTTCTGGACATGACACCAGCACCTGGGCAAAGTCCTTGCACTAAGTCAGTAAATTCTTTCTGTTCAACTGTTCTTAATGGGTACATTCCTTTGACAATAAAGGATGTCACAAGGGAGTCAATTTTACTTTGTGGTACTTGTAGGCCAAAGTGACCTGACAGATGAGTCTGTGTCAACGATCTTTTGGCTCTCTTTTGTTGTCCACTGCTACATTCCTTTTTGTAATCATCAAATTCCCTCAATTTCTCAGCATGCTTCCGTCTCAAATGTGTCTTGAAGTTTGATGTTGCTTGATGCGAACCACATATACATGTCATTACTTTTTTGTTTGTGCACAGCTGACACTCAGCTTCTATCTTTCCATTTGGAATTTGAGATACTATTTTGAAGAATGTCCCATCCAATATGGCACACTTTATCGCTGTGGTATCTTCGTCTATTGCTGTGGCAGCCTGGCACGGTTCTGACTTGTTGTGATCTTCATCCATCTTGAATTTTAAACTAAATGGTAAAAAACATTATTGTTAGTTGCAATTTACACAGCCATAACTCACATTACTACACACCAAAGAATAAGCTCTATTGATAAAACATTTAGCCAGAATTAAATATATTCACTTTAAATCAATTACTTCTTCATAATTAATACAGGAAAATACACACCATATTGCTTTACTGAATGTACATTAAATGAATGCCTTGAAGCCTACTATAGTAGCCTGAGTGGTATATACACTACCGTTCAAAAGTTTGGGGTCACCAGTTAATTTCTGCATTGAACTCCATTATAATCAGCTTCATGAAATAATCAACTGGAATGCTCTACGGTTATTATTATTGTACAAAAATAAGTCAAGATGTGCTGAACACATATGGGATGGATTTCAGATTGTTTGCCTTTAATTGTCTAATTCAAGAGGATTTAAGAGAGTGAATACCAAGTGTGCAATATGTAGCCATCATTACAGAGGTTGAATTCTTTAAAATGTCTAAAAATGTAAACATTTCTAAAACAAAGCTTTGTATTATAATCACACTTAGTTGTGTGTGCTAAACCATGAAAGAGTAAAGAAAGCATTGTGGTTTATATTTTAGTCTCTTTAAAACTGCCAACTTTTATTTTGTTCTCTCTTTTTAATTAGACATTGGAAATGGTTTTCATTGAACACTAAAATGTTCCCATAGTTGCTGAGCAGCACATGTTTTCTGATTTCTGTGCACTCATAATGACCATAGAGCATTCAAGATCGCTATTTCATGAAGCTGGTTATAACGGAGTTTAATGCTGAAATGAGCAGGTGGACCCAAACTTATGAACGGTACATATTATTCTCCCCAGACCCCTACCTCACTAGTTACGCTAATCAGCTCATTACTCAGATCAGTGGAGTACTATGAGAATTTTCGTCACGAAATCAAAATTCCTCTGGAGCTACAAGTGGTTTTGTGCACGCAGCGCAGCATTATACACTGTTTACAGCTCTACTACAAGTTACTGTACAATGTCATTTTTGGCACAAAACGAATTGATAACCTTATATTATGGGGTGGGTATTTACGTTTCTTTAGTCATCAGCCTTCTTGGTTTGTTATAGAAATTAATATTGTAGCCGTACAGCACCGGCACTAGTTGCCGGCTTATCTTCCAATTACCCTATCGGCACCCGCGGCGAGGATATAAGAGGGAGCTAGGCTCCTCTGGCACTTCCTGGTTCACCGGCGTGTCCGCCGCTCGCTCCCATCTCCACCACCACAGCAGGTAGGCACGTGGCAGCCGGGCTGCAGTTTGAGCGCCTCGATCGCGTCGGCTAATGTTCCTTATGCCTCTGCTGCGAAACAGATTGTTACACTTGCGTCCGTCCTCGCTCCCGAACCGGGCCACCAGCCGTTTCCCTGCGCGCTCAGCAACAATCCTAACAGGTAGGCTCCGATCGCTCCGGCGGCGTTATTCTCGTGCTTAACTCACGGCCGTGTTATTCTTTTAGTTTGCCTCGTCTTCGCGCTGGAGAAGCTCCGCTGCCGTACTCGCCACCTCTCCTCGCTGGCCAGATCGGAGCTCGGCGCCCCCCCCTCCGCCAAGGTCCAGTGGGGAATCCGCTGCTGCTTCGCCCTGCTGATTCGTGTACCTCAGCCATTGTCCGGGTGCGGGTCCCCTTCGTTTGACCCCGTCGGGACCCGTCCTGTGTTGTACTGCCACGGCGACGACATCAACTCGCCGCTGGCGCTTGTTGTGTGCGGCGCACGCTGTTGTGAGAGTGCGTGCGGCCGTCAGTCACGGTTGCCATAGCGACGGCATCAACTCGCCGCTGGTGTGTGTGTGTGTGTGTGGGTGTGGGTGTGTGTGGTTCTGAGTGTGTGTGTGTGTGTGGTTCTGAGTGTGTGTGTGTGTGTGTGTGGTTCTGAGTGTGTGTGTGTGTGTGTGTGGTTCTGAGTGTGTGTTCGTGGATCTGAGTGCATGTGCGGTTCTGAGTGCATGTGCGTGGATGTGTGATTGGGGGAAGGGGAGGGGGCCATAACTAGGGTTGGGGGTTTCGTTGTGTTTATTTCTTTCATAGTTTTTTCGTTCGCATTACCTCTGTGTTCCTGTGTTAATTACCCTTATTTTGTGTATAAAAAAAGTGAGAATTTTGTTTATCTGCCAATCAGGTAATTTCGATTTTGTTAGTTTCTGTTTCTTTTTATTTCTGGATTCCTTATCTGTTTCCTTCGGGTTTATGTCGCGTTTTGTATTTCCCTTAGCTCAGTTCTGTTTAGTTCATTTACATTCCCTTAACTGTTTCTGTTACGTTCAGTGCCTTGCTGCACTCGTTGGCAACCTTCGTTTCGTTTATTTGGTTTTTCCAATTCATGTTTCTTTTGGTTCTGTACATTTCCCCAATTTTTTTTTAACTTGGTTTGGCGAATAGCATACCGCCTTCCGCCCTTTGGATTGTTTGTTTGTTTTTCGGATTCCGGATTTTCCTTGGTTATTTGTTTCTTTTGCAAATTTTGTTTATTAGTTTAAGTAGCCCCACTGAACCTATTTCTCCCTTGTCCCTTTCAGCTGAGAGCCATTGGTGGAGGAGGTGTTCCCGGGTGGTGGTGTCCCTCCTGTGTGCCGGGTGTTCCTGGGTTTTGAGTTGTTTTGTTTGCATTTTCTCCCTTCATCTTGTTTGCCTCTTTCGTGTGACACGGGTGAGTCTGGTGTTCCCTTTTTGACTTTCCTCCCCCTGCACTAATCCCTCTCTCCACAGGCCTCAGCTGGACTGGGGAGTTCCCTCTCCCCTAGTCCCCACTTTTAGTCCATTTTTAGTCTATGTATCATTCTAATCTATGTTCAATAGATTTGTATATTTTGACGATTGAGCCACGTCTCCGAGCCTCCCTGCAGCACTAACCTGCATGCCACACTGGTCCTTGGTCCCCAGATTGCTGGCAAAATACATAAGGGTCCCGAGGTGAAACCCCTCGGGTGGCGTTGTCGGTGTCATCCACAAAATAATTGTGCAAAGCAAATATCTGCCCCCACTCGTATCGCCACAATATCAAGTGACACGTACACGTAAGGTGAAAATGGGGCACGAACGGTAGAAGCTAATACGGTAGGTCCTACTTACTGAGCGTAACGTTAGCGTTACCTAAAATGCCACCATAGCTAACAATGTAGACTAGCCAACTAGTTATTGGCTACAAAACACAGTGCGTTGATCTCATAAGGCACGTTTATTTTCTCTATAATGCCGTTCAGTGTGCAATATGTGTGTGTGGAGACTGTATATTTTTCACGAAACACTTACCTTTATTGCCGTTTTTTGAAGAGGAGTAGAGTTGCTTCATCTCCTGTGCTCAATTCACTTGGAGGGAGCCCGGTCTACAGAGTGTCACATGATTTTCCTACATCTAACCTGGACATTGCCATTTGCCCATTGTCAACATCAGACCGAAAATATGGCAAAATATTTTACTATGGTGATAAGCATAGCCTATTGTAATGATTATAGGTAGTAGGCCTATATTTAACTGAGTGATTAAATTTTTTCTTCAGAAAAAATGACTGATTTTTCTTATGTATTTAAGTATTTGAAATACTCTAAATACTAGGGATGCACCCGAATACGAATACGTTATTCGGAAAGCACAGATAATGCGATAATGACCCGAATATTCGCGTTATTATTCGGCAAAAAAAAATCTTAAAATCCGTTCATATTGTGGATGGCAGGTTGGCAACAAGATAAAAATGTCTATTCTGTTTGCAGCATCGGACTTTGATTTCACTAAATAGTCGTTTCATTTATTACAAATGATTGAAAGGAGATCACTTATGTCGTCGTCCCACTGAGTCAGCGCACAACAGCGAGCTGAGCTGAGCTGACCGCGGTGGACATGAAATTTAGAGCTTGAAATTAGACATTCGCCTGACATTCACCACATAGCTGATCTCTCTATCTTATTAAAAGTCAAATAATCTACTGACACAGTATGTTTTCCTGTTTTGTATTCCGTTGTGAAAATATAAATAGTGTGCGATGACAGTCGAACGTTTTACCGTGTATTTCAGTCAATATTAATTCCTTAAAGTGACATATGCTGCATGTATCAGTCAGGTTTAATGGAATTTTGACCAAGTATTTCATGGTTATTTAAACAAACAGCAACACATTCAAGTTTAGATTTATCATTCAGTATCCGCTGTGTGAGAGAGGGCACGAGCGCAGCCCTTTGCATTACGTACGTTAGGCAGCAGGTGGCTTGTGCGTGTCCTAGTGGTGTGGACTGGCATACAATTCGGTAAGACAAATCAATGATCATTATGGCATTATCTATAAGAAACGTTCAAAACAGTAACCTGGTACTGCGTCTGGAGTAAAGGCAATTGTATAAAACATGTTAAATATGTGTAGCCGACTCTGGAGGCCATGCAGGCTATTTCTTTCATAACTATGTCATTATTGTTGTAAAGTATATTTCATAATTAATTATATAACAATATTAAATAAATCAATGTGATGCTTGGAAGGGACTGCTATTGCATTGCAAATGAATATTAAATTTGGCACAATAAAGGAGACTTCCGGTATAAACCACGCCCATTTCCGGTTTTCTATCCTAATACAGATACAGATACAGATAATTTTTTGGTTGAACAGATACAGATACAGATAGTGAGGTTGCTGTGCACCTCTACTAAATACAACCCCTCAAAGTATTTTGTTACAAACTACATTTGATTTTTTTTGTAATTACAAATGACAAAATACCCTAAAGTAATTAAATACGTATTTCAAATACATTTAATTGAAATACTGCCCACCTCTGCGTATAGGTAAGATGATTTTTTTTATGTCACCTTATCTTATTCGCACTGTGACTGATTTGTAGCCCACTTATTCTATGGCATTTGCTCGTTTATTTTAGAACCAGTTTTTCGTGGTTTTGTGTTTGGAATCTCAATCAGCTGCTGTACAGCCAGGTCGTTGTGCGTTTTTCAGCACCACAGGTGTGGAAAGCAGCGAGGAGAAAAAGGGGGAGGGAGGGAGAGAGGAGAAAAAAAGAGGTAGGAAGAGGCGCTCTGTGCATTTTTTTTTTGTTTTAAATTGTTTTGCAAGTAGTCCTCATACGGGTCATTTGTGATGTAAATAACAAAATTTGTTAGGCCTATACAGCTTAAAAGTGCATCTTTTTACGTGCCACTGACATTATTACTAATTTGGGCCCGGCGCTAGGATGCCAGAGGTTCATCTTACAATGTGTGTAGCCTATGGTTGATTTACTGCACTCTTGTTGGTTGCAATTTGCAAAAACCTATTCATGTATCATTTATGTGTGGTTATTTGATGCATATATGAAGCTCTGGATACTTACGAGTGTTTTCTATTGCATGTGTTATGATTTTACGGGTTTACACAGTTGTCTGGCAACTTCGTGGTTTGGGCTGGTTTTTATTGGATTGGGCGGGTTCTAAGATCTGATTGGGCTGGAAACTGTCAATCTGATCTGTCAACACTGGTTACACCACAGATTGTGACTCTGACCATAGTAGTAGTAGTAGTCCTGCATGAGGTCCATGTGCACACAAGGCAATTCAAGAAAAGAAGACGCTGTTTGTCGATGGAAGAGAAGGTGTTAAGGATTTTATTGAGTGCGTAGTCCTCTACTGCGTATGGAGGATAAGTAGAACATACTAGGATCATCTTTAGCCTCTTGGCAAATTGTACGGACTGATGCGGACAGCTGTGTGACCAGGTCTTGACTTTTAGTGGTGCAATTTCCGACTACGTCATTGGGGCGTTTCACCAAAACTTAGAACTCAAACCTACAGGCTTAACAGGCTTAACGGATCTGTGTGTTCAAATACCTCCAAACAAGAAAGCAAAGGGGACGTGAGTCCAAGTGTACAACTTTTATTTAGAAAAAAAAGCGATACACTGTATTGAGAGCTGGAATAGAGGTAGAGTTAATATCAAAGTTTTATTAGTGTTCAATTGTAATAAGTTAGCATTTAAAATACAGCAGCATTCCACACTTAACAATACTCCCCAACTGGGGACAGGCTAGGAATAGGGAAGTCGACTGGTGACATAAACTCAGGACAAGGTAAGAAAAGTGAACTCACCACCTCCAGTGCACACCAAGTCAAACCTCACCACTGCATATCCGGTCACTACAACATAAAGGAGACAGAACATTGCTACACTTCAAGTCTTCACATTAAACAGTGACTAATTAGGAGGGAGGCCTATATTATTCTACCACCCAGTCGACGACCCAGGCCGATACCAGTTGGGATCTGAAGTGGGACAAGCTTAGAGTTACAACACGCATACAGTAGGTTGGCTGGCCAATAGTATTTGCGCAAATACAGTAGGCTATGATAGGGCACAAGGTAGTATAGTCACTAGACAACCAGAATTGCATCAACCAAGACAATAAAACTGCAACGACAAGAACTCAAGCAGACAATGAGCTTGCAATAGACAAAGAAAGAAAGAACAAAACAAAAAAAAGGAAAATCTGCAGTTCTAATAAATGAACTGGCATGAATTTAAAGTGACAAAAGCAAAATGAGTAGCAGACAAAAACAAACTAAAATAAACAACTGTTACACTGACCAAGACACCCAGGTGTTACGAGCAGTCGTTGTGCGAATACAGTGGGCAACGGGAAGACAAACAAAACAGAAGCACAAATTTAAAGGTCCCATATTATGCCCCTTTTCCACAAATTAAAATAGTTCCCAGGTTTGTTAAAGACATGTCTGTGACATGCTTTGGTCAAAATTGCCTTTGGATCAAATATTGTAGGTCTCTCTTCATCACCTAAAAACAGCTCTGTTCAAAACGGTCTGTTTAAGGGCCTGTGTCTTTTATGTAAATGAGCTACACCAGACCACGCCCACCTCTCTGCGAGGGGCTGGGCTCGGCTCCGTAGCCATGTGCTAATGTTTACAGACTGACTCGGGCAATGGCTGGCAGAAACTCTGTGGTTCAACCTAGAGTCCTTTAGAGAGACCCTACCAGTTTGAGCCTGAATCTGATCCAGAGGGAGAGACGCCGGCTGAAATTCTTACTATGCGGCTGCAGCAGGAGGTTTCTGAATGGTAAGTTACATATATCATGCGACTTTATATATTTAATTTTTTACGTTCTATTACACTGTTACTTACATGTTAGCTCCTGCTAACGGTTACGTCTTCGCTGTATCTTTGTTACTTCAAGCTTTTTTGGTGAATGAGCAATTTTGTAAATAGTGTAGTAACATTATACTTATCTCTCTTGACTGCATTCTTGCTATCTACGGATAAATGTATAATGTAGAAACTAGTAGGCTATCAAACGATGCTTGCATAGTAGGCCTAACCTAAATTCTATATTTTGCAAGTTTGTGATAGTTTTAGCAGAGGTGTTTCATCGTAACAGCGCCCTGACATTTGTTGTTCTAGGTCTTTAGGATTTACTTTTGTATTTCAGCATAAATATGTATGTCTGTATCAGTAATGTGTCATTCTGGTAGAAAATCGAGGCAGTGTAATGTTGATTAAAATGCCACTGTTCTCCATCTCAACATTATTCAAATGTCACAAGTTTTATGCACTTGACATGGTTAGGAAAATCTTACTTCTTATCCAACTATGCTTGTGTACTTGCATTCAAGTGAAATTCTAACTAATTTTCTTTTGACAGGTGTTTGTGTGGAAACTGCAACACCATTCCCACAGAGCAGGAAAATGTCTGCTGTCTTCAGATAGCACAGGTAGTATCTACATATTCAAAGTGAAAACTAGTTTGTCTTGATTATGGTTTATTTCATACTTATGAAACACAATGGCATTTATTGTTTGCAGTACCTTGTTTGCAGGTTACCAGACGGCTGCAGGAGGTTGAGGGGAACCTGAAATGCATGGTGGACCATCCTGGATTGGAGCCTGTATGCCTCAATGTATACTCGCTCCAGAATGCAAGCCAAATTTACAGGGCACATTGTAGACACTTTTTAAACATTTATTGACATTGCATTACTAACAAATAAGTTATAACTGTGCTAATCAAAACACAGTAGCATAACAAAATAATATATATATATATAATAGATGTGTATAGACAAGAAAAAAATGTACAACTCCACATAAACACATTAAATTCAACGCAACATTCATTCAACGCAACAAAGCTTCTGGTGGGAGTAGAGGCAGGAGGAAACATGTCAGCCCGATGGGATGGATGGCAGGCCGGTGTTAGAGCAGGTTGACGGGTACCACGCAGGTGTAGACTCAGGGATGGAGAATCTGTAGAAACACAGAGAGTGTGTGAAAATAGTTTAGTGGTAGTAGAGGGGAGGAGACGAGGGAGGGATAGTGCTCATAGTAGCCATATGTTTTAGCAGGCAATTCATAAAAATAAAATGGGATACAAAACAAAAAAGTAATTGCTATATCTTGTCCAATTGCTTGAAGTCGTTACAAGTACCTTGCATATCGCTCTTTTGTGAGCTGGTGTTTGGGCTGTCTGGGACGCAGAATCCGGGTCGTCATCCCAGCTTGTGTGGTCCTTCGAATCCAAACAGAGTTTTCTGATGCCACAGGTCACTACGTGGGATTCAAACAGCTGCTTGATTGAAGCGGGACACATAACCAGCAATGACCTCCTCCTTGTCTGGCCGCTCAAACTGTGCAGCAAGGTCTTCAGGAACAGGGATTGCCAGGACTGCATCAGTGTAGGGTGCCGGGTCCATAAACACCTTCTCGAAGATGAGGTCCATCATGTCCACTACATACCCTGTTTTATACAAGAAATGCACAGACATTGTTTACTTTTTTCAGAGACTGAAAGTGTTTTGCTCATTACCTCCTGACACTTTATCTAATTTATTATTTTTCATAAGGTTTTTGTGTGCGTGTGTGTGTATATTACTTTATACAGTTATTTATTGTTGAAATGTTTATAGTTTGTAAGTGCAACAAGTAAAAAGAAATCCTTTAGTTTTGGTATAAAAAAATAAAGAGTAAATTCTTACTGTATGTTGGCTCTGTCTTTACGGGTTTTGCTCTACGCTCTCCCTTCAATGCCTTCGGGAAGTGCACCTTGAAGAGGGGTACACCTTGGTCCGTCTTTGCTTGTGGTCGGTTGGCGTTTTCGTTGTAGTACATTGCCGCCAAGTAGAGTCTGTAATAACAAAAGAAAAAAATCTAAAATGTCGGAAACTTTATTATATTTATGATAACATGTAACTCCTTACTAACTTCTTCCCAAGTAAATGCAGCCTAATGAAGCTGGCTGTATACCTGCACTCCTGTAAGAAGCCCATAGAGTCTTGAAGGACAGCTGTGTGCCTACACAACGTGTTTCCATCTCTGTCTGGCATGCAACATCTCTTGATGCAGGAATATGTGCCGTTGATGTTTGTGATGAGCTGGTCTATAACAAGCACACAGGGGTTAGAAAAAAACATCTTCTCAGAACAAATGTAATCATCCCTCCCCCACTATGTATCTGAGAACAGTGAGAAACATTTTTTTCACATGCATTTTAATATACCATTGAATAATGACTGAATACATAAGGTAAGCAACAAAACATAGTTTGGTTGTATGCACAGGACAGGCCAGGACAGTCTGATGACAGAGAGTTCTGAGGTTGAAGTCCTATAATAACAAAATGCACCCGAGACAGTGACATGTCTGTAGCCACGACATGTCCGCTATTCGGATTCTGTTCTCAGCTCCACGGCCACGACCGTGGCCACGACCGCTAAAATGCGGGACGATACTGTAAACCGGTGCGTGTTTATCAAAGCTTGGTCGCCGTGCAGAGCCACCAGTCGGTTTGAGCTGCGTTCAAAGCGCCTCAGGCAGTGATCACTGCTCCAGTATAACCAGTACATCCAGTGATAAACGTTCCGCGGTGCAAAAATAAGGGCGATTAAAATGCATTATTTTTTGTGTCATTCATTCATCTTAATGAACGCGTTAAAGTCCCGGCCCTAGTTTTAACGTAACTTTAGTATAAGGAGACTATGTCGCGGCCAACAGTACTTTATGCTAGCTGCCATGCTAACAGGGGCCGCCAAGCCGGCTAAACAGTAAATCAGAATAAAATGTTAAAACTTACAGCTTCTACGTTCGTAGTTGGATCGCGGACAGTTGGCACCGATCCATTTTTAATCCGCAGGGATTTAGCAAATCCAGTTTTATACTGTCCCTCGTTGGTGAAGCAGTCCGACGTGAAATGGTTAGCACACACATACAGCACTTTGGGAACTGCTGTAGGGACATCACCATCAAAAATGAAATTCACCCATTGAGTCCTCAGAACCTCCGAAGAGGGAGGTTTACGAAGAGTTGTGTGCTCATTTGTGCAGCCAACAACAGAGCAACCACTTCTTCCAGCTCGTACCTTCGCCATTGTGCAAACCGGAGCAATGCTAGCGAGCGGAATAATGGCGGTGTTTAGAAACTTTGTTAGGGGCGTGGCAAACCTTCACCGGAGGCGTTGCCACCAGCCTGAGGGGAGCGGCCGAGTCTGTTGCTGACGTCATTTGCAGACCATTTCTCAAACAGCCTGTTTTAGCGCACATTTTCTAAAGACTGAGAAAGCAAAAAAAGGAGAGGATGAACTTTTTTCATATCAGGAGGGATTGTAGACAGGCCGGGGATGCATATTATTGATAGAAAACCGCTCTAAAGTGCATTTTGCATAATATGGGACCTTTAATACCGGCAAAACAGCAGTGGCTTCCAAGTAAGGCCTCTGGAAACAAAACACTGGGTTAGCCTCGATAATAGAGAAAGATATATATGCATCTGGAAGAACAAGTGTCACAATACCGAATGAGCGCTGGCCACTTAAACCTATCCCCCCGACAGGGAAATCACTTCAGTTGCCTATATGAAAACCATACACACACACACACACACACGCACAGACACGCAGAGGCACAGGCATGCAGACAGACAGGCACAATCATACAGGCACACGGATGTACGCAGAGGTTAAAACCATCTCCGACCAGATCCCAAACCACCACGTTAAGAATAAATGGGGAACCTACCGAGGGTGCTGCCCGAGACGCACTAGAGCCAATGTAGCCCCACCGGAACTCCCACCTCCGTGACTGGCGACTCACAAACCGACACACACACGGCATAAGGGTTAAGGCTGGGTTATGCTTCATTTATGCTTGCCCGTTGACCCAACGCTGGGGGGTTACGGACCCTTTACTTCAGGCCCTTGCGTTCAACGCAAGGGCCTGACGTGCACCTCCCAAAAATTAGACGCGCATGGAGGCGACGCAACACCAACGCAGCGGCTTTGGCTGTGATTTGCCCGCAAACTACATTAGCTGGAGATCGCTTTTCTGGTTTCCACTCGAAAACACCGCTACGGTGTGATAAATGCTTCAACTGATTGGCGACAACATATATATATACAGTATATGTAGCCCTGTTGGCTATTGTTTTCATTCATCTATCTACTTTGCATTTTTGCACCATAAACAGCTATCGAGGACACTAGTATGCATACAGGTTCTCATTCGTCACCGACCTGACTTAAGAGCTCGTATTTAATCTAATTTATTGTTTATTGTGTATTGACTTTAGCCAGGCTCTTACTGCACATCTATCCCCTGTACTGCTGGTCACTGTGAATTTCTCCTAAGGGGGATTAATAAAGGAATATCTTATCTTATCTTATCCAACATCAGTAGCACACAACACATCTGAATAATGGGAGTACTCGTAAACCTTGCTCTTTGTTTCCGTGTCTAACTTGTAGGGATAGAAAATATCTAGCCGGGACCCTTTGGTTTGCTCTTTGATGTGGTGATGTATGTGGGGGTTTGCCCCCTGTGAGACAGATGGCAGAGGAACTTCAGGATATGTTAACATAATGCAATTAACTGTGTTTTCTTTCCATTATGTTTCTGGCCCACTCCCACCCGTCCTAGGGCCAGAGAAACACACCTTTCACACTGAAGACACAGACGTGGGGGTGAGGGAGGAAAGTATTTGTAAGTGAATGGTCCTTTACTATGTAATTCGCTGACCCACTCCCAACCCTCTGGGGGCAAGAGAATGTCACCTTTCACACTGAAGACACAGACGTGGGGGTGAAAGGGGGAAAGTATGTGGACATTATTGTCTTAATTTACAAATTAACTTTCATATCATTTTTGGTATCATTTTTATTCACTCTGTAAGTGTAGTAAAACTGTCTCAGTTTCATAGGGAAATCATGTGGTTATCATCCGAAACCCAGAGGTTAGGATTCTCAATGCATATGAAATCAGGTAACGCCCAGTCAGCTCCGCTGAAGATGACACACCTTTTTGGGCCCTGGGAACCAACAGCAATTGGTCTTAGACAAATACACACACATATAACAATACAAACACATTTAAAACATACAAGCTTGGGGTCCAATGTTTCCAGAAGCAAGATGAGTCACTCTGAGAAACATCCGTTAGAGACACACTAATAGTGTTCAAAGATCCAGTCAATCTGCACATGAATCTACATAAAATTTATCAGAACAGCATTAAAAGTGGGCACATTGTTGACATGAACATTTCACTGGCATTTTACTGACTAATCCCCCTGGGAATTTTAACAAAAATTCTCAGAGCATCATTATATGCCACTTGAAGTTTTTTCATTTTTGCATTACTATAATTACACCACAGGTGGGCAGTATACAGTGGAGTGCAATACGTTTTGAAGAGCAATATTTTAACATCAGTAGTACACATGTAGAATTTGCGTGCCAGCATGTTCACCTGCCAATACATTTTACCACACTGACGCTGCACATCATCATCATCACAGAGGTCATCTCTTATCACATGTCCCAGATATTTAAACTTCTTTACAACTACTAGTGGTTCACCAGTGGTTGCCAGTGAGAAAGAAGGAAAGACAAGCTTTCTATCCTCCTTGGTTCTAACAATCATTATCACACTCTTCGTTGAGTTGAATTTAATATCATACATTATGCCATATTGAGAGCAAATTCTAAGAAGCTGCCGCAGGCCAGCACTTGAGGGAGACAGTACCAACAAATCATCAGCATAAAGCATATGATTAATGAGGCTATTCCCCACCAAACAGCCAGTTCTACACTCCTTTAGCTCTTTAGATAGATGATCCATGTACAGATTAAATAGTAGCGGGGACAGAATTCCGCCCTGCCGCACTCCATTGGAGACATAGAAGAGTGTGGACATACTCAATCCCCACCTAACTTGCATAGTTTGATGAGAGTACCAGAACCAGTACCAGAACTGCAGTATCCTAATTAGGTAAGAGGGGACACCTCGCTCATGCAGTTTAAGAAATAGTTTCCCATGATTGATACGGTCAAAGGCTTTTGACGCATCCAGGAAGACTGTGGTATTGCGTGAACTGTACCTATGGATATGCGTCATGTGTGTAGCCACATTCCTACAACCCAGGTAACTTCATTCTCTGATTATTGTTGTGTATTCTTTGTATGTTTTCCTGTAGTGTTCTTATAGTGTTTTCAATTATCATTCCTCA
Source organism: Urophycis tenuis (assembly GCA_036785325.1). Classification (NCBI taxonomy): domain Eukaryota; kingdom Metazoa; phylum Chordata; class Actinopteri; order Gadiformes; family Phycidae; genus Urophycis; species Urophycis tenuis. The sequence continues at coordinate 13,410,319 of JAXIVH010000003.1, read as the reverse complement.
CTGTGTTTATTTTTGATTGGTTAGTAACTTGTTTCTGTCCAATAAAGTACTATTCTAAGGTGAATATTCTAGTCCAACTGGCTTTGATTGCAGTTGAACCGTGAGATGTAACGCTATTTGCTAATTATGCGGTGAGTTATATTTCTGGTGGCCACAGGAATAGCTCAGATGGTGAGGGTCCTGGTAAGCCAGGTGGACATGCAGGCTTGATAATCGTGTCCACTCAGGTTTATTCAACCTCATACATTACCAGTCAGTACGTTTACATGCAGCAAGAAATTCAAATTTCTGATCGGATCAGATAATGACATGCGTAAGACCGGATCACTTGTCCGAGTATACATGCCGTTCAGAGAATCGGATTAACAGCCGGAGCATGGGCTGACTCTGGACGCTATGTGGCGCTGCGCATGTGCAGAATGGAACTGCGCATGCGCAGAATGCAAAATCCGATTCAGATCCGATTGCTGAGTATACATGCCGTTAAAAGTCCGACTATGAACGAATTATCCAGGTGTTGTTATCCGATTTTGAGATGTCCGAAGTAGGTCCGAAGTAGGTCGGATTAAGGTGTTTACATGCACTTAAAAAGTCCGAACGATGTCTTATACGATTAGAAATTCGAATTTCTTGCTGCATGTAAACGTACTGAGTGATTCATTGTGTAGTAGTCCGCCTAGAACCAGATAGGGGATGAAGCAACATGTCCTCCAACCCAAAAGCCCATATAGGTCGTTTGTACTGACCCTCTTTTACGACCCTCTAACCCTCTAACCCTAACCCACATTCATATTTGATAATCCTAACCATGTAGAACCTTTAGGAGGTTTGAGGGAGGGGCTAAAGCGCTTCAAAAACCTAACCCTAATCCTCCTATGACAACAATCCAGATGTATTTGGTAGGTAAAATAAGGTACCCAGTTGGCCAAATCCCCAAATATGAATGTGATTAGGAAAGGCTTCAAAGCTTCATGAATTTTTTCCACCAAATAAGCCAAAAAAAAAAAAAAAAATGTTATCCAGGCTGAAGCCTCAATGGGTCTCATTAACTATACCGGACAGAGGATCCATCCAGACTGAGGTGAAAATGAAACTTTGTTGTAGGACAAAATTAAACACATTTTTGGAAAGGCCTTGATCTGGAGAGTAACATGTGTCAGTATGAGGATTCTACATGGCTCCTGCTTTGAAATACTGACCTTTGAACCTTGACATTGGTGCATATTTGCATTTCGTTGTCCCTGTACTTGTACTCTGCAGAATGACAATAAAGTTGAATCTAATCTAATCTAATCTAATATTTGCAGGCTTATAGTTCAGCAACGAAAAGAGCAACAGATATGGGACCAACTGTTATAGAGAGACTGGACCTCTGGACCTAAGATATCATGTGTCAACAACATAATATATATAAATATAGTCAACAACAGGGGGCGCTGTCAAATATGTAAAATATGGTTAAAATTAGTTTTCACCCTTTAACAATTGCATATTTAAAATCTGAATACATATATGTGTTTATCATCTTCTTAGACTGCATGTTGTACTCTCCTTTTAGCAATCACAACTTCTAATTTCAAGAAAAACACTACATTACTTTTAAACTACAATTCCCCAGAGCTGCACCATGCAGCTTGATACAAATCAGAACAGAATTGTAGTTCTTCCTGGTTATGGTTAGGGTTGGAAATTTGGGTTTCTAAAAGCGTACATAAACTGAATATACAGAATATCTAGTATAGCTAAATTTATAATCACACAGTATCTAGATGATCTACGTATATACAAAGTAAAGATGTTGGTCTATTTGTTGTATTTTAGCCAAAACAGGAGTTTAACGCCACAACCCCGCCCACAGGAGCTCTTCTGTGAACACGTCACTCAACGGCGTGTGTGTGTGCGTATCAGGGGAGGTGGGAGATAGGGTGCGTGAGGTGGGGCTCATGTAATGTAGTCGCTCTCGCTATCAAAAACTGCCCCCCCCCCCCCCCGTGCGTGCATCGCATTTTGATTGGTCACCTAGATCACACTGGCCATTGGATCACGAGACACCAGATTGTCGTTACATCGCCGCTAGAGGGTGCATTACATAACCATAGGTCGTATTAAACTGCATGTACAAACGACCTATAGGGCCGTATTTTTGGGGAGGAAAGGCTGGGATGAAGGGATAATAGTATTAATCTATGAGGGGCGCAAGTCAAGTGTGAAGGAAGGACATTCTTCTTTGCAATAAGGTTAGAATCCAGGGGTTAGCCTGCCCCGGTATTGATAATGTTCAGTAATTAACGGCACAACCGTGGTTGTGTGGCAATATATGGACTCAGATCAAGGTATGTTTAATTGTTTTATCGTAATTTCAGTCACTGCCAGAATCCTCACGCCAGACCTTCCGTCAACTCCTTTTCCGTCCTTGGTTGGGAAATTGACAAATCCTACATCAGTATCTCTGCTATCATTCCTTTCTAAAACCCTGGAACGTGCAGTCTCTAACCAACTGTCCTCCTACCTCTCAGAAAATGACTTGCTTGATTCCCATTAGTCTGGCTTCAAGACTGCACACTACAGAGTCGGCCCTCCTGACGGTGACCGAATCCCTTCGTGCCGCCAAAGCCTCTTCCCTCTCATCGGTGCTTGTTCTCCTCGACCTGTCTGCGGCATTCGGCACCGTGAACCACCAGACCCTCCTCACCACCCTTGCTGAACTCAGCATTACTGACACTGCGCTAGCCTGGTTCACATCTTACATTATGGATCGCACTTATCGGGTCACATGGAATGGCTCCCTTTCTAAACCCCGTTTGCAAAACACTGGTGTCCCTCAAGGCTCAGTACTACGGCCGCTTCTGTTTTCCCCAAATACCAGAACTGTAGGCTCTGTAATCGCATCACACAGTTTTTCCTATCACTGTTATGAGGATGACACTCCCTCCCCTCGTTGAGCCGCCACCTTAACATGGTGGAGGGGTTTGCGTGTCCCAATGACCCTGGGGGCTATATTGTCGGGGGCTTCATGCCCCTGGTAGGGTCACGCAAGGCAAGCAGGTCCTAGGCGAAGGTCCAGACGAAGAGTGGCTCAAAGACCCCAATGATGAGGAAAAACTTTGGGACTGGGTTTCCCTTGCCCGACGTGGGTCACCGGGGCCCCCCCCTGGAGCCAGGCCTGGGGGAGGAGCCCGTTGGCGAGCGCCTGGTGGCCGGGTCTATGCCCGCGGGGCTCGGTCGGGCACAACCCGAAGGGACGACGCGGGACCCCCTTCCCATGGGTTCACCACCCGTGGGAGGGGCCAAAGGGGTCGGGTGCGATGTGAGCTGGGCGGCAGCAGGAGGCGGGGACCTGGGCGGTCCGACCCTCGGCTGCAGAAGCTAGCTCTGGGGACGTGGAACGTCACCTCTCTGGCGGGGAAGGAGCCTGAGCTGGTGTGCGTGGCTGAGAGGTACCGGCTAGATATAGTTGGGCTCACCTCGACACACAGTTTGGGCTCTGGAACCAGCGTCCTTGAGAGGGGTTGGACTCTTTTCCACTCTGGAGTTGCCCCTGGGGAGAGGCGCCGAGCGGGGGTGGGAATGCTCATTTCCCCCAGGCTCGGTGCCTGTACGTTGGGTTTCACCCCGGTGGACGAGAGGGTAGCCTCCCTCCGCCTTCGGGTGGGGGGACGGGTCCTGACTGTCGTTTGTGCTTATGCACCGAACGGCAGTTCAGAATACCCACCCTTTCTGGAGTCCTTAGGGGGGGTGTTGGAAAGCGCTCCTTCTGGGGACTCCCTTGTTCTGCTGGGGGACTTCAACGCCCATGTGGGCAACGACAGTGAGACCTGGAGGGGCTTTATTGGGAGGAACGGCCCCCCTGATCTGAACCCGAGTGGTGTTTTGTTATTGGACTTCTGTGCTCGTCATGGATTGTCCATAACGAACACCATGTTCAAGCATAAGGGTGTCCACATGTGCACTTGGCACCAGGACACCCTAGGCCGCAGTTCGATGATCGACTTTGTAGTTGTATCGTCGGACTTGCGGCCGCATGTCTTGGACACTCAGGTGAAGAGAGGGGCGGAGCTGTCAACTGATCACCACCTGGTGGCGAGTTGGCTCAGATGGCGGGGGAAGATGCCGGTCAGACCTGGCAGACCCAAACGTACTGTGAGGGTCTGCTGGGAACGTCTGGCTGAATCTCCTGTCAGAACGAGCTTCAACTCCCACCTCCGGGAGAGCTTCAACCATGTCCCGGGGGAGGCAGGGGACATAGAGTCCGAGTGGACCTTGTCCCGTACCTCCATTGTTGAAGGGGCCGACCGGAGCTGTGGCCGTAAGGTCGTCGGTGCCTGTCGCAGCGGCAACCGCCGAACCCGCTGGTGGACCCCAGCGGTAAGGGATGCCGTCAAGCTGAAGAAGGAGTCCTACCTGACCTTTTTGGCCTGTGGGACTCCTGAGGCAGCTGATGGGTACCGGCGGGCCAACTCGGGTGTGGGAGGAGTTCGGTGAGGCCATGGAGAACGACTTCCGAACGGCTTCGAGGAGGTTCTGGTCCACCATCCGGCGTCTCAGGAGGGGGAAGCAGTGCTCTGTCAACACCGTGTACGGGGGGGACGGGGCGCTGCTGACCTCGACTTGGGACGTCGTGAATCGGTGGGGGGAATACTTCCAAGACCTCCTCAATCCCACCAACACGCCTTCCACTGAGGAAGCATGGTCTGGGGACTCGGGGGGGGGACTCTCCTATCTCCGGGGCTGAGATCGCCGAGGTGGTTAAAAAGCTCCTCGGTGGCAAGGCCCCGGGGGTGGACGAGATCCGCCCCGAGTTCCTAAAGGCCCTGGATGCTGTGGGGCTGTCTTGGTTGACACGACTCTGCAGCATCGCGTGGACATCGGGGGCAGTGCCTCTGGATTGGCAGACCGGGTTGGTGGTTCCCCTCTTCAAAAAGGGGGACCGGAGGGTGTGCTCCAATACTCCTCAGCCTCCCCGGTAAGGTCTATTCGGGGGTCCTGGAGAGGAGGGTCCGTAGGATAGTCGAACCTCGGATTCAGGAGGAGCAATGTGGTTTTCGGCCCGGCCGTGGAACTGTGGACCAGCTTTATACCCTCAGCGCGGTCCTCGAGGGTGCATGGGAGTTCGCCCAACCAGTCTACATGTGCTTTTTGGACTTGGAGAAGGTGTTCGACCGTGTCCCTCGGGGAGCCCTGTGGGGGGTGCTCCGGGAGTATGGGATACCGGGCCCGCTGATACGGGCCGTCGGGTCCCTGTACTCCCGGTGCCAGAGCTTGGTCCGCATTGCCGGCAGTAAGTCGAGGCTGTTTCCTGTGAGAGTTGGCCTCCGCCAGGGCTGCCCTTTGTCACCGATTCTGTTCACAACTTTTATGGACAGAATTTCTAGGCGCAGCCAGGGCGTTGAGGGGTTACGGTTCAGTGGCCTCAGGATTGCGTCGCTGCTTTTTGCGGATGATCTGGTCCTGTTGGCTTCATCGGGCCGTGACCTTCAGCTCTCACTGGAGCGGTTCGCAGCCGAATGTGAAGCAGCTGGAATGAGGATCAACACCTCCAAATCCGAGGCCATGGTTCTCAGCCGGAAAAGGGTGGAGTGCACTCTCCGGGTCGGGGAGATCCTGCCTCAAGTGGAGGAGTTCAAATATCTCGGGGTCTTGTTCACGAGTGAGTGGAGGATGGAGCGGGAGATTGACCGACGGATTGGTGCGGCGTCGGCAGTGATGCGGGCTCTGCACTGGTCCGTCGTGGTGAAGAAGATTTACCGGTCAATCTACGTTCCTACCCTCACCTATGGCCACGAGCTGTGGGTAGTGACCGAAATAACGAGATTGCGAATACAAGCGGCCGAAATGAGTTTCCTCCGCAGGGTGTCTGGGCTCTCCCTTAGAGATAGGGTGAGAAGCTCAGTCATCCGGGAGGGGCTCAGAGTAGAACCGCTGCTCCTCCGCGTCGAGAGGAGCCAGTTGCTGTGGCTTGGGCATCTAGTGAGGATGCCTCCTGGACGCCTCCCTGGGGAGGTGTTCCGGGCACGTCCCTCCGGGAGGAGGCCCCGGGGAAGACCCAGGACACGCTGGAGGGACTATGTCTCTCGGCTGGCCTGGGAACACCTCAGGATCCCCCCGGAAGAGCTGGACGAAGTGGCTGGGGAGAGGGAAGTCTGGGCTTCTCTCCTCAGGCTGCTGCCCCCGCGACCCGGCCCCGGATAAGCGGAGGAAAATGGATGGATGGATGGACTCAACTGTTTCTCTCCTTCCCCCCCTCAGACACTCTGATTGCAACACGCATCTCAGAATGTTTGGCAGACATCAGCTCTTGGCCGACTGCGCATCAAAGCGTCTGCTAAATGCTGTAAATGTAATTGATGGCCTGTAGGTAGAAACTGTCCTTCGGTCGTGAAGAGCCTGACTGACCGCTCCTGTATCGTGTTCCAGACGGTAGCAGGGTGAACAGTGAGTGTGCTGGGTGGCTCAGGTAGTCCGAGTCCAAAAATTCTAATCGGAATAATATGCAAGCATTAGGCTACCAGGGTTTTTGTGAAACCCATATTTTAGTTTTTTCATTTCATTTTTATACTATTTCAGAATTGTGTTCTCTTGAGCTTAATGTTGTTCTAAACAGCATCATTCCATGAACTATGTTCCACGAAACAAGAATCAGTGCCTAAAGAAGTGGCATTCATCATAATTGAGATGTATATTCAATACTATGCCAGTAGTTTAATCTTTGTCAGTTTTGTCTGTGGGCTACTTTTGCTTTACATTGATTCCCATCCTCCCGGGCCATTTGCTGTAATCTCTCTCTCTCTCTCGCTCTCTCTCTAGATGCCATACATCACATTAAAGCCAAGTCCACTTCTCTCCTTTCGTGTGAGGAGCATATTAAAGATAGAGAGGGCTCCTCCAAATCAATGTCAAATCAAACACCACCGTCCATGTTCCTTCACAGAGCAAAAGGGACAATTGGCAATCTCAAGATGCCTTGTAGCCTATGCAGGAGGTTTACCTTTTTGGTGCATTTATATCAATTATTAATACCATGGATTATCCTCCGTTTTTGCTAATGACAATATTTAATTAAATATGCATGAGTGAGTCATTAGGAGAAATTACTCCCATGCATAGGCCTATTGTGCACAATAATGGGGAAAAACACCATGCCCAGAGCCACTACCAGAGCATATAAATTAGTACACTCAACCCAATCCATGTAAGTGGACTGTAATGTATTCATTTAGGGTCCATAATAACGATAGCATGCCAAATAAGCATTTATGACGTAGACTGCCCCTGCCTCTCTTCTGCTATACTTTACTGACATCTAGTGGCAAAAACAACAGCTCTCCACCTAACAACACTAGTCGTCAGAACGCATGTTGGGGTTACGGTTGCTGTGAGGGTGACCGCGTTTTTTTAAGCACTCTTGGACTCTTTTGCCCCCAGTCTAGTTTTTAGCTTAGACTACTGCTATTACTCGTCATCGTCATGTGAAGCTATTTATATTTTATGTCAATATTACTCTATATGTGGAAAGCAAAATAGCTTCATTTATAATTGACATATTAGGCTGTATTTTCAGAGACCCCACAGATGTTTGAGTTTGCTGCTTTCATGGGAGCCAGACCTCTCTTTATGGGAGCTCAGCTCCCACTGGCTTCCACCTAACTCGAACCCTGCCAGGATCCATCATGTGAACGTCCCCGGGTACCGAGGCCGCCATCACTCCATATTTTTGGTACCCTACTGAGGTGAAGCCGGTGGCTCTGATCCTCTCACAAGCCATCAGCCCGCAACATGCAGCACTCATATTTACACCACGTGACCTGCAACTTGTGTTCAAAACTTAACGAGTTTCTGGTAAACACAGTTGGAGTCCGCCCGGGAGATCCTGGTGACTGGAGGAGACCTGGGATTTAGCTGGGACATTAATGCGATTCATTAATGTCAACTCATCAATGAATGCATTTTATCACGACCTCACAAGCTTATTTCACAGCAGAATGACACAGATAAGCCGAAGTCAAGCGATTCAGTCGGCTTCCTGAAACAGAACTATCCATTATGTAGCCTTTATAAATGGTATATAAGCCTATATATTTCACGTTGGCTCTAGAACTCTGTTTCTTCTACTGCAAGCCCCCCCCCCCCCCCCCCCCCCCCCAGGTGCTCTTGTGCCCAGGTGGCGAGTTAGACACAGAAAAAGAAAAAAAAAACAAGATTCACACTAAGAACACACCAAGGTCGTCAGCGAAGTCACTTTACCTTGAAGGACGTTGCAGGGGCGTTGCAGTTTCGTTCTGGGAAAGCAACGTGCGACTGGGGGCGGTGATGTAGCCGAGGCAAAGCCGAGGTTGCTTACCGACGAAGAAAGGCTTTTCCAACCTACCTAAACCTAGCTGAGATTTTTTTGGTTCTTCCACAGTGCTATGAGCTGATTTTTTCATTTCATTTTTTTTTCATTGACGAGGTCAATTTTCTACCTCACTGATTCTGAACTGAAAAAAAGCAGGTGTCACATTATAAAAAAAAAAAAAGAAAGAAATGCACACTTTTGGAACAAATTGACAAATCAGAAACAAGTAGGCCTAATCACAATCAACAATGCTGGTATCATTTCAAGGATATCTTGACTAATTGATATCATTGCAATATGGGTAGGTTAAAAAAAGTAGGTTAAAAAGTAGGTTAAAAAAACACCTGGATGGAAATGAACCATACATATTAGAATATTATCTGTAACCACAATTAGTGGCTTTGGAGTTTAAAATGTAGTTTCTGATTTTCATGGTAGCTCCTAAAGGGGATGGTCTGAGAATAGCTTTGAAAGTGCACACAAAACAACACGCACACGTTTGGATCAATTCCAAATCTAATCACTCAAAAAGCTACCTAATTTATTAGCATTATGTTTGGAATAGATCAGTGCTGGCCCTGCACTGGTCTAGGAATACTGATGGATGAGAGTATTGGAAGTACTGCAGATATCATTAGACATATGGGTAGAGTTGACTTATATTTTACCAAATTTCTTACACCTGTTTGTTTTTTTTTGCAATGGATATAAGTATGAGAAGCCAATCCATTACCACCAATTGCCTGCAGGTGGTAATGTTGAGGTAGTCATCAACTCAGCCCCACATAGTCATGTGATGTTATTGGTTATTGGTGATAATTTTGTCTGACAACCTTGATTATGCAAGGACATATTTGATGGGAAAAACACCAACAAAAAAGACTTTCCTAAAAGGACTGCTTTTATAGGTAAGAATGTCAGATATCAGTCTAAATCTGATCTCACAAATCAGATAACAGACGAGTTGAAATCTGGGTTAACAGGGCTTTTGACTCTTAACTTTTTTCCCCGCTTATTTGATTTAATTAGCTTAATTGGTAAACAAAAGGTCGGCCAGCAGAAGTAAACTGTAAAAAAAAAAAAAAATCAGTGAAGGTGCCAAATCTACACTGTAGACTGGCCACTTTTGAAATGCACTTTCTGCTTCTGAAAGCTTGTCCACTTGCGCAAATGAGTTTGTACTGCAAGGGGTGGAGTTTCAATGCAGAGCTCTTCCCCTTGCAGTTCTGGTGTTCTACCATAGGTGTGTGCGTGACAGGAAATCCAAAATACCTTCCCTCACCAAACACATTCTGGACCAAAGCCACAAAATATGTCGGGTGAAATGGAAAAGGGAGCAGGTTTCTACATAGCCTGCCTTCCTGTGCCAATTAAGAGCAAATTGTTACTTATTACACCATTTGAAAGTAAAGCAAAAACACAGCAAGCCTTAGGCCTATGTGCAGATTTCGTTTAATCTTTTTCAGATTTAAACCCTTGTGATTGTTTCGTAAAATACTAAACTTTCCTTGGACACCGCCATTGTGTAATCAGAATGTGAACTTTGGTGAACTAATATTAGCAATTAATCTGTCTATGGCATGCACCTATGGACCGGACTCCTGCATGGGTGTGATAATTTCAGCGATAAAGAGAGCATAATTTCACTGCGTAATTTCCATAGGGTAGGCCTACTGTCTGCAGCTACAACATCGCACATTTCAATATTTTCTAAACGTGTATCATCGGTAAAAAAATGAGACATTATGACAACTTTAGGTGGCTACGGCTGGTGTATGCTAGATACCACTGCACGTAAACAGATGGATGGATTTATCTGTGCACTATGTACCACCTGCTAATGGGATCTATACCTACAATTTAAACTAGTTGGGAGGGATGGGGGGGGGGGGGGGGGGGTTGTAGAGAGAGAGAAAGCAACAGAATGAGACCTAGGCTCAGGTTCAGGAGCAGGCGCGTAGAATACGGGGGGACGGTGGGGATGCGTACCTACCAGTTTTCGTCATGAGTCATTTTGTACCCACCACTTTTTTTGAAAGAATCCCCCGTGTGGGACTCGCACCGGTGTCTTTCATTGCTGCGTCATTAAATGCAGTCTGAGCTACGTCAAGCTCAGCAAAGAGAGATGAATTCTACTCTTACAAGTCGCTTTAATATGACAGGGTCACAAGCGGACTTTAAACGCCGTCACTAACGGAGTGGTAGTGGTATGCCAAGATGCCATAGTGCGTTGAGTAATGGTGCTCCCTGACTCATCCCAAAAACAACAGTCAACAAATTGAACGTAATGAAACAGTGAAATGCAACCCGACATGTACTGAACATTCGCCTCCAAACCCTATCTAATAGCAATAACATGTAATGACACAGAATGCCAGAATGTCGCAATGCATTCTGGAAAACACTCCCCCAACACGTTACAATATCCACGATTTCCTCAGGCAAGTACAACAACTTGAACTGATAATACAAGAAAACACAAAAGCATTAACCTAATTTACACAAAATAGAAACAACATTTAATTTGATTTGTGTCCGATGACGAGAGAGAGCACTTTGGTAGAGAGACATAGAGTAACAATAACAGAGAGCGAGCGCCGGTCTCGATAAAGCTGTTAATCAGAGAAATTAAACGTTATTGCCCGATTGTTTCACAGCGGTTACATTCAGCAGGTAGACACGTCCATGAACTGCACCTATCTGAATCACATTATCCAATGAAAAGTATTAGAACCTCTTTGTGTGAGCATAGTCAAGACATAGCGTCTGTGTGTGTGTGTGTGTGTGTCATCATCACATTTGTGTACACATTTTTATTAATTAACATGACCTGCGCGAAAGGGGGAAAAAAATGAATGCGCGTCATTGTACCCTGCACTTCTGAAAATGCACTTCCGAATGCGTCTCTGTCCCCAGCACATTTCAAACCAAACCTACGCCCATGTTCAGGAGGGTTGAGTTCCTGCTCCAAAACATTGCAGAATTAAATACCAGCCTAGCCTGTAATTCTGAAATCAAGATTGCTATAATTTATACATTTGTACATTCATTTTTGTAATTTTTTGCAAACTTAAAGTTATCCTATTAAACTTAGGTTTCACTTGAACTGATGTCAATGTTTAAATTGTGTAATGCGGCCAAATATTAAGATAATTCAGCTGCTAAATGTGCAATTGTTGCATGAGGAAAGCTTTGTTCTCACAGGTAAGCTTACTGCTCATAGTCGAGGAGCTTATCATTTCAGTGTTTCACTGAGGCCAGAGGCAATGACCATCTCCTAAGGTGGATCTGTTAGACCAAAAGAAGATGGAATGATTTCTGCATTCTTCATTCCTTCATTCAACTCCCCCTGTATTGGCATAGCCAGTACACAGTAGGCTAAGTATACGAAGTGTAACAGGCGAAGTAACTTACTTATGGGGCAAAGTAACACAATACGTCATGCGTAATGTATGTTGTATGTATTCATGTGTTCCCCTTAGTAGTCCTGGTTAGCAGGTCCTGCTCGGCAGCTCCTGCAAAGCAAAACAACAAGTGGGGATGTCATCAGAGTTTCGTACATCAGATCACCGCAATGTATGTTCTCGTATGTTATGATTTTATTTATTTACTTTTCTACTTTTTTCTACAACAAAGGACATTGAGCTCAGTAATTGTTCTTGATTTTTAAGAGCAGGCGCAGCTTGGACGATTTAAAGGAAACATGATCTGCTCTCATCAGAGATTCTGCCACAAATAACGAGATATGAGCCATTGCATTCCAATATGACAAAATGTAATATTATCTTAAATTTAATATCAGACTACTAATCACAGACCACCAAGAAACTACTTTTTTTCCAGAGCAATGTCAAAATCTCATACTTGTAACAGAGCTGATGATGCACTCTCAAATTGCACTTATCATTAATGAATGAATTACGAATTATGTTTCAATCGCTTATGATCTTGGCCCATCAATGAAGCTGCCACCAGCAATTCAAAGTCTGCTTGGTTTCACAGGGAATGGATAACACCTGTCGTCACAGTGAAGGTGATGGTGTCTGTGCTTTCAGTAAAAAAATAAATATATTGTAAAATATAATGGCTGACCGCTGTAGGAAAGGAAAGGAAAGCAACTCCTAATCACCCTGTTTGAGTAATGGAAAACATTAATTTATGCACAATGTAAGTCAACATTTTTAATGGCTAAGGCATGACAGGGAAAAGGAATCTGTACCAGCAAGGGTTGCTACTTTAAGATTCAGATGTCGTTATTGTCTGTCACATAATGATAGAAAATTGTCTGAGGTTAGGAGCGCACAAATTAAATGAGGATAAACACCTATGAAAGACTGACATACAATTACATGAAAAAACAAACAGCTCCAAACAGATCCAGCTCCTATTTGGCCTTGTTTAAAGTTGACATTCGCAGTAGGAATAAAACAAGTTTTTTTACGTTCTCTTCTTAGCCAGAGGTACTTTGAAGCGGCGGCCTGTTGGGAGAAGTTGAAAAGAGTGGAGTCTGTCTTTCTCTTCACTCTGTGACTGTAAACGTCTGAGAGTTTAGTTCGGGCCGGACCGAATTTTTGTCGCATGCCTGATTACTTGTGAGCCTTTTCTTGCTCTTTGCTGTAAGGAAGTTTTACCATGTTGAATGTGTCGACAGATGACATGAAAGTCTTTCAGCCTTCTCAAGAGAAACATGCGCTGTTGGGCACTTTTGTAGACCCCGTCCGCATATTGTGTGAAGGACAAGTGGTCCTCGATCTCAGTTCCCAGGTATTTCACTCCAGCTGCCTGCTCCTACAGCCTGAATGGTCCAGCATGAGGGTGTTAGGTCTCAGGTGCCCCCACAGCACAGTTATTTGGTCTAACTGATGTTCAGTTCCAGAGAGCTGACAAGGAACCACAAGACCATGGCGTCCACATACTGCTTGTATGTGGACAGGGAGGGCTCGTCTGTCAGGCGGGCCACCAAGGCCATGTCATCAGCATGTTTAAAAAGTGACAGTCCGTTGCTATTGCTATTGGATGGCTGACAAGACACAGCCCTGTGGGACCCCAATATTGAAAACAATGTCGCTGGATTTAAAACTGTTCATTCTGACATGTCGGAGTCTGTCCTTTAAAAAATCCTTCATCCATAGTATCAGTGACTTTTAGTCATTGGAGGTGTTGCAGAATTGCCTTTTTGTTTACTGAATTAATTAAATACCGTGAATAAAATTCTGACATGAGTTTGGTGACACAAGATGCCTAGACACTGTTAACAGAAAAGTGAGGCTGACATCCTCAACTCTTCGTTTCACCGTGTAGGCAAACAGCAGGTCCAACTCTCGTCTGTCTGAAATCCTTCATGGTTTGGGCATAGGGATTTTTTCCTTTCATGCCCCGGAGACAAAGCTGGCGTTCAGGTACTGCTGTAAGATCCATGCCACCACCAACCTGCTGAGCCACACAGTTTTTCAGTGCACGGTCCTTGAGTAGTCAAGTCCAGGCTCTTTCCTCAGGTGTAGCTTGGAGACATTGGAAATTACCTTCCGTTCCTGCACATTGATTGCTGCAGGGGCTTGGCTGGTGTTGTTTGGGGTCCAGTCCTCCACAGGGTCAGTCCTGTTGAACCTGGCATAGACGATTTTGAGCTGCTCTGCGAATAAGGTGGGGTCTGGGCCCTTTACTGAGTCCCTGCAACACCTCCCTGATTTCCTTTGGTGAACCTCTCTATATAATTTTTGTAGCTGAGCTTGGCCAGCTTGGCTTTCTGATTCAGCTCCATTTTCAGTTCCTTTCAGTTTTTTTGTCTCCCTTTGTGGATACTTTCCACTCAGAATAATAAGGGACTTTCCTTTGCAAATTGTTATTGTGTATTATTTTTGGATAGAAAACATCTCTTAAACTTCAAATACAATAAGGAACAACTCGTATTTCCTTCCTAGAATAATGGACAATACAGTAGGGGATGGGTGGCAATCCTTGCACTAGAAGAGGCCTCTGACCGCCTCTAGCTTGTCATACAGCACTGCCACCTCTATCAATGTTGCCCACAACATTTTGGCCACCCTTGCTAGCAGCCCACTATGTTGAAAACAGACAAATATATAGGATCCATAAAAAGATACTTTGGAATATATATAAGTCGTCCATATGAAGTGGTCTTACCTTGGCAAATGACAGACACAAAACCCCTAGAGTGGATTGCTAATGTCAGGCATATCTGGCCAGTCTCAATTGAAGACCAACTATTGATGCTAGCTTGCAATCTACAAATGCCAAAATGGCGCTTATTTGATACCTAACCAGACATTATTAGCAGACTAATTGAAGAACACAGCTTGAACAGCCCACAGCAACTGGATGTTTGTGAAAAGGACCTGCACTCGGGCAAAGTACTGCAATGTGTTCAGGAACGCAAACAGACTGTATACAATAATTTAACAAAGCAATTCACCGGGTTCAATAACATGTTTACTGTCTCCGACCTGCACGTGTGCATGTTGCAAAGGCCTGCATTAGAAAATTGAGGCTTTTTCTACCTTTGCACAGCCACAACAGACAGGCACTGCAGTGGCCTGGTTCTGAATTACCAGGTTAGCACAGCGGCCTATCTTCAACATTAACCCATTTGAACTCATGGTGATTGTTTGTGCATGACTTTAGCTCATTAAGTGCCTAAGTGACATATAGTAAACATTTTGGTGTGGTTGTGATGTCACAGTCATGTGACTGTCCCCGGATATGACCTCCTCAAAGAGGCAGTGTTACTTATTTTTATTCGGTTTGCATATTTTGTAACATAAAACTGAAAGAATAAGTTGTTTAAACAGCATTACTAAAGTCACACATTTGATATATATATATATATTGTGGAAATGCACATTTGTGGTACTAAGCAGAAAAAACTGTCAAGTTGAATTATTTTCAAATATGGAAATAAGGAATTAACATAAACGCCTAATATAACGTATATGTCACATCACAGATTACGTGGTAGTATTTTAGAAAAAAACATCAGGAATGTGTTGTGTGTGTTCTGTCCACTTGGTCTGTGGTATATCCCCCATAATTTTCCTTTAAGCATAAATGGGTCTGGGTTCATATGGGTTAATTACGACCAGGTTCACCTTACTCTTGTTATGTAGGACGGGGACAGGGCCCCTTCCCGACAATGCAGGGCCCATTCCCGATGGCCCCCTCCTAGCCCTGGGTCCTGGTGCAGCTGCAATAGCTGCCCCTCTATATGCCAGAGTGGCAACTACTATAATGCCAGTCCATGGAATGTTCCTCTCCTCCTATCAACTCCTATGTTCCATACTTGTCCAGTACAGCTTCCTCTTAATGAGACGCTACTTGAATTTTGAATTCTGCAGACAGTTGGATCGTCAAATTGTTCACATTTTTCAGAATAAACCTTGTAAATTTATGAAAGGCAGGATTATTGCTGGTAAATAGGCATGTGACATTTTTTTTTTTTTTGCAGATTTTTAATAAATGTGGAATAAAGTAAAAATGTGACCATATGATGTAGACACTGCTGTATAGCTATATAGTTGGCAGGTATTTAAGACACGCACACACACAAACACTCTTATCCCAGTCTCACATCAGCATTATAATACCTGTAGTTCTTAATAGCTGTACTTAACACTCACATTATCCTACAGTTATGAAGCAGATGCTTTCATCAATTGTGTGAACCTACTGTCATTAGCAGCTACATCATGGTCTCCGTCAACCAAGTCTTTATAAGGACAACAATTTCATCATGTTGGTTACCAGTGTGGGAGTTTAACTTGGCAGAAGCATAGGCAGACAGGCAGTAGCATTATGTGCTGGCAGAGGATGACCAGCGAGGACAATAATAGGAATGTAGGTGTGGGACACCTGCCTGGATTTTGACACAGCCATACCCCCTGGCTAATGTCACACAGGTGGGACGTTTTGGTTCCATGCAAGACAGGTCAGGCTAATTGGGATCCTAAATTGTGTGTTAGCCTATGTGCTGCACACCACAGAAGCACACCAAATCAGCTCAAGATAAGACCTGGAACGAGCTGGTATAGCTGAAAGGGATAGGTAGCCTACCAAGTCGGCATCAAGTCTCAGAGCATCAAAAAACGCCAAGCCAGGCCATCAACAAGTACATTTATTATATCGCTGATTATTATGATTGAATTTTCAATTTAATTTTCAAATGTTAGTGCCCAACCTGTGATCCACTACCCACAGGCAGTGCTGTAGCATACCAGCTTTGTGGCATCCAAACTCACCACCAGTATGGTTGGTGTGTCCTAAACAGAGTTCACGCTGAACAGTGAGCCACATTCACTGGAGGAGAAGTACTGTGGACAGAGAAATCCAGATTATTCTTTTGTGTCTGAATGTATTAGAGGGAGGGCGAGCACCGGAATGGCAAGGTTATACAGAGGTTCCATTCCAAGATGCTCCCTCAGATGTCATATTAACCCCCCTACTATACTAATCCATGAAATAAGCAAGCCAATGCAATTTCCTGACAGAGCGGAGTTTCTCGCTGTGTGTGAGTCTGTGCTGGGATGAGAGAGGGAGAAAAAAAGGGTGCAGGGTGCGTTAGCCTATGTTTGTACAATTGTCTGTATCTCAGCAAGTGTATACACAGCTGCAGGTGTATGTGTCTGCAAATACATGACTGTTGACAAAAAGTCTCAAAGCAATGTTGAAACCTTGAAATCACATCATCTTGTTTTTTATCTGGAAAAAAAACATTAACAAAAATGTATAGCATTGTTCTGAGACCATACTGTGATTTACTCAAGTAGAGTGAAACAGTATATACCATTACCATATCAATGACCATTACCATTGTGAAAGAAGCAATGTCATGTAAAAATAACGGTGTTCTCTTTCACCTGAAAGATAAAGCACAGACGGGCTGTAAGTGACAGACCACAGTTGAATAGTGGCTCATAATTCAACAACATCACAACATGTAGCTAAGGATGCCACGTGTGTCAGTGGGTTTATTTCTGAACGCCTACAACAACACCAGCATCAGCCAGCGCTAATGAAGGCCATGCAGATGATATGATATGGTATGATATTACAACAAAGTCTCACGGCAGTTTGTGAAATAGTCACAAAATGTAATCTATTGATTTGTGTACATGGACACGAATTTCCTTTTTGTTTCTGACACTCAGACTTTCAAATTAATGTATTTCAATGGAAGTATTTTCGTGCCTGCACCATATATTTACAGTAAATACTACAGTACCCATGAGCCTCTTGGTGAAGACACCAGCTAAAACTGCCCGAGGACCCGCCGCCAGTTCTCTTTTCTTTCCCCTAACAATGATATCGTAGGGTTAGCATAATATCCTAACCCTACGATATCATTGTTAGGGGTTAGGGTTAGGGTTTGGGTTAGGGTTAGGTTTAGCGTTTGGGTTATAATGAAAGTCGTGCTGAGTGTCACGAAAAAAAGGGAAATTTGTGTCCATGTACACGAATCAATAGATTAGGACTATTTCGTGACTATTTCACGAACTGCCGTGAGACTGGGTTGGATATTATATGGTTACATGAAGTCTCTGGTCGTCTACCTGAAAATATTGTCAACTTTAATGTTTGTTTGTGAACTTTTCTTTTTTGTGGGGGGGGGGGGGGGGGGTAATTTGCGCTCGGCTCATCAACACACATGGGAGACCACAGAAGGGAGACAGTGATGGTGACAAAAAAAAAAAAACGCAAACCTATCTGCACATCTCTTGAGAGAACAGCAGACATCTGTTAATGACTAATGAAGGCCACACCAGGGAATACACACTCAAGGACGATAAAATAAAAGGACCAACAGAAAAAAAATGGAGAAATGCATCGGATCCTTCAATGCCTTCAATTAAACGGGCCATAATAAAAGCAACACTATTGATTTAATTAAGATAAGGTGAAATTGCACAGGCCCTGGGAGACCCATCGTTTGGAGTAAGGGTTTAAGCGAATAACTTTGACGGACAAATAAGTGAGGTAATCTGGAGGCACATGAGACGGGTGTCATTTTGTACAGCTAACACCGCCTCTGCAAATGGGTTCCCTTGCTTTCATATGCTGCAAAGGCTTGTTAGAATTTAATTTGAAATATACATTTCAATACAATGAAAGAAATGTTATCATTCAAAAAGTGTGTAACTTGGCAACCGGAAAGGTTTTAATTATTAACATAACATGGATGAACAATTGTGTGGGCCCCACTTGACACTGATACAGAGCTGTTGTTACAGCAGCCCTGCACTTCCTTCCTTCATCGGATTTCCCATGTTAATAAAGTCTCTTCCCATCTAATGCTTCTTGATGGAAACATTTTTTAATTAATTTAATTTAAAAGCAGATGCAGTATGTATCTTCACTAGTTATCGCCCTAATAACAGAGCAACTTGCAGGTTGGTATGCCTGCAGTAGCTGCTCGAGGATGGACTGGAGTGATTTGGCTGTCTGTAGCAACACTTTCTGCTACGTAGATTCATGGACAGATTAATTTACATTTTCCAACAAAATGTTCTTAATTAGTGTGACCATGGCTGGAAATGCGTATTAGCCCTTAATTGCTAGCAAAGTCGATGCAGTGGCGATGACGAGAATTATAATGACAATGATGGTGATGACATGTCCAGTAATGATGACCATAATGGGGACTGTAATGACGTGTTTTGTACATTGTACCTTGTAATCATCGCAGTATTTTTCTTGAACAATGTCAACTCTAATGTATGTGTTATGCAGGGCTGGAAAGGCCTAAAAGTGTAAAGGAATCAAATGATTACATTATTATTGTTATAAAGTTATCCAAAATTGTTCAAGCAGGCTTTGACTGCAAATGTGTGCTTGTATTCATTCATTCATAAACATGTGCCAGCAGATGTAAACACAGCAAATTGTACGAGGCTGCCAAAGAGACAATTCTCCATAGACTGCAGTTAATACCTCAGGCCACTGTGAAACATAGCCACTCTTCTGGTGTCTGCTCAGCATCTAAAAATAAAATAAGAATGTCACAGATTTTGAAGACAAAGCATCCTGCTCCCATCCTTCTTTGCCTTTTTCCACACATACTGTACATGGCAGCATAAAATGCCTGTGGCAACAGTGTCTTGATATCACAATGCAAAAACGACATCATATCTTCTGTATTTATCGAATACAGTGCGCATCACAAAAACGTTAAAAAAAAAAAAACGGCATAAGTAGCCAATTTCCAACTACAACATTTTGACTAAAGTGAAAGAAAATGACAACGTGTCATATTAGAAATGTAGTATGACACGTGACATCTGCATCAACTGAAGGAAATGGAAGCAAGCTCCTCCCCCCATCCATTCACTCGGCCCCCGATCCCCCCAAGATGGTGAGGCCTGACCACCCTCTTTGTTTGCTTGTTTCCACACAAGTGCATCCCATTGCATTGTTCACATGCATTTTGAGATTTGTTTTCTTTGCACCATGAGGGTTTTGTGTGTGCGTGTGTGTGTGCGCATGCGTGTGTGTGTGAGAGAGGGTGAGTGTGTGTGTGCGTGTGTATGTGCGTGTGCTTGTGCGTGTGTGTGTGCATGCGTGTGCGTGTGTGTCTGGACAAATAAGCTCCTTAATTAGAGTGACAGATAAACCAGAAATACGGGAGCCACTGATAAACAGCTCGAAGAAAGAAATTTAATTACCTTAAAAACAAAACAAAAGAGTGGACAAACAACAAGCTTAGTTCCAGGAAACACTGCCTTGAGGTCCTAACAGCAACACACTGCTCTGGGCCCACACCAGACCACACACCAGACACAGAGATTTGTTCGCAGGTCTTAATAAACAGTTGTTCAATTATCGCTGTGCTATAATGTTTTTGTTACCATTGTGACCACATTTTGTTGAATGTGTTGGGTTTTTTTTGCCGAAGAGGCCCAATTTGCTGCTAAGGAGAGATGCATTAATAGCCAAGATCATTGGCTATTAAGCACCAACTTATTGTTATAGTCATTGGTTATTTCTGGAGAGGTCATTTAGCCTCACAGAGGTTGCTGTCTAATCTTACTGTCCACTCTCACCCTACCCTTGGTATGGCAGCAGCTGTCAAGTTGATGACTGACCAATATAAATAGGGAGGGAGACATGACGTAATTAGTGGTTACGTCATGCATCTACACTCTGATCATTAAACTCAGTGATATTCTGGTGGCTTGTGATGCATTTGATGACCGTGTCAATGTGTCAAAAGGGCCAACGCTACTCAGCCGTGCTGAAACAGACTTTCAACACATGCAACGTGCAACTGAAGGTACAACCTAGGCCCCCATTTCCTTTGTCCACAAAAGTAACAACATCTCTATACGTATTCATTTGAACACATTCCCCTTGATCATGGCCAAACCCTTTGCCATGTCACACCACAGTACGCTTCTGTATTGTTGGATTTTCTTTGACATGTATTAAAATCGGGGGCGGCACGGTGGTGCAGTGGTTAGCACCACCGCCTCACAGCAAGAGGGTTCTGGGTTCGAATCCACCTGGGACCCGGGACCTTTCTGTGTGGAGTTTGCATGTTCTCCCCATGCTTGCGTGGGTTCTCTTCGGGTACTCCGGCTTCCTCCCACAGACCAAAAACATGCAGGTTGGGGATTAGGTTAATTGGTGTCTCTAAATTGACCATAGGTGTGTGTGTGAATGGTTGTGTGTCTATGTATGTTAGCCCTGTGATAGGCTGGCGACCTGTCCAGGGTGTACCCCGCCTCTCGCCCGTTGTAGCTGGGATTGGCTCCAGCCCCCCCGCGACCCTCTAGAGGATAAGCGGTATAGAAAATGACTGATGACAATAAATAGATAAATGGCAGAGTAGTTGGATGAAATAAGGTGCAGAGAATGTACTGTAAGGTGGCCTGTGTGTGTGTCAGTGGTGTGACCAGAATGTCATGTGTGGGTGGGCATGAGGCTTATTTGGGGGGCAACATTTTTTGAAAACCTTTTGAACAAAATATGTGTTCTCTAGTCATTATGGAGGCTATAAGGCCGTGTGCCAGATGGCTTGCAGTGCTGTTAAAGTTGTTCATTTATAAGAGGCGGGGTGTGTGTGTGTGTGTGTGTCGGGGGTCAAATCATGTGTGTGTATGGTGTGTGTGTGTGTGCAAGAGTTGTTTTATCAGTTCAGTAGCCTGATTGCTTGCGGTATGAAGCTGTCTCTGAACCTTCTGCTAATAATAAGTATTATCATTATAAATCAAATCTCTACAAATTCATATTAGTTTAAATAGATTTAACAATTGATCATTCAATTTTAGTCCAGTGCCATGTGCTCTAATTATCTGTTAAATATATTAAATATTGAATGTGTATCACTAAACTACACTTAGCTATAGTATTTACAGTAGAATGTGTCAGATCACATTTGAGACAACGTGGCATAATCAGACAAGATGATTGGGGAGGACATTGGATAAGGACTATGGGATAACTCACAAATTCCAAATTCAGTTTGACTCTGCCTGATTGGCCGGTGTCGAACCAATCATTGTGATTTAATGGGTTTACTTCATCCGGCAAGACAGAAATCAATAAGGATCTCTGTTGTGAAAAGATATGCTGGCAAATGTTTTGCTGGTCCTGGCCAAAATGCCACGCACAGTCAGTCCTACACCTGATGTTTTGCAAATAAAAAAAAAAATCTATTAGGAAAGGTCATGCTCGATAGTGTGCATACTGTTTTTTGTTTGGAGTAAAAATGAATCAACCAGAGACATTCACCAATCTTGGTTAAAGTCCCTCCTGCATGCTAGTGTGTTTTCAATCTTCAGCATTCCCTGCAAAGAGTGGAAGATTGAACGTTTTAATGATTAATGACGCCATGCTATTTCCGTAGAGCTGATAAATGTAAAATCATATTTTACCCACACCGCCATTTTGTTCTTGCTTGCTCTGATCACATCTGCAGCACACACTTTGATCTTCATTTTAGACAACTTTAATTTAGTCACTCAACACCTTCATCAGCGAATACCAAGATGTGTCATTAGCAAGGAGAAGATACATGCAGAAGGCACCTTGCTCACGTATGACTACTAGCAGTGGCGAACCGTGAGCACTACAGCTGGGCCTTCCCCTCAGCCATCACCGCCGAGAAAATAAACCATTACGGAAAAAAAGCAACAGTACGATGAATTGAAAGGGTTAAACAAATGCAATCCAGCTTTAATTAACGATGACAAGGATGTAAACAAATAGACCATAACATCCTCCATAACAAGAAACATCTCAACATTAAATAAACATACATAAACATATTCTAAAGCCAAAATCTGGAAATATAAAATGAAGTCCCCCAGAGTGTCACAACATGACGCTGCTGACACGGACACCGAGGCTCATAATCACCCCAGAAGTTGTCAAACTGACCGTCGCTTGCAGGTGTGCCGCAAAACCTTGATGTCGGTGTCGGTCAGATTTGTAAGGCTGACAAATCCGCCGCTGACCCAGGTGGATGACTTTTCAGTTGTAAAAAGCAAACAACTCCACCAGTACAGCCTGTTTGTTTTATTACAGCCCGCCATCCATGGATATCGCTGATCATTATCGGTCTTGAAATGCCTTTCCACTTTCTTAAGCTTTTCTTTTAATTCCAGTTCTGGAGTTGGTCTTCCGTTTTTTATTATTTGAAGTTTTTCTGTGAAAAGACGCCTTGAAAAGGGCGATCCGATCAAACTAGCCACAACGTAATTCACAGAGGCGGCAGAGTGGTGAGAATGGTTGAGACTCAACTAGGACTTCGTGAAGGCCTACGAGCTTATTTTTTTTGTCCCGCCCACTTGAAATTAAACTGTGATTGGTCAATCTGCCCCTCACTCTCCAAACCAAAACACATAGCTTGGCCTTCTGCAGGATTTGTGAAGTCCTAACCAATTAATGAGCCAGCTAACCGGGCCTTGATAGAAACGGACGATTCTGATTGGATAACATGTTTTAGGGACCGTAACCATTTCATTGTGATGTGAATTTAACAGTAAACTTAATTTTAGAACATGGATGAGAGAAAATTTATTCACTCTATTGTATTAAATTAAATGAGATAGAAATTAAAACAATAATAATTATTATTTCTTATTTAATATTTTTTGGTCCAGAATTTTGCTAGGCCTTCTCTGAATGCGTAGAAGGCCCTGAGGGTTCCCCACTGCCTACTAGTAGTCTGAGGACAAACCCAACATTTGCGACATCAGCTGGATGTCAAACGCGCTAGCCACACCAGACTATCCCACCTATCTCTCTGACATATCTTGCCAAAAAGGGCTGAAAAATATCTCTTGTTAAACGGGAAGGTAGTCAGAGAATCATTTCAATAAACCGGTGTGGTTTGGATTTTGTGGAGGGATTGCTTGAATGCTAATGCGTCACATTCGTGGAAAACCCAAGGCTTCCCGTGCAGGCCTGCATCCATGTGTAGTCACGACTCTGGGCTGGCCCTTGCTGACCGGGTAAGATGAGAGACGTCCTCCAGCGATAATGTGACAATGTAAAACATACATTGGATCTCTTCCTTAAAGGTCATTTGTCTCTTTGTAACAAGTTTTTCAATTGCGATGAATTATGAATAAAGATAAGTTGTATGGGGGTTGGGTGTTATTATTGGAACCTTCCAAAATTGCGTATTCACAGTGGGATCTTGGAACGGATGTCTGCATTCAATTTTCACTCATGAGGAACTTTGTGTCTTGTAAATATGAATAATTTTGAATGAATATGTATTATCCCCAGCAGTTATATTGCTGGAATATATTCATTATGCATAGTTGAATGCCTTCATTTAAAACTGTTGCCTCTCAGCACAAAAAAAACAATGGCAAAAAAAATACCTCTGGCAAATTCAATCACATTGCAAAATAAAAAAAAACCTTAAGTAGTACTGTAACAGAATAATAATGTTACAGACAACCACTTCATTTTTGAGCATCCTCTTTTGAGCAGGCTCAGCTTAGGCTCATACATTTGCTCCAGCACATTCTTGATTGACTTATCTGAGCCAATTTCAGCCTGTTCTTCAACATAAACAACATAACAGGTCATTTGTAAATAAGACCCGAAATGACCCACATCTACGCTGGTCCAGCTGGTACCAGCTGGACAAAGTAACCAGCAATACGTCACCTGACTTTCAAGTTTCTGCCTGCAAAAAAAAAAATGGATGACATTCCTTTTATTCTCAATGGAAAATTCTATATTTTAGTATTTAGTCACGGCGTTCAAATGTGCATTATATTTTCATAAACATTGTTCACTGAACATATATGATGTTTACTTTGTTAGTTAATGGAACATTTTTTATCGGTTCTATGCCGGTTGCTATGGACACTGTAGTTATCTGAGCAGTTATGTTATGTGTTATTTCAAGGAACTATTGAATGATATTCCTTCAATTAAAAATTATTTTGGAGGGCCTCAGGGATGACATATTATTCTTTCTTTCTTTCCCAAAAGCCCAGGCCAATGTGGTTTTTTTGAGGCCCGGAAGTTCATGTTCGCCTTTGCTTTTCCAAAATGTCCATTCCAAATTAAGTCATTTTATATGTACATTTTGTTTATCAAGATGGTCATGAATCATAAATTTATGGTTTTTGAAGCATAATGCAATCAATACAACAAACGGTGTACAAGAAAAGATAGAGACATCAAGGCCATTTTAATAGGGCATTAATTCTACTTAAAATTATAAATTTGCTGGCTCTAGTCCCACAGGAAGTTGTTACGGTTTCCCCTCCCTGTCTCCATAACTCACACCTACCGCACTCGTTCCCAACGAGCTGGCACCCAGCACCACACAGGTGCTCCCAATGGAGCTGATCAGGAGAACGAGCCGCAGTTGGGAACTGCACACCTGCTTCCAATAATCACCTCACCTTGCTGCCTACAAAGACCCGGGTCTTCCACTCACACATCGCCAGATCTCTTGATAGAAACGCCTGGCAAGTATATCGCTGACTTTGCTATTCGCTCATGCTAAATCTAATTCCTTTGTCTGGTGTCTTCATGCATGTATACTCATCCACGTCCTCTGTGTTCCCCACAGAACCTGCCCAGGTGTGCCAGCTGAACCCAGGCATCTTGCCTGCTCCATCTCCACCCCTGATCATTAAATAAAACGCCCTGCGAGGCATTCATCCTCTCCTGGCCGTGCGCTTGCTTCCTAACTAACACCACCGTTACAGGAAGTGATGCAATTAGGAAGTGACCTAAGGGTAGAAGAGACTTGGGAGCGAACCAAAGACCTGGGGTCACTTCTATATTAAAGATGGCCTCAAGGACACGCGGCTGTAGCTCTACAGAAAGTGATGCAAACGCTTGGGAAGCCATCTGAACAAACAGGAGCCTTACATTACCTGGTGCTAAACACCTGGAGTCTCTATTATGTGAAAGAGAAGACATTATCCTCATTTTTTGGCTGTACAAAATTGACTCACAAAGTATCACACAATACTTATGACGGCAGAACATCTGATCATGTATCTTTCAGCTCAAAATGTGGAGTGTACAAATCCGGTTCCCAAAATATTTTGGGAACCGTTTATTACTTTATACCCACAATGCACCAGAAAGGTGTAAAACTGAGACCAACTTATTTCTGTGCCATATCCTATGATATGCATAACACGCATTGTCATCATTCATTCAATAGATCTGAGTCTGGCAAATACAGGTTCTTACTGCAAATGAGCTGTCACAGGGAGACATCTAACACGAGTAGGCTTGTTTTTGTGACCAATACATGTCAGGCTGATGCATTTCCGGGAGATGATTTCTGAATTTCTCTGATACTTAGTGCCAAAAAAGTATACTATAAAGTGTTTGTATGAGGAATGAGGTAGTAAGTGAGCCAGATATACAAGAGTGGAGGGGCCGAGTTTTTGCAAAGATGGTAATTCTAGGTGTGGCACAGAGAATTTGGGGTAGTTGAGAGCTACACAGTGGTTGTCAAAAGTCTGGTCAAAAGTAAAATGGGATGTGGAGTATAAAGTAAGATGAACAACAAGATGCATTCATGTATTTGCATGGCAGTGATTGTTATCCTATACACCAGAGTGCTTTGGTATTTCCAAGGGCGTGCGGTCTAGCACGTATCTGATTCACCCCCAGCGTTAATAGGTTCTGTGTGGATGAAAAATGACAATGATTCAAAATGATTCAAAAGTTTTCTGACGGTGTCTGCCAAGCCCCTGTCACCTTCCTTTCCACTCCACCCATCCAATTCCATCTAAAGCACACACACACACACACACACACACACACACACACACACACACACACACACACACACACACACACACACAATCACACAATCACACACATACACACATACACACACACACACACATACACACACACACACCCCTCCACCTTCCTCTCTGAGATTTGCACAGCGGCAACAACAACAAAAATACAGAGTTTGACAGAAGTAGCTTCCCTGTAAGGCTCGTATGAATAATAGACAGCTCTGAACTCATATACTTTTGGTCATAGAGTTTTATCCCACTGCATCAATTCATAAGGGCCTAAGTAGAGGTGGGAGATGGGGCGGGGTCTAATTGCTATTTACTTTGACTAGAACCATACTGTAAATAAACAATGGGCTTTATGTAACTCAGCACATAGGCGACACCCAGTTGCTCCATTTTAGACTTTGATAAAAGTGTACTTTGAAGAAAGACGCAGAGTCGTCATGAAAATGGAAGCAAACACACACACGAAAGTCCAACTGGGGGCCAAGTGTGCACGGGCGCGCGGATGCACGTACGTACGCATGCCCGCACACACACATACATGCGTATGTGTTCTCCCTCACCTTCAGCTAAACAGGCTTTGTTATTACAGCCGTATTATAAACTATCCGGAAAGAATGGCTTAAGGATTTTTAACGGTAAAACCACCAAGAGGTGATGGATAATAACCCAGGAGTATGTCGACTTTTATGTTGTTTCTCGGAAGCATTTACAGAAAGGTTGCCGGTGCTGTTTGTGTCATCTTGTCATTGTTTTGCATCAGACGGTGCATCACAGGTGCCGGTTCTTGTCTCCTGAAAGCATGTGGCGATCTAATTGCCAGCATTTTCGATCCTGTGTCCACGGCCGCCACTCCTTTGGTCCTCCTCCAGACCCCTGTAATCCTGCCTGTTTCTTTTCAATCGGCTGCTCACGAGTTCCTCCACGGGCCACGAGGCCGTAGAAGCCCGAACCAGACACCAGCGCTCAAACAGGCAATCCGTCTCCCTGGCGTGAGCTGGCCTGCAAGGCTGCAGGGCTCTGAGCTCTCGTCCTCGGAGCAGAAACGTGCTGATGTCCCAGCATGCCGGGGCGGTGTGCAAACACAGCCAGCTGTGGCGCACCACCCGCACACACTGCATTCGCTTGCACCCACATACCCATTCGTCCCATGGGTAAGAATTGGCCTCAGCGAGGACGCATACGTGTGCACTTCCAATAAGCAATGTAGCACCAATGCATATTTAATGGGTAAGATGCGTCCACAAACACACACATGCATCCACACACATACACAGACACACACTCGCCCACACACACACACACACACACACCTTTAATTTAGAAAAATAGCATAGTGACACAATTGGTATCCACAAATAAACTCTCTTGTGTCACTGCATGATGCAAATCACAACCTCAGGGTCAAGTTACACCTGTGACTCATCTCTGTTACACGGGTGAGGTCATTATTTAATGTGACAGGAATATAGCCAGGTGCACAGGCGCAGACACACACACACACACACTCACAATCATGTTTATTTTAAATGTTAGCCTTTATCACAATTACAGTCTCAAAGACATTTCTCATGGCTGTATAGCATAGGAGGCTAGCTAGCGTGTGTGTGTGTGTGTGTGTGTGTGTGTTCTGCGTGGTCTTTTTCAGAATACATTTCAGGATCAACAAGAATGGCAACTTTTTGTTCAAAACATTAAAATAAATCATAATTTCTTCCCCAATTTCTAGTCACCAGCCTCCACTGTACACACCATACAACACCAACACATGCAAATAAATCCAACCCAAAAAACACACTCTCTCCTCTCTGCTCCCTCCTTCTGTAGGTTCTACCTGCCGTCGGCGGTGCGTTCTCGCACCTGTGGCGTAGCTACGCTTGCACAATGTGTGCAAATGGGATTCATAGGCAATATTCCCATAGGCAGGATTTTCTGCACAAATCAGGTACGAGATGCCCTGATTGGTCAGAAATTAGTTGGGGGCGGTGAACATCTTTATAATCTCACTCAAAGGCAGAGAAATCCTGGAGGATTTCTGCCTCCTTGCGTGTTTGAGAGCATTTCACTCACAAATAGCTGACGTTTGGCTGCAGGCAGGCACTGGACGAATGACACTCAAACAATGAGCTCTTAAATCTTACCTACCCCGCACGTGTGAGGCGGGGGAAGTTGGAGGGGCAGTGCACTACATAAAGCCGAAGCGGTGTGGAAGAGCATGGGCTGGAGCTGAGGCTGACCGCGTACACGCCTCAGCTGTCGTCAGAGCACACGCTCTTCTAATGGAAACACACGGCGGCGCGAGGAGCCGGGGCCACCGACGCGGTCAAGCAATCAGCCGGCACGTATTGGCAGACTGGTACCCTCTACCCTCGGGGATGGTGCAAATGAGAGAGTAAAGCAGTACAAGGTTTTCATTTCAGACTCAAAGCTATGAGCCAGCATCCCTGATTACAGTCAAGAGACAGTCGCATGGATTGGATTTGGATGGGAAAATATAAGAGCTTGTGCTTCTGTTCGATTTCTTTGCAACGCTCGGAGGACTCTTGAGTGGCAGGTTCTTTCGGACAGAAAGAGGAAGGATGGGAAATGTTTATTTGGTTAGTTAACCAAATAGCCCATGCAGAATTAGTGACAGGAAAGAAAATGAGGGAAATGAGAGGGAAAATTGTGCTACACATTTAGTAGAACATCACCATAGTTAATGTAAACGTTAATGCTCATTCAGGGGCCAACCACATGCCTTAAAAGTGCCAATGATTTTTTTGAAAATAGTATTTAATGCAGTATTTAATGTGTTTGTATGGCTTCGGTTGCATTTTTGTGCTCAGATGCGGCAGATTGTTCGACCCTTGAACGCAAACTCTGTGGCAGAACCTGTGTTTGAATTTCACTCTCCCTGCAAAAATACACCCCGTTAAAATACATCTGCATTCATTGACCTTCATCTTGGGAGATCACAGGTGGACGGCTCTAAGTACAGGTGTGAATGCACCCATGACCCATTGAGGAAGCAGCAGACCACATTCAGATGTGGTTTTGGCCACATTCTTTGAGCAGCGTGTACGCAAATGTGTCCTGGGCCACTGTGAAGGACCGCCTTCTCACCCGACATCCTCTCTGCAGAACCAGAAGTGCGTGCTCACTTTGCACGCCAACAGCATCATCATCAACGTTAATCCAAATCAGCAAATCACGTAAGCTGGCTTTGTCGGCAACATCTGGAAATGTCAAAAAGCTCATAGGGATACTTTGCATCGGCGCCAAACATCTTGGATTTTGCGGTTTGCCAAGGAAAAGACTTGTCTATTTTATTACTACTTTGTTTCATCTTCTTATTTTAATTGCAGATCGTTCATACCGCCGGTTAAAAACAACACATTAGGTTTTGGCGAAACGAAAATCATGTCTGTGTTTATTTGCTTCTATAAACATACAGAGCGAGGAAGTAAACTGTTATCACATTGTGTTCACTCGAGATGTGTGCGGAGACGCATTCCACTGCCAGATGTGAGCTGCCCACTTGTGATCGGATCCCCCGAAGATGATTGTGCGTTCATCGTGCAAACATGTTAATACCAGGCTTGAGCAGGCAGCCGATGTGAGCTCCGACTCCGATCGGGGGACCGACAGTTAATGCGTCCTGGCGTGATCTGTTGATAAATGTTGCGTTGAAACCAAACGTTGGAGCTGAGACATTTGTCTTATGAGCTCAAACATATGAATGT
>JAXIVH010000003.1:13351848-13372302 GCA_036785325.1 Urophycis tenuis | reverse complement strand
ATAACCGCACAGGCCCCCTCACCACTGTTTCCATAGCGCCCGCACAGAACCACAAGCCCTCGGACACCGGATTCCGTTTTGGCCTCCACGGTGGGTGCCGGCCGGGAGAGCTGTGACAGCGTGTACACATGCGTTGTATTCATTCAGCGGGGACACTTCATTTATCGGCCTGGCAGAGCCGGCCCGGTCTCCGTGACAATGTCGCCGGGTGGACCCCGTCGTGCACGCCGTGGCGACGACTGCGGCGTGGCGATAACACGACATTTCAGAAACCGCTCCGACCACGGGGCGCGGGTCAGGCGGTTCCGTCAGGTGAATAGGGCATGTGGGGACCGGGTCCGAGAGAGCGGCCGAGAGAGGGGGAGAGAGAGAGAGAGAGAGAGAGAGAGAGAGAGAGAGAGAGAGAGAGAGAGAGAGAGAGAGAAAGAGAGAGAGAGAGAGAGAGAGACGCTGAGAGACAGAGACGGACGGATGGAACCGCACACACAGCCGTTTGGCAAACAAAGCGGAGAAAACAACGTGTATCAGATAACGAGCGTGTCGGGCTGGGCTTCAGCGCCACAACACGCCTCGCTCCCGCGCCAAGTATCTGGAGACCCAGCCACGACGCACAGCCGGGCGGACAAAGGACGTCCCGATGGAAATGAGAAGTCAGGTGTGTTTGGTCCGCGGGGTACAAAGCATGGGGTTCACGCCGCCCCCCCCCCCCCCCCCCCCCCCCCCCAACAGATGACAGGACGGCTGTTTGCTCGTTGCCTTTTTGTGATTTGGTTAAAAAAAAAAGGACTAATCACAAGAATTGCGAGCAATGTCGACGGTTCGTACGTCGAACATAAGACACGCCTCCTCAAGTCCACACATTTACACGCATGCACACACACACATAAACACACGCACACACACACACACACACACACAAACACACAGACATACACACACACACACAGACATACATACACACAGACACAGACACACACACACGCACACACACACACACACACACACACACACACACACACGCCCGCTCTCTTTAATTAAATCTAACAGTGTCAACCTGGGCATGACTGGGAAAGGCAGCTCAAAGCGGATCAGATAGACTTTTTATTTCTATCTCGCCAGGGTTGCAGGGGTTATGAAAGCTGGTTCATTAGATGAAAGGGAAGCAGAGGGGGGATCAGCATTCAGAGGGGGTGGAAGGGACCGGAGGTTTTTTTTTTTCGTTTTCTTTTTCATCCCTGTACCACACACGCGCGTAGCGCCGGCACAATGTCACGCTGAGGTTATCTGCCCCGGTGGTATCATGCAAAAAAGGGTGCGACAGCAGTTCAGTCGCCATAGCCTAGCGGCGTAGCTCGATAAGCCGCGCGGCGCTGGGCTAAGGGCTAAGAGGCGGCCGCTCTGGCGGGGTCAGCCGCCGATGTAATCTGCTTCCTTTGGCGCGGCCGGGAGAGGAGACGGGTCGGGACTCCGGTTTGTGTTGCGATGCGTCGGCCCTCACGCCGACCACTGGTTAAATTCTGTATCTGGCAGCATTGTGGTGTGCCTCTTGGGCTGCTCTGTTTCGATTTTATGTATTTGTCCTTATAGTTATAGTGTCCTCTCCATCCAGTGGATGGGGCATACTCATTTATTTATGAGGACGGTCGGATTGTAAATAAGTGCCTAGTAAAATACAAAATGGAGGATGAGAGGGAGAAAGACAGACAGGTCACCACAAAACTAACCTTGGACAGTGTGCCAGTTCTTCTGGGATAAGAAAGAGCCGAGCAAATGAATCGAAAGAATGCTGCCCCACAAAACGCATTCTAATCTATAAAAAATCAAATCAGGTGCACTTTTTGTTTTGTTTACTTGGCCTACAATTGAAATTGGACTGACGTCTAGCTTGCAAACCTATTTTGCTATGAAACATCGAAAATATTGACAACAACAAAAAAAAAAATTACAATTGCCAGCCAATCTGGGGGGCTGATTTCTTTACTTCTCAAGAGCAGTATAGGCAAACATATTACAACTCAAACTTTACAGCCTATTTCAAAGTATGATGTCATGAGGATAGACGTGAGGTTGGATGTGACTTATCAGACAGGTTCCCCATGGGAGAGAGAAAGGGAGACATTGAGAGAGATGAAGGGAGGGGCACAAACACTTCTGAATTTCACCATGGTGATTGAGGAGTGGAATGGTGCCAATTTCAATTGGTCTCTCTCTCTCTCGGTCTCTGTCTGTCTGTCTGTCTCTCTCTCTCTCTCTCTCTCTCTCTCTCTCTCTCTCTCTCTCTCTCTCTCTCGGCAGGGGGATCAAAGGACTCAGATGCCTGGGACATTATGCTATCCCACAGACCGCTAATTAACCACCTACTGCCTTCTTCGACGCCGGCGTAAAAAAAACACAGCAATTAAAACTTTATTGCTGAATAATGGCTTTGCCGGGCACTTTGGTGTAATGGCTGTGAGTGTTAAGGAGTGAGTCAACCCCAGGGAGCTGAATAACCTGGAGGAGAATGACACCTAGATTACTGGCGTTTAATGATCAACAGATGCCGCTCACTTCAGGTAAAAACCGGAGGCTGCGTCGACGTGCACACCTCGCATACAAATACAAACAGATCCCAGGTGACGTCGCTGTGGTCTTAATGCAGACCATAATGCGGATCACACACAGACACAGACACAGATTCCCATCCAGTCATCTAAGCTCCATTGTACGCGGTGATTAGAATTTAAGGTTTTCATCAGGAGGCAACTCGTGAACCTTCCGGAAACCTCGGCAGTCATAGCACAACATGTATGTTTTTCTTCTCTAAAGCTGACCAAAATAAAGGACAGGAAAAACAACTAGTAACTGCGCCACGAGGACATCCGGACCAATATAATTCCACCGTAGCACACACTACTACAAATACACAACAACGCTGTCAGACACACACACAAACACACACACACACACATGCACACACACACACACACACACACGCACACACACACACACAACGACAACGACAGCAACAACTACAACAACGACAAAATCACAATGAGAAAGGGATCGTGTGCATTCCCAATCTCAACAGAGCAGCTGTGGCCATGTGTTTGTCGGGCGTATATTGCTGTCATTACGCAGGTCACAACTCGATGCCTCCCTGGTTAATAAGGGTCCTCCCTCCAAGACCCAGCAGAGAGAACGCTAAGTAGAGGACTCAGACCCCCTCCCTGTTACAATATTGACACGCGGCTGCTTCCACGGCACAGCTACACTGGGCTGAATTACATTTTCACATCATGAAGTAAATATGGGCCATCAGTGTGATAATAATAGCCCTGGATGCCTGACCCCACTTAGCATCCCCGAGTCCTTCGTGGCACAGGAGAGCATTCCTTCAAATGTGTTTTTTTTTGTGTGTGCAAATCTCTTAACGTAAGGTTGTTGAATTTTTATTTTTTTTAACTGCAATTTTAATTTGAAATAGTAGTTTCGAGATATGCAAGCCGGATGGATGTGGAAGTATCTTTCAGACTTTGTCATTTTCAACCCACTGAAGACCATTCATATTGCGTGTACCACGGTCCCCGAATATTTTTATACTTTCGTGCTTGTGTACAATGATATCCACGTGAATATTTCATGATCCACAAATACGTTTTTTTTTTACTCATGTTTTGTATAAACCATACACTATCATTCAGAACAAAATTTTACACACAAACTACTCTGTACATATTTGTGGATTTAATCTTGTTTTGTCCAACGTGTACCACAGCTGATTTGTAAAACGTGGATGCGTACATAGGCATGTGTGACCCATGTCACACAAGCTCACACAGACACACCCACACACAAGCTCACACAGACACACACACACACACATACACACACACACACACACACACACACACACAAAGACACACACACACACACACACACACAGACACACACACACACACACACACACACACACACACACACAAAGACACAGACAGACACACACACACACACACACACACACACACACACACACACACACACACACACACACACACACACACACACACACACAAAGACACAGACAGACAACACTATAATGTATCTATAATGTGTATAGCTGTATGTGCCAGGCGAACAGTTCCCCATGGTGAGGAGTAGATTGTGTGTTTATTGTCGCAGCTGTAGGTAGCTGCCGTCTCCCGTGTTCTGCAACACCTGCTAGCGCGAGACGCGTAGCTCCACCGAAGATAAGGATTAATGTGTAAAGAGTGTTTATTTTTCATCTGATAGTGTCCTTCTGCACTGGGCTCCAAAACCACCCAATGCTGCAAGCCCTTCATGTTCTGAAGCCAAGCAGGGGTTCTTGCCAGAGGAAACTCCCCATGTCCAAACGGCCCCCGGCAGTTGCGTAATGCGTGCATGTTCCTCCTCTGTACCGAAGCCAGAGTCGGACTGGAGAGGAATGTAAATAATGTCAACGACTGGAGGAGAGCATGTGTGTGTGTGTGTGTGTGTGTGTGTGTGCGTGCACTGCACATGCGCACATGATACTGTATAGGGAGTGAGAGCAACAAAGAGAGACAGAGAGAGAGAGAGAGAGAGAGAGAGAGAGAGAGAGAGAGAGAGAGAGAGAGAGAGAGAGAGAGAGAGATGGAGAGACAGAGAGAGAGAGGGGGAGAGACAGAGAGAGAGAGAGAGCGAGAGAAAGAGAGAGAGAGAGAGAGAGAGAGAGAGAGAGAGAGAGATGGAGAGACAGAGAGAGAGAGGGGGAGAGACAGAGAGAGAGAGAGCGAGAGAAAGAGAGAGAGAGAAGAACGACTAGGTGTGTTGTCACGACACACACCACACTGATAAAGTGCTCTGCTGCCATGTAGCCTCTGGTGCCGGCTTGGAGAACATAAGAACACCAGGATTGCACCAGGGCTGCCCTGCCTGTTAGCTCGCTACCTCACACTAAAAACAGCGCATCAACCCACCCGTGGCAAACGAGGAAAATACATTATTTAGCTTGCTACGGGGGCTGCATCTATCCACCACGACATGGAGCTTCGCCCGTTCATCCATTGTTAAGCGGGGAGGTGGCGGTGGTGGTGCTGGTAGTGATATTGGTAGTGTTGGTAATGGTGGCGGGTGGCGGCGGTGGTGGCACCAGCGGCACAGTGGCAGTGTTGGTGGTGGTGGTGTTGGTGGCGGTAGGGGTGGCGGTGGTGGTGTTCGTGGTGGTGGTGTTGTTGGTGGTAGTGTTGGTGGTGGTGGTGTTGGTGGGGGTTGCGGTGGTATTGGTGGTGGTTTCGGTGACGGTGTTGGTGGCGGTGTTGGTGTTGGTGGTGGTGGTGTTGGTGTTGGTGTTGGTGGCGGTGTTGGTGGTGGTGGTGTTGGTGGCGGTGTTGGTGGTGGTGGTGGTGTTGGTGGCGGTGGTGTTGGTGGTGGTGGTGGTGTTGGTGGCGGTGTTGGTGTTGTTGGTGGTGGTGGTGGCGGTGTTGGTGCTGGTGTTGGTGCTGGTGGTTCTGGTGGCGGTGTTGTTGGTGGTGGTGGTGCTGGTGTTGGTGCTGGTGGTGGTGTTGGTTGTGGTGGTGGTGTTGGTGGTGTTGGTGGTATTGGTGGTGTTTGTGGTGGCAGTGGTGTTGTTGGTGGTGGTGTTGGTGGTATTGGTAGTGTTGGTGGTGGTGGTGTTGGTGGTGTTAGTGGTGGCGGTGGTGTTGGTGGTATTGGTAGTGTTGGTGGTGGTGGTGTTGGTGGTGTTAGTGGTGGTGTTGGTGGTGGCAGTGATGTTGTTGGTGGTGGTGTTAGTGGTGTTAGTGGTGGCGGTGGTGTTGGTGGCGGTGGTGTTGGTGGTGGTGTTGGTGGTGGTGTTGTTGGTGGTGGTGTTGGTGGTGGTGGTGGTGGTGGTGGTGTTGTTGGTGGTGGTGTTGTTGGTGGTGGTGGTGGTGTTGTTGGTGGTGGTGTTGTTGGTGGTGGTGTTGGTGGTGGTGTTGTTGGTGGTGGTGTTCTTGGTGGTGGTGTTGTTGGTGGTGGTGTTGTTGGTGGTGGTGTTGGTGGTGGTGTTGGTGGCGGTGGTGAGCAGCTTGTGGCTGCTCTGGTGCCGACAAGGGAGAACATCAGGAGAACACGACACGTCGCGGGAGCCTCTCAGCATCTCGCCCCGGGTGGCGACTCCAATTCGCACAGTGTTTACTCTCTGAGTGGGGGAGGAGGGGTGCGGGGGAGGGGAGATGGGGGGCGGGGTGCGGGGGCGTAGTAGCGATGACCCCGAGAACCCCCCCCCACACACACACACACACACACACACACAGACCATCTCTGTTGTATTTGCTTAAAGAATAACAACAACAAACAGTAACACCACATGAGGCCTGGGCGCCCCTGCCTGTCTACCGCAGTGCCTGCCCTCTCTCCAGACGGCTGCTCGCCCGTGTCCGTGTTGTCGAGTGGATCCGTCGCGGCCCAGCGGCGCCGGGCTGCGGCCTAAGCTCTGGCCTTGGATGAGGATGATGATGATGCTGTCGTCCCTGACATCAGCGGCGTTGCCCCGGCGATGTGACGGCAGCTTCGGCAGGGAAATGAGCCATGCAGGGGAGGAGTGGGCGGGGCCTGAACATTGCACTCTCTCTCTCTCTCTCTCTCTCTCTCTCTCTCTCTCTCTCTCTCTCTCTCTCTCTCTCACACCTGAAATATTAGCCTCATAAATCAGAATACATCACAAGTATGGGACAGTGCTTAAAGTGGAATAAAAAAAAACCCTCCCTACTCCCTGGATCAGACATAATAAAACACCGGTATTACGCCCGCTTGTCAGAAATATCGACCTGAATTGCCTTTAAGATGCATTTTACTTATGCAACGAGACGCTGTGTTGGGATGACCTTGTTGACCGGGTCTCTCTCTCTCTCTCTCTCTCTCTCTCCCTTCTCCCAGCAGTTGAGTTTGCTGGTTGAGGGTTGCTGGTTCGAAGCCCTCGGCCACGCTCGCCTCGGCACGGATGTGTGCGTCCCCTCTGCCGCGCGGGCAGCGGGAACACCACCCGTTTCGGTCACGCCGGATTAGCGGCGCGAGAGAGAGAGAGAGAGGACGGGACGTCCGACCGTCTCCGTGACCAGCGTCAGTCTTTGTTGGGTTTGTTGTTTGGCCGTGTTCGTCTAATTCTTCTGGCTGCGGGGGCTGTTAGAGGTTTACACAGCTCACAGCTCACGGCGGGAGGGGGGGGGGCAGGGAATTGAAATTGCATTTCGGTAGACCGGGGTGAACAATGCGATTCATGACCTTCTTTCTTCTCGGCTGCTGGGAAGAAACTTGACCAGCGAATCATCACATGAACATTTTAAACAGAGCCATTCTGTCAACCTGACCTGGCTGATTATCCAGTTCAAGGGGACAAAGATTATTTATGCTGCTATCATCGGTAGGAGTTCCTCACATTCACACACACACACACACACACACACACACACACACACACACGCATGCATGCACACACATATGAAGACAAACAGAGTAAACACAGACAATTTTTACAACTCAAGCCGGGCCGCAGCTCTGGTTCCTGAGAAGGAAAACATAACAACGTTAGACACCAGTCAGTAACGGACCACACATATAGCACAACATAGACACATTTGACTACATTTCCCAAGATAGACCCCATAGACAGGGAATAACTGGATGCGATGGCTGATTTGTACAAAGTACAAACCGAAAAAAAAAAAAAAAAAACCCAACCCCAAACAAACAAACAGACACAGTATCCATGACACCCACACCACAGCCCTGCTCCCCCTGATCTCGGAGACATGCTTCATCCTTAAGGGTCCTCAGAGAATTGATCTGGTTGCCAGCAAGAGAACCGGGAGAGAAGCCACCGAAGAACCCTGCTGGGTGGGTTGATCCCGCCCCAGCGTGAACACAGATCTCGCCAGCGCAGCGTTCTGTTACCATTAAGCCAAAAGGAATGAGAGCGGCCTTCGGAGACGGCCACGGACTGGCGGGGGGGGGGGGGGGCTTGTCATCGGACCCAGCAGTGTGGGTATTAACGGGCGCTTTGATGCTATCCTGATTCTGGGGGTCAGAGTTGAGCCTCGCTCAACTACCCCCCCCCCCCACACACACACACACACACACCAGCCCTACCCCACCCCCCCCCACACACACCCACCAGCCCTACCCCACCCCCCCCCACACACACCCACCAGCCCTACCCCACCCCCCCCACACACACCCACCAGCCCTACCCCACCCCCCCCACACACACCCACCAGCCCTACCCCACCCCCCAAACAACATGAAGGACTGGCGGTGTTCCTGTGTGTGGTTCAGCTGTCACGCTCCGCCCCGGAGACTGATTAACACCAGTCACGTACAGAGTTGCTGACAGAAAACTGCTGTGTGTGGGGGGAAAAGGAAGTCAATGTGGGTATATATATATACATACATACACATAGATATTTATAAAGATATCTTTGCATATCTTTGAAAGCCTTGGTTTTATATGCCTAATTAGAAGACTGGTGCATGATTCATCTCACAAGTGAGGGTAGAAATAATGAATTCCAATAAACCAGAACGTAATGATCAGCGTCCTTTGATCTAGCTCATACCGAACAGCTTGTTGACTATCAATACATTTGCTAGCTGATCCAGAATCTGCTGCTCCTGCATACTGCAAAACAAATCTTTTGTTCATCATCCAATGGGTGGATCATAATTGACATTATGGTGTGATACAAATATGAGTCTTATAGGCTACAGGATTTGACATTAAAAAAAAGAACCTTTTAGTATTTAACGTGTGATCAGTCTCTATCAGATCAAAGGATTTTGCTTTAATTGAAAACTCAAAACTAAATGCAGTAAGTAAGATTTCGTAATATCTCACGCCATTTTCTTGAAGCCTCAAAGTGTTTAATAATGTATTGGGACTCTCGTTTCCAACAGAGCTGTTATCACCATACAACAGACTGCGCGCTCATTTCTAATACAAAAGGCTGAGGGGGCGACAGATACAAAAACAATCTTCCTGGCTAATAACATTTTATTATGTGTAGGCCTAATTGGCTCGTGGTCAAAGTTCTGTCAATGTTTTAATCCAATGAGCAAAAACAATATTAATTTCAAAATCCCTCGCATTTCGCTTGTAGAATTTATAAGGATACAAACGACTTTGCTTTTGAGTTTTCTTAAATTGATTTACAGAACACAGTCTCGCAGTCACAAAAGCAACAACGTATTAGCAACACAACAACTGAGAATGAAGTAATGAACCGGAGGATACTGTGATGACCGGAGCGGTGGAATACAGATGCTGCGCAAAGCGTGTGGAGGCTCCGTGCTTAAGATGCGCCACTTACAGTTTCACGGCAAATGAGATGCGATGCTGTTAAATATAGGCCTACAGATAATGCCGCCGGAGCATAAACAACATCGCAGTCATGGTTCAGTGACACCTTATCACGAGTAATGAAATATGATAATTGGTGTTGTTCTCTATATTTGAACGTGTCGTTTTTTTATTGACCAACATGAAGGCGCGTTCATGTTATTTATTTATTTATTTTTTTTTATTGTATTTTTGCATCTCAAATGTGATACAAAATAATTGTCTGGCCTCTATGGAGAACCAGCCTTTGTAGTGCAGCTATTTACTGCTCCCCTAATATCCTAATATCGCAACAAACACCCCCATCCCCAAGTCGCGTCAACGGTTACTGCGGTCTGACAACACAGCTGTAGCTACAATCCAAACCGCTAGAGGCTGCTAATGGGAAAACGTGCATAGTGCAGTTTTAAGTTCATTTAATCAAATGAACAAGATACATGTGTGAAACTGAAAACTATTTAAATACATAGGCCTAACGACATAATCCAAAATCATTTAACAAGAAATCCAAGTGCACAAATTCAAAGCTTCTAATGACTTTTAGTTGATCAATGATGATGCGTTTTTTTATTTTTATATTTGGATTATTATCCATTCATTCATTCATTCATTCACTCAGTCTTCCCTGGAAGCATGCTGTTCAAGCGGCCATTAGCACTGAACATCCTGTTATCGCCGTTATGACTGCACCTCCACAGCACCATGGAAGGCCGTTTTTTTATATACAGTATCGCAGGCTCCCAGAATGAAGTGTCTGACCACGGAGGTCCACCTCACAATATTAACCCATGGCTCTGTTCATTAATCAAGGGTGAGAGAGGTGGTGGCGGTGGTTCTCTCTGCTATCCGAGAGGAAGGGAGAGGGTAGATGATGACACTGGATATGATCAGGGAGATGGGAAGGTCATTCATCACCCTGGCAGCCCTACATGTACGACCAAGGGTAATTTGGAACATTGGTTCTTGAAGATGACAAATTGCTGAATCTTCCAACTCTATATATAGGCAGTGGGTTTCGGACCGTTTTGTAATAAGGTGTTAAAAAATACTATTAATAACAATTAATTTCATGGTCATTATGTTTTCTTCGTGTCCCCCTTGCAACACAGTTGATTTGTATGTTCTTGCTACGCCATGATAATGACTTCGTAAAAAATATTGAGGCGAAGTAGTGGCAGGTTGCTGTCTTGTATTGGATACTTGTGCTTTACATCAATGTTTTCTCAATTGAAAGGCAAAGATCATCACAAGGCTGGCTGGCTAAGCATAGCGCGTCTTCATTGTAATTCAGCGGAGGTAACAAAACCAAAACACGTTGTTTTCATTGATGGTTGTTTCCAAATATAAATGTGCGAGATATAAGAGCGCCTGAAAATGGCATCAAATGTCATCTGGCTTATATTTTCCATGCTCATCATTGTTAAATATCCTGAATACATTTTTATCTGATGAATCTCTGGGGTTTAATTGACCTTCAAATATTCAGGCATGTTTTCTCAGCAGTATTTTCTCAGGATTTCACTCACCCACCATTGTAATTATAAAATACACTGGCTATAGGGCACGTCACAACACAACCTCTAACCTTTCCAAAGCAGATCTGTTCAGGGGGTACATGTGAAATCCCTCCTTTACACTGAAGTCTGTTTCAAACAACTTCACACAGGGCAGCTTACACCCTAAACAGCCCTGTAGTAACAAAACACAATAGTGAAGGCGTGAAAAACAGAATACAACACAGAGATGTGAGTGCAAGATCCATTGCTCGATCAATTGATGATTCGAGCAACCAAACAATCAACTCAATAAATCAATTCTGGCCTGCAAACCGAAAATGTAAAAGGGTGGAGTTATGTTTTCATTATTCTGCAGAAGAGAAACTCATTAGAGCGAGTGGATGAAGGCTTCAGAGGAGGATTTCGCTTTCTGTGTATTTCTAGAGGCCAGTCTGCACGGTGTTGATTTGAAACCTATCGTGGTACTTTTTTACAGTTTACTAGCTTTGGCCGAGTTCGTGTTTGCTGTTGATAACCAATTACGCGCAAACAGATCCCTACCTCCAGTGACATGATTGGTCTAAACAAGTATGAAACATAAAAAAAGTGAATTGCCTCCTTCATCCAGATATGAGCTTGTCTGCTATCAGACTGTACAATATTAGCCTGATGTGTGATTTGTGAAACTAGTGTGCGAATAACAATCACCTAATGTTGGGTTGCCTTGCCTGAAAACCAACCTTCTTCTGTCAATGGTTTCCAAATCGATACCGACTTGTTAAGGAACGAATCATGCAGAGCAAGAACTGAGAGTGGACATTTACCTCAACAATGACCTTTGTCTACTGCGATGACTCATGCCTTTAACGGGGGTGGAGCGGGTGGTGGTGGGGGTGGTGGCGGGGGTGCGGGCATCAGGGGTACCTGCCTGCGTACCTACGGGGGTCTAGAAGGTGAGATGAATTAAGATTAATGAGTTCAGACGTGAAATCTTTAAAAGCAGCTGCATTTAACACGGTAAGGCATCTCAGATATCATTTAACACATTGACGTACCGTAGCGATGGAAACAGATCTCTATATTAGCGAGTGAATTATCCTGCAATGCAGCAGTCAATATGGGCGAAGAAGGGCTCAATGTTAATGTCAGTTAATGTCAACGTTGAGACGAGACACACAAGGAGAGCAGTAGACATTTTGGATGGGAGGGGGGAAAGCTCAAAGAAATGAAATAATATCTATCTCTATTCTCCATGGACCATTAGTCTGACCTTGGGTTTTATGAGAGCACGGCCTTAGACCTGTCCGTATTTTATTACTCAACCAGGCCACAAAGTGGCCATCCGCAGATGAAAAGGTCTGACGTTTCGGCACGCCTGCTTGATTACGAGCTGTACCATGCGGAAAATCAAACCCGCATGGACTTTTTACTTTATTTTATGGACTGGCAGTTGAAATCTTGTTCCAGGGAACCAGGGCGTGTTCCATTTTTCAAATCCGGTAAGTCCTTTGTAACGAGTTTAACCAGTCTAACGTGGCACATCGTTGGCGAGCCTGTGGTCGGTTTTAACTTTTGCTCACCGGACGCCACGTGTGACGCAGTTCAGCAGGGATGGACAAAGACTACGAGCTGCAGCGGTTTGTTGGCAATTCATTTCAGGACCCTGTTCACACCTGACAGTAGATTGCATCCCAATCAACCGCTGAAACACCCAGGTGTGAAGGCTTCCGCGCACCTAGGCGCTTCCATGGAGTACTCACATCCAATCACAAACAACAGTCAGTGTAGTCAAACACATTCCTATTGTAACCCTGTTGAAATTATTAATCAGAATATGGATGAATAAATAAGTTCATAGTTGAATAAATAAAATGTAATGTTAAAAATGTTAAGATTCATTGACCAGCAATGTTTTTCGATGAGAAAAATGTATTTTGGGTAATGTTAATGTTTTCGTGAATACGGCATTTAAAATGTTAAATATTTGTTGTATAATAATATCTGTGAGAATGTTTTAAATATGCCTGTAAGAATAGGAAGAAACGGTTGAGCAAATGTTTTGTGCATTTATTTAGTTTTCTTGAACTCTGGTGAATGTGGCAATCACTTCCGAGGTTAGGTAGGGAGGGGGAGTAAAGACATGTGCAGAGGAAAAAGGTGTCGGGGAGAGAGCAACG
Source organism: Urophycis tenuis (assembly GCA_036785325.1). Taxonomy (NCBI): domain Eukaryota; kingdom Metazoa; phylum Chordata; class Actinopteri; order Gadiformes; family Phycidae; genus Urophycis; species Urophycis tenuis. The sequence goes on along the minus strand of JAXIVH010000003.1, from coordinate 13,359,277 downwards.
AGCACTAATATACGAGAGGTGAATGTCTACACCATTTATAGTCAAAGTGTTCAACAATGACTCTTAGAGAAACTGTAATGGTAGTAGTTCTGTCAGTTTGAGTGGACTGCTCAACACAAGAGGACAGAAGGAAGTTCAAGTGAGCTGCTGACGTAGTGGTTAATACGTTTGCATGGACTTTGCTAACCAGGTAGCGGCCAGCGACCTGTACTAGTAAGGCCTGTGTGGAACGACGGTGAACAACAGGGCCCTGATGGAGCCGGATAGCATTGCCGAATGGTGGACTTTGTCGAGATCGTTAACTGCGTGACTCTTCTCTTCAGCGCCGTGGACCTTTTCTTCAGCCACGTGTTTCTCCCGGACATCTTTCCCATTACTCCTGCCGCCTGAGGACCGGAGTGCGCGGTGTGAGGCTACACATGGACCAGAGGTACCAAGTATTTTGTTTGCCTGCGTGGTGAAGCAGCCATTTGTTCAAGGCTACAACGCACACGAGTGAGCAGTCAGGCCTGCAATGTTGAACTGGGTATTTGAAAATCAGCATAGCTTGTTGCCGGCTATTTTCTTTTCTTGGGCCCATGTTGTTTTCAACGGTTTATGTGAATGCAATGTGAGATTTGTATGCAACTAACCTTGAACTACTTTTCTAATACTAAGTAAATTGTTGTACTTTTTTATAAAACAGTTGTGATTATTGACTACTATGTTAATGTTTTAGGTTGAGTAAGATAAGTAATTCTAGTTGGTAATCACATTGAAATTCTAGTGAATGGTAACTTCAATGTTAATAACAGATGCTTAGACGGTGATTTAAGTGAATGACAGTTACATATTTGGTTTAGATTAATAATTCCTGCACTGGTTAAAAGGGAAAGTGTATTTAATTTTTTTAAAAAGGAAGTAGTACTGTACAGATTAGGTTGATCGTAATATGTTGATAATTGAAACCCTAGCTATGTGTTAAAGAACACAGGTTAGCCACCTCCTCACTTTAGCCAGTACACACTAGAGAGGTGCTACACTGTCGATTAATTCAATGAATTTGCATCAGCATGTCTCTCTCACACACACAGAACACAGCACTCTAACACAGTACCTTAATCCACCGTTAGCATTCTACTCAAATAAATGAACAAAAAGCAGTCAAGTCAGGTTGATATTTTTTCAATAGCCCTGGATCACATTTACAGTCTCAAAGGGCATTACAATGCATGTATTAAGACAACCCTAAACCAACCCCCCCAAAAAGCAAGGAAAAATACCCTTATTATCCATGAAGAAACCTTGAGACGGATTTACCGACAAAATAGCATTGAAAGAAAACTTTTTAGATCAATGTAATTGTTAGAAATATAAAATGTGTATTGTCCATGGTGATGAAATACTGGCAAGTGAGCAAGCTTGTAGCTCTGAGGTGGGGAGGTGAAGCCTCCATTCATGGTCAGCAACACACTTCAGCATGGACAGCATTATGGTTGGATGGGTAGGTAAGTGACATACTTAAAGCTAGGGTAGACAACAGGGCTATTGCAACTTTGTAACCTGTTACAATCATTTGTTTTCAATAGAACAAGACAAAAAAAAAGAATGGCGGAAGTGATGGGAGACAGGAAAAGGGAGAACATTCAGGGAAAACGTTGCAAATAGGGCTGCATTTGAAGACCCTATCAATAAAGTCCATTAACCATTCCCCTAATGTAGTTATAACTTATTTGGATGCATCTCTTTCAACATGAGACAAACAAACCAACTTCCTCAAAAAAAGGAACAGCTTCTAATGAACATTTCAGATGCTCCTGGGACAAATTCTCGCATGACATTGGGATTAATTTGCAACATTCAGAGTGGAAGGAAACGTTACAATACCACAATGAATGGTTCACTTGCAAATCACCTGAGAATCCCCATCACAGACACAATACACCATTTGTATTTTTCTGAGAAGCATTCTCAAATTCAGTTAGCCTCACCAAGTCTCAATAACCATGACCCTTTCACATATTATGACATTTACGAGAAATGTGAAGAATGCAAATACAGAATGGGAAATAATTTCAGGCAATTAGTTGGAGTTTTCTGTAGCACATTTGAGAAAGTACACTTTAGTGATTTAAACAAACCTTAATGACCCATTAGTTGCACAATGTGGACTTTTGCATACTGGATAACAAATACCAAAATTAACTATTTTAGATATAGTGAAAACAGGTAATACCCGTAGCAAAAATACAGTTCTTAGAATTTTGATATATTTCCAGCATCCACAATTTTTTACACTGTTTTTATTTTATTGTATATATTCAGTCAAAAATAATCCTATACATGTTTCAAGGGGGTTATGATGAGCTTTTGCAGCAGTGTCCAGAAGTGCTGCAGCTCTAGAGTTTGAATACACCTGAGGCGCGTTACCCAGGGGAAGGAGCAGGTCTTAATGAGGACACCGCAGTGGAAGAACATTCCCTGGGAGTCTGGACTGACCCGCTCCCCCTTCAGCTGTCAGTGCAGCCAGCGGGGTTCACCCAGGTCAGGGAGAAGCTGAGGCACCATTCTGTTTTTAGCCCTTATTTTATTTCACTTATTTATTTATTTTTGTTCCATGGGTGCACATATAAACCACATTTTTTTCTTATTCCCTCCCCCCCAAGAAGTATCACCCGCAGACTCACTCCAGCATATGGGTACACAAACCTCCATCATCATCATCTCCATCACCCCTGTGAAGCCCGACTCAAAGCAATTCAGCCACAAGTGTTTGGGGGGCTGGAGCAGACGCCGCCACAAGCCCTGCAATCAGACCTCTAATTGGATCTCGCCGGCTAATGATAGGCGCCGTGGCGCGGCATGGCGCCGGCTCATAAGCCAGAGGAGGCGGTGGCGCGGCGGCTGCCGGTTCGATGCCCAGAGACACAACACGGCTGACGGGGGGGGCTGGACCCCGCCGGCCTCCCGTTGGCTGCTTAGCGGTGGTGATAGATGACGCTGCAGCCGCTGCCGCCGCCACTACCACGACGACCACCACCACTTGATGCTGCAGCCAACGGGAAGGCGGCGTGGTTCCATTGACGCCGTCGGATGGCTCCGAGTCATTGTGGCGTGCCATTCTGAGCTGCTATCTTGCCACGTGTTCACTCATCATCTGGAGAATGATAACAACTGGTCGCTTTGTTGTTCTAGAATGGTTGGTCAAGGAGGGCCGAAGATGGCCGCTTGGAATGTGCTTTCAGAACTTGAGATGGCATTTAAAAAACTATTTGCTGTCGCAAGCATAAAACAAAGCTTTACAACTGACATCACAAATGTTATGTCCCTGTTTGAAAACTGTCTTTCAACACTTTACAATGAGGCTACATTATTTAACCATACATTAACATTAGTTAATCAAAGAACAGCTCATTAAGTTAACGTATGCTTCTACTAATAATTGGTGTGAATGCTGGAGGCAATTCACAACAAAAGTTTTTTAAATTCTTCCTGCCACTTTTTTTTAACTCACTCAGTTTTTCACCTAGAGAATATATTGAAATTGAAAAATGGTGCTACTACTTTTCAAATAAAATGATTGCATACTATTGCACCTATAAACAATGCGTAATGTTATGGTGGTTCAGGTTTCACTGGTTTTCAAATAATTCAGCCATTGGGGTTTATGTGTACCGGACCCCTGGTTTAATGAGAATGGGGCCAAAAGGAGACTCTCCCCCTTTCTTGAATGGACTCATGTTTTCCATGTCATGCTATCTAAACAAACCATATGTCTCATGAAAGCCTCCACAGATAAGTCAGCAGCACTGCTCATGCTCCCCGCATGACTGTTTCAAACACAAAAACTATGTGGAAAGCAATACAATGAAAAACCAATGATGGTTGAAATGATGTTTTTAGAATAATAACGTTTCACGTAATCAAGTTTACTGAAAAACGTATTACATATTTATGTTCAATAATCTAGATCATTTTTTTCCATTATAATAAATTGTACATTGTGAGGATAAAATCCCACATGTGCAGGACTATTTCTCCACCTATGGCACGTGAAATACAGCTGAAAACACTTAGGCCGAGTTGAAGCTTTCTCTCAAACCTTTACCCTAACCCCTGTGCTATGAAGCAATGCCAATGACTGCATTAACAAATGTGAATCATTGGTTAATTAGTATGCCCTTATTGTACAGTGTTACCAACAGTCTAGTTCAATGGTTCTCCCACCTTTATCTTTAGGCGTACCGCTAATTTGTCATCAAGACCTTTCGGGGACCATCTCAAATGCAAACGGTAAGAATGGACGAATACACATGCAGTGGCAGAGCAAAGAGTGGCCCCCTTAATGCATAATTATGACTGCAACAAGGCCGTGGCCTGTGGGAAACAGTGGAAGGCAAAGAGTCAGCTGCTTATGTTCCCAGCGTGACTGTTTTTCAAACACAAATTAACACAGAACATCAATGGAAAACATTACAATGAAAAACCAATGATGGAATGCTCAAAGCGACTCCGTTTAAAAAAATAATAACCAGCAATAACACCGTGTTTACTGAACAATATGTATTATATATTTATTTTCATTCATCTGTATTCATTTGTTTCTATCATTGTGAATGTGTCTATTTCGAGAATAAAACGCACCACGCACTGCATGCAGCGCCCGGTGTGTCTTCACCACAGGTGAAGAAACATTGGTCAAGTTGCAGCTTTCCCTCTTCCAGGTGTGTCAATATGACATTTGCATATGTGGATCTTATTATTTCCTCTTATTCCACTCATTCTGACTCCTTGGTGGCCCGGCCATCCGTTGAGACGGACACATACAGGAACACAGTACGTGCCGGTCGATGCCCGGAGACACAACAGGCCTTCCCGTATGTGATCCTGCGGGTAAAGCATCGGCTTGGCAAGGAATGTACAGTATATTGTTATCCTATATATGGTCATGTATTTCCATGTTCTGTAACTCACAAATGACGGATTACACTGGGGGATCAGACACTGAAGCAGGCGTTCGTGGCATCTCAAATTCATAATTCTGTTTACTGTGTGCTCCTTTCCATTATGCTCTCATTGTTGCCTTGGCGTGATAGACACATCAAAATAGACCTGACGCGTCAGAAAAATACTTTGTTGTTAACGCCTCGCGAAGCCCTGATGTGTGGATGTGCCAGTAAATAAAATAAAAGCAAACAAGAGAACATTCACCTCAACACTCAATTGGAGCTATTTTCATTGTTGGTCCAACTTGTTTACACATTTGGCTCTTCTATGTGTCCAGTAATGATCTCTTTGGTGCCTCCTCATCGTCAGTTTCATCCCTGGATGCTCATTAACAGTCTGGAAGTGATGCAGCACGCCTGGGTACACACCCGCAACAAACACCCACATACAACCACACGCACACACGCACACACACACACACACACACATACACACACCCATGCTAATTAGGGAACATGGGAGAAAGTGAGTTGCGGTCCTACACATCCTGATGATATTTTGGAACTGTGCTGATGGTGCCGCTACCTCATTTCCATATTTAGTAAGTAAATGCTAATGAGCATTGCAGGTACAGTAAAACCTAAATATATCACTTTGCGGATGCTTCGCTCTTCCTGGGAATGCTCCGGAAAACAAATCCCCCGAAGAGTTGCGGAATGTGGAATGGCGCTTGTGGCGGCGTGCGAGTCAATTGATAAGGCACAATTAAATAGGACTTAGGAACAGCACGACTGTAACGTCAAGAATTCATTTTGTGTAAACTGTGTTTTGTGATGGTGTGCTTTGCTCCTCATGATAGAATGCATGCGAGGCTGCCCGCTGTGCACTTTGTGTATGTGTGTGTTTGTGTGTGGAGAGGTCAAACCTTTACTAATTTTCCAGTGACTAAACACCTGAGACTTCCCATTGTCTACATCTTGTAGACTTTTCCTGACCTCTCCGCTACAAGCCCGCAGAGTATAAATACGGAGAGGACAGCCAAGTTGCCGGCGTCTGTAAGACTGCTCGCGGCAGTTAGCTCTAATCCATCAACTGCAAATTAATTACTATCGATCTTTCTTTTGGATTAAAAGTTTTCGGCAACAGAGGAAAAAGGAAACAGCTTCTCTTTGTATATGTGTGTCGCTAATCAATGAATACTAAATGGTCATTAACATCATTTGAACACCATTCCATTTCCAAACTTTTGGCCGATAAAGGGGTACTGAAAAAAGGTATACAAGTCAACACATTTATTTGTGTGTGCATATAAATACATACAGATTGTATGTATACAGTTGTATACGTAGTTTGCATATAATATAAATATAAATATATGATATAACATAATGAGAATGATTTGGTTTATTCGTCTCAAGGACAAAGCCAACAGAAATACAGTAAAGTGCATTTGTCTGCATGACTCTCCCCTCCAGCGTGGTGCTGGTGGCGATGACTCCCAGCTCGGGCCCAGGAAGCTCCGGGCTGCTGCCTTCTGATCTCCCTCTCATCCCCCAGCTGGAGGCCGGCTCTGGAAGCCTCCGCGCCGCATCCCTCTGGTGGCCTTCCAGCTGCTGTCTCCGCTGGGTCAGGACCTTACATTCACTACAGCGGGCCAGCTCCCATCCCTCCACCCCCTCTTCCTCCCCCTCCACCTCCTCCTCCTCCTCCTTCTCCTCCTCCTCCTCCGAAGACCCCTAAAACGTACACGACCCCGGACTCTCCTAGCGCCCGACCACACGTCATGTGCTCAGGACCACGGTACGAGTACAAGGGACGCGTCTCCTGGGCGATGTCGCCAATCACGGTGGCGAACACACCGGCAAAGTCATCGAGGAGCAGGTGGTGGTGGGGGGGGGGGCAGATGCTTACAGACTGACAGGCCGTCTGACACACACGCACCCCCCACACCCCCACCCCCCCGACACCCAACACAGACAGACAGACAGACAGACAGACAGACACACACACACACACACACACACACACCCATCTCAGAATATGACACCCTTGTTGTAATTTCCTGTTTCATTTCAAAGGCGGCGGAAGCGAGCCCCGGCCTCCCCCATGGCCGTGGCGGTTGTTTGCGGCTGAGCTTTATTAAAAAGCACAGATATTAACAAACAGTGCCACTCTGTGCCGCGGCCCGCCTGTCCCGACCACAGCGCCGCAGTCTGTTCCCCCCCCCCTTTGTGCTGTGGACAGGAATTGTATTATCTTTTTTTTTACCCCCTTACTGCAGAGGAATTTTATAACCCAACTTCTTACTGTGACTTACCACCGAGGCGAGCGGCCTGAATCACTCTCCCGAATCCCAGATGGCTAACCTTGAACTGAAGTAAATCCCCCCCCCCCCCCCCCCGCTCTCCCTCCCCCCCCCCTCCCCCCGCCCCTCGACACCATGTCTTCTTCCTAACTCCTTCCTGTCTCCCCTCTGTCTTTCCTTTTTTTCCCCCCTAGATGT
>JAXIVH010000003.1:13339348-13346848 GCA_036785325.1 Urophycis tenuis | reverse complement strand
ACGATTTAAACACAAAAAGGTATATTATTCAGGGTTCCACTGGGGAAATTACTGCTATTCCATCTCCAATTTTTTCTAAACCATCTTATTTTCTGTAATTCTAAACCGATTACATTAACATATGATTTGTAGCAAAATAAAATTTGTCAATAAAAACTAAATTATACAAGCAGGGTAACAACAATTTCCATTTGCACTTGCATCTCTGATGCCAAATGCTAAAATGTGCATAGTAGATACTAGTCAATTAAATAACACTCTCACTCTCCCAAGTAACCAAGTTACTTGGGATGTTTTCACTATTATTCCTTAAAGGGACTACATGTAGGATGTGTACATGCATAAATCCCTAAATTACCAATATATGAACAGGTTGTAATTTAACTTAATTATAGACCTGCCATGACTCTCTCACTGTGTACTACAGCCTGTGGGCTGATTTGTATTATATTTAAACCGGGACAGTTCTGCAGGGAGAAACGGATGGAAGTGATGTCCGAGCATGGATAATTGCAAAAGCGTCTCCTCTTTCACATGTCCTTTTTATTTGGACTATCTATGTGCATTACATCCACTCACACCACTCCTATTGTCTGTTTATACCTTCATTTCTGATAGTAATGAACATAATTTAAATGAGTGCTTTGGTTTACATTTTGTATTGTCTCCAACACAATGTGCAGGCACATATGTAAACAAAAGGAGGACTACAGCTTCACCAGATTGTACAGTGGGGGTTGGGCATATAGGGATATTAATGGCATATAATATAAACACAATAATTTAATAGCTGCAGCACAAACACAATTGAATGAGGTAGTTGTATAGTGGCGATACGAGTGGGGGCAGATATTTGCTTTGCACAATTACTTTGTGGATGACACCGACAACGCCACCCGAGGGGTTTCACCTCGGGACCCTTATGTATTTTGCCAGCAATCTGGGGACCAAGGACCAGTCTGGCACGCAGGTTAGTGCTGCAGGGAGGCTCGGAGACGTGGCTCAATCGTCAAAATATACAAATTTATTGAACATAGATTAGAATGATACATAGACTAAAAATGGACTAAAAGTGGGGATTGGGGAGAGGGAACTCCCCAGTCCAGCTGAGGCCTGTGGAGAGAGGGATTAGTGCAGGGGGAGGAAAGTCAAAAAGGGAACACCAGACTCACCCGTGTCACACGAAAGGGGCAAACAAGATGAAGGGAGAAAATGCAAACAAAAGAACCCAAAACCCAGGAACACCCGGCACACAGGAGGGACACCACCACCCGGGAACACCTCCTCCACCAATGGCTCTCAGCTGAAAGGGACAAGGGAGAAATAGGTTCAGTGGGGCTACTTAAACTAATAAACAAAATTTGCAAAAGAAACAAATAACCAAGGAAAATCCGGAATCCGAAAAACAAACAAACAATCCAAAAGGGCGGAAGGCGGTATGCTATTCGCCAAACCAAGTAAACAAAAGATTTGGGAAATGTACAGAACCAAAAGAAACACGAATTGGAAAAACCCAATAAACGAAACGAAGGCTGCCAACGAGTGCAGCAAGGCACTGAACGTAACAGAAACAGTTAAGGAAATGTAAATGAACTAAACAGAACTGAGCTAAGGGAAATACAAAACGCGACATAAACCCGAAGGAAACAGATAAGGAATCCAGAAATAAAAAGAAACAGAAACTAACAAAATCGAAAATACCTGATTGGCAGATAAACAAAATTCTTACTTTTTTTTATACACAAAATAAGGGTAATTAACACAGGAACACAGAGGTAATGCGAACGAAAAAACTATGAAAGAAATAAACACAACGAAACCCCCAACCCTAGTTATGGCCCCCTTCCCTTCCCCCAATCACACATCCACGCACATGCACTCAGAACCCAACACGCACACGAACCCAAACATACACACACACACACACACACACACACAAACACGCCAGCGGCGAGTTGATGCCGTCGCTATGGCAACCGTGACTGACGGCCGCACGCACTCTCACAACAGCGTGCGCCGCACACAACAAGCGCCAGCGGCGAGTTGATGTCGTCGCCGTGGCAGTACAACACAGGACGGGTCCCGACGGGGTCAAACGAAGGGGACCCGCACCCGGACAATGGCGGAGGTACACGAATCAGCAGGGCAAAGCAGCAGTGGATTCACCACTGGTCCTTGGCGGAGGGGGGGGGGGGGGCGCCGAGCTCCGATCCGGCCAGCGAGGAGAAGTGGCGAGTACGGCAGCGGAGCTTCTCCAGCGCGAAGACGAGGCAAACTAAAAGAATAACACGGCCGTGAGTTAAGCACGAGAATAACGCCGCCGGAGCAATCGGAGCCTGCCTGTTAGGATTGTTGCTGAGCGCGCAGGGAAACGGCTGGTGGCCCGGTTAGGGAGCGAGGATGGACGCAAGTGTAACAATCTGTTTCGCAGCAGAGGCATAAGGAACATTAGCCGACGCGATCGAGACGCTCAAACTGCAGCCCGGCTGCCACGTGCCTACCTGCTGTGGTGGTGGAGATGGGAGCGAGCGGCGGACGCGCCGGTGAACCAGGAAGTGCCAGAGGAGGAAGGGGAGGAGCCTAGCTCCCTCTTATATCCTCGCCGCGGGTGCCGATAGGGTAATTGGAAGATGAGCCGGCAACTAGTGCCGGTGCTGTACGGCTACAGTATGTAGAGCTGTGCAAATGGCCTTGTAAATAGCAGTAGCTCAGTGTATAGAGCGGGTGGACAGAGTAGGTGGCCCACTAAACGTAGGGTCATCGGTTCAATCCCCTTGATCCCCTCCTCCAACTGTCCACATGTCGAACCCCACAAATGTGCTGATTGTGAGTCGCTTTGGACAAAAGCGTCTCCTTAATGCCCCTTTACCCTTAAACATGGCGGTAGTGCAATATAGGGCTGTAATAGAGCTGCAGCTGCATAGTAAACATGGTGATGGTGAAAAAGAAAGACATTGGTAGAGTTAAGCGGGTAGTCAGACTCAGATTGGTTACCGCTTATGGGAAGAAGCTGTTTCTGAGCCTGGTTCACAGGCTCTGAGGCTCCCTGCTGCGCCTCCAAGAGGGCATTGCAACAACAGCGTGTGGGTTGGGGTGGATAGGATTTCAGCTGATGCTGAGACCTGTCTAGGCGGTGTTTGAGGTAAATGTCCATTATGGCTTGGGGCTGAGTAGCTGTGATACGCTGGGCCGCCATGGCGACCGGCTGCAGGACTTTCTGCACTGCTGATGTGCAGTTACCATGACGCATTGAGAGATAGCAGGTCAGAGGGCTCTCAACTGAGCGGCGCAAAAGGTGGTGAGAAATCTTTGGAGAGATAGGCTCCAAAAACCCAGAGCTGGAAACATCCTGTTAAGGTACATGAGGTAGCGGCCACCGCTTTTGGACTCTCTGAAGTCCATGATCAACTCCTTTGTCTTCTGCACATTGAAGACCATTGTGCTGGAGGCTCACCGAGATGTCATCGTAGTTTGGGATTTGGCCCACCACTTTGGCGTCGTCCGCAAACTTTACGACTGGGTCTGATCGGTGAATCCGCAGGCAAGTCTTAAAGCAGAGGAAGTACATGAGGGGGCTCAGAACACAGTCTTTGAGCGGCACTGTTGCTGCAGGTCAGGGTGGAGGAGGTGCGGTGAGCTAACCTTACCAGACTGAGGTCTGTCGGTCAGGAAGGGGTCCAGTCACAGAGAGATGGGGTCAAGGGGCCGAGGGAGAGGAGTTTCCGTGGTCATTTCGGAAGGTTTTCAAAGTAGAACCTGGGTCCACGAGCAGCGCAGGGATGTTTGTGTTTTTACGTTCCCAGCGGGTCGGGGGCAAAGCGCAAGGCGGCGGCAATGGCGGTCGTCTGGCGGGAGCCAATAAGAGCCGGCTTCTGTCGGCACGCCGCCATCTTGCTGCGTCACACACCAACACAAACATATGCTGATTGCAGCTGCCAGACAGGTCACAGCTTTTAGTAGAGCACAAAATAACATTGCGGGGTGAAAAAAATAGGACAATGGACTGCCAAACCAGAAAAAAAAGCTATATTTGAAAATAAACACAAAAAAAGAGAGTTGTATGACTGCCAAAACAAATAATACAATCCAAGTTAGGAGACTCCAAATGCTGCCTGCCAATAGTGCTTAGCTTATGACTGTGTCCTTATGTTGTATTATTCTTGCATTCTTCAGATGAACCATTTAATTGATATTGGTAAGATAATGATGAAGATGAACAGTCTGTAAGATAAACCGAAAATGCTTAGGTGGATATACAGTATATACACCTATATATACACCATTATATTGCAAAATAAGCCTGCAATTCTCCTAGGTTTGTTGGTCACTTGACACACACACACACACACACACAAATATATATAACAACAACCAAATGAAACACAGTTGTTCGTCATGTTGCCATTTGGGTTATGTGCGAGTGACATTTGAAAGCACAAGCATTTGTTTCCAGTCCCTAAAAGGATCTGATGTTCAATTTCCCTTGCAGCTACAAACGGCAAAAGGTAATAAATGCAAATAGTAATAAAATATGCATTACAGCTCTGCCAATCTAGGTGCAGATAACCTTTTGAATTTCAACACAGCCCCAAGGTTCATGCAAATGAGCTCAACGAAACTATATGTAATGCACATGTTGACAAGAGAAATATTGCTAGTATAGTTGTATAATGAATAAAAAAAATCTTCTCTTACCCTACCAGGCAAAATGAAAGCCATTGTGTTGTAAGATTTATGGACCCATATTTTCATGTCATATGCCCCACTACCGCATAATTCTTTGCAGTACTTACTACCCTATTGTGTGTGTGCATGTGTGTGTGCATTTGATGATGGAAAGGTACATTATTGTTTACACAATTATTCATTGCTCTCATACAAGGTTATCAGGTCGCCATCTAGACGTTGTGAAAGCAGGCGTGTCAGGTCAGCTCTCCAATATCACACAACCTCCAGGCTCCATTCCTCCACAAGCTTTATATTTGGCCCTAGTCCCCTACAACCTCTGCTCTAGTCCCCCTACAACCTCTGATCTAGTCCCCCTACAACCTCTGATCTATTCCCCCTACAACCTCTGCTCTAGTCCCCCTACAACCTCTGCTCTAGTCCCCCTACAACCTCTGCTCTAGTCCCCCTACAACCTCTGATCTAGTCCCCCTACAACCTCTGATCTAGTCCGCCTACAACCTCTGCTCTAGTCCCCCTACAACCTCTGCTCTAGTCCCCCTACAACCTCTGATCTATTCCCCCTACAACCTCTGCTCTAGTCCCCCTACAACCTCTGCTCTAGTCCTCTACAACCTGTAATCTAGCCCGCTACAACCTCTGCTCTAGTCCTCTACAACCTGTGCTCTAGTCCTCTACAACCTGTGCTCTAGTCCTCTACAACCTGTGCTCTAGTCCTCTACAACATGTGCTCTAGTCCTCTACAACCTCTGCTCTAGTCCTCTACAACCTGTGCTCTAGTCCTCTACAACCTCTGCTCTAGTCCTCTACAACCTGTGCTCTAGCCCGCTACAACCTCTGCTCTAGTCCTCTACATCCTCTGCTCTAGTTCTCTACAACCTCTGCTCTAGCCCGCTACAACATTCTCATTGCACCAGTTGAAGTGACGCTGGGTGGAATGTTGAGTTGGGAAGTTTGAATCGAAATTATAAAGCAAAATAAATCTTCTTCCGTCAAGACATGACCACCACAAACGTGGTTCTTTAGATGTATTTTATTGATCCGCTAACTGATGACTTTGGGGCAAGTGAGCCGCTGTTCACTCAGACTCTGTAAAGAAAGTGAAGACGAAAGTAAATGTAATCAGGCGGATCCTGGTGTCTTTACTGTGAAACGGACTGAAATGATTGACGTTTCAACAACACCCCTAGAGCGACTAGAGCAGGGCGAACTGAGCGCCGCCAGCAACTGTGTGCGCGGCTTGCATTTACTGACTGGGGAGAATTGTCAACCAGATTGGATTAAACTAATTAGATGAATTATTAGATGGAAAAGTACTTGATAGTGAAGTATATCCTTGAAATAATTAAATGTTTGTCAGGTTTGCGCAATTCATATTGTGCCTGCAATGCTTTTCTCAGAAAAAAAGATTATCTAGGGAAATGTATAGGGGTTGTAGGGGACTGCTCTAGTCCCCTAAAACCCCAACACATGTCCCTAAATAATTGTTTGTGTCAACCCCTAGGGGACTGCTCTAGTCCCCCAGCAACCTCCAGACTCTAGTGGCCCTGTGGCCCATGACGCAGCCATGGAATGGATTCTCACCAACACTTATACAGCCCCTTCTTCTGCTTTCTCTCTGCTCTTAATCATCTGTGTTGCTGGGAGGCCATGCCGCTCCATACCTCTGCTCACAGGATAGTGCTTTACACGGCTTCAGGGTGGCCATGCCGTCTCAGAGATAGAGAAGGACTGCTCTGTGTGTGTGTGTGTGTGTGGGGGGGGTCTTCATCTTCATGCAGAGGTCGTTCAAGCACACCTATAGCAGGAAAGGGTGAGTGAAACGTAAAATAAAAAGAGGCGAGGGCGGGGTAAATGAAAGGAGATAGGGCTGGGCTCTGATGCATCGATCGTACTCACAATCATGTTTTATGTTCCTCCCCGCTTCAGTCTGCTTCCGGAAGTCTCTCCCGCCCACCCCCTCCCTCACCCAACCCCCTCCTTCACCCAACCCCCTCCCCCCACATCTCTAAAGGGCAGGAATTACATCAAAGCCGTTGGGAGAAAGCCATTTTGCTGTCCTTGGACAGATACAGGGATTACAATTTGACAGAAGACCTGACAGATAAGAGGAGGAACAATGGTGTAATGCGGGCCGTTGAGATGAGAAATATTTGAAAAAGACTCAAATCCTGTCGTGACAAGAACGTTTACATTCCCTTTCCATTGTTTGGCCAACACACGGAGGGCTCAGCCTCCGCTTTAAAACACGAGGTGAGCCAAGGGCCCCATGTAGCCCTGCGCTGGTCGTCATCCGTTAAATAAATGATTAAGGGTGTGTATATTCCAGTGTCGAGGGCGTAACGGTGAATCCTGCTGAAAGTGTTCTTTCACAGTGGGATACTGTGAGAGATGATGATTTGTAACAAAGCATGTCTTCACTATTCCCAATAATGAATATCAAATTACTTCTTTTTTTTTTCCATGTCATTAAATTTCATTTTCAAGCACCGCCTCCCACTAACTCCCACTAGTGCCACTAAACGTGGATGATCTGTGCATCAAATGGTGGACGTTTCGCACCATGCGGTTGGCCCGAGACACCAAATGGGAAACGTTTAAGCCTGCACAACACAAGGGCGCAGTGTGAACATGCTTCAGTGGAGTGCGTCCGAACGGCAGCGTGTTCATTCGCCTTCACACGGGACGCAATTGTGACCGATTTGCTCGCACGCGGCATCACAAACAACGGCCGGCAAGACATAATCATTCCCGAGAGTAACAGCCCCCCCCGGCCCTCCACAACCACCACGTTGTGACTGACTACACAGATTT